>OZ024731.1:20303626-20701126 GCA_964016875.1 Fallopia convolvulus | reverse complement strand
GTCTTAAAATAGAATATATATGTTGGGAACGTTAATTACACATAAGCTTTTGGAAAACCTCTCGCGCCCTTGCGGACCGAGAGCCGAATCGATCATTTGAGACCGGTCCGGTTTTGGTTTCTTTTAATGTGCTTTAGCACTTACTTTCTTTCGTGATCAAAACTTTCACATTAGTTAACGATTTTTAAGAGTGTGGGCGGCCATGAATGGGCCAACGTACCACTTACGGGAACTGAGTTCCGGCACCTAGCTAGGGTGCACACATCCCTCCTCCGGGTAGGAGCAGACATAGATCATGATCCGTACAATTGAGAGAAGAGAGGGCATGGTGCCATACCACTCGACATGTTATATAGAGATGTTCGGGCCGAGCCCGCACCCCTTATTAATCTAACTACGCATTTCATAACGAATCTCAGAAAGAGACTTTAAACAAGCAAACCACACAACAAGTCTAGCAATAATTCCTATTAACGATAGTAATAGTAATAATGCTAACAATGGTCATTATCTCTAACAATCGGTAATTCCTATGTTCATTTTTATTTAGCAAACAAAGTGTTCCCAACATAGAACAAGTTAACGGAAATTGAATTATCGAAAGGTTCAAGTAGAAAGTCCACTTGCCTTGGATTTCTTTCGGAAAATTCGTAACTTGGAAATATAACTCCTAGAGACGTCGAGCACTTCGACCTATTTGATCGAAAGGAAAAACGACCGGAAACTTATTAAAATCCTTATTTTAATATTAAAAATGTTTTTCTCTTATTTTTCTCTTCTAAGAGAAAGAACATTAAATCTAAATTATTTCAAGATAATACTTTTTATGATTTTAAAATATTTATTTTAAAGACACATGTATAATTTTATATAAATATAAGGAAAAATCCTTTTAAACCATATGCAATAATTAAAACCTACTTAGAATATGATTTTCATGTATTTTATTAATTTACAAGTCGAACTTTATTTTATTTCCAAAAGTTTATTTGACAAGGCATAATTTGGACATGCAAGCATATTTATTTATGAATAAACGCTTTTACAACTATTAACATTTTATACAAAGTACTTAGTAAAAATTATTATTATTATGATCAACCTTAATATTAAATATCATGAATGATATATTATAAAAGTTATAATAAAACCTCTAATTGACATGCATGCATATATTACCTTGTAAAAATACTTTATTTCTTACATGCAAGATAATTTTAAGTTAAATAAAATATGTTTCTCTTATTAACTTCTATTTTATCAAAAGTTCATAGAAAAGATTATTTTTAAGTTTATCAATTCATGCAAGAGAATTTAATTTATAAAAATTCTTATAAAAGTACACACAAAGTCACTTTTAATTTAAAAGTACACACTTTTACAATCAAGGAGTTTTTATGTATAAAAAGGGGAAAAGGTCTAGCCCTTTTTACATAGAATAAAATCAGAATTTTCCAAGTAAATAACCATTTAATAGATCTTAAATTTATAAAATTTCATTTTATAATTTGTAAAAGTAAATCCCTTTGAAAATCATTGCATGCAAGTTATTTTCTTATAAAAACATGTATAAAAGTAGAATCTTACTTAATCTGATTTTTTTAAAAAGATGATAGGCAAAATGGGCTCATATAAAAAAAATACACAACAAGAATCAGCCCATATAAGTGTAAATAAAAAGACCCAAAAATAGATTTATACCCTTCTCCTTCTTGTTGAAACACGCAGAAGAACCAGAGGAGAAAATCAGACGGAACGACGAAGGCAGAGAAGGGGCGACCACCAGGTTGGGGGAGACGCCGGCGTCTCCTGGGCGGCGGGAGAAGGGTGGCGCGGCCAGGCGAGGTAGGCTAGGGGTGGTCGGAGGTGGTTGCTCCCAAAAAAAAATCAAAACCCAGTTTGTTTTGATTTTTGGAAAAAATCAGATTGTGTTTGAAGGTTTTCTTTGATGAACAATTGGGAGTTTTTAGAGAGTAAAGGATCCTTTTCAAAGGTTTGTGAGTCCTTTTAAATGGGCAAAGAGGAGAGGAGAGGCAATCATGAGAAGACACCATCTCCCATGGTGAGTGGAGAAAAATTAGATTAAATTTTTATAAATATTATAATGGGAGAGAATATTGTCTGAGTACAAATCTTCTCCAAATCTCCCTTCTTAAAATCCGAAATTAAGCCTCAAAAGGATTGAAATTTCGGTTTGGCAAATATCCCACTGAAAAGGAAGGGTTTAAATACTAATGGGTGTATTATACTTTTAGAAAAGCTAACTAGCACAATTGGTGAATGGGTGAGTGGAGGAGTAGGAGGTCATGGGTTCAATTCCCATTATTCCCACATCTTGTCTCCTTTTTTTATTTTACCCCTTTAATTGGTTTATGGGCTTTTTAGGTGGGCCGGGCTAAGGCCCATGTCTTTTCTTTTTATGAAAAGAAAGGTTGGGAATTTTAAGAGAAACGGAATTTCCGTTAGGATATTAAATTTTCGTCTTTAATAAATTTATTTATTCAAAATAAAAAAAAATTATGAGATTATTTACTTAATAAAATAATCAAATATTAAGAAATAAAATTTATTTTCTTAATGAAAATTGTGGATATTACAGTAGCATCCCCTTAAATTAGTTTCGTCCCTGAAACTAGGAAAACATGGGATGGTACAACGTTACAGTACGAGAATGGTTATACAAGCTCACCGACTGTGAGGGAACAACAAAAATACTAGTACCCCCTTAAATTAAACGTTTCCTTATTTAATTATGAGGCCAGCAACTCTGGAAAGCGTTTCTGCATGACTTGCTCCGTCTCTCAAGTTTCCCATGTTGTACCTTCTTTGCCGTCCTTTGACCAAAGTACTCGGAATAGAGGTACCTCTTTGTTGCGTAACTGCTTAACTCGTCGTTCTACTATCTTCAGAGGTGTCTCTTCATATGTACCATCTGGCTGGATTTCCACGTCATCATAATTGATTATGTGGGATTCGTCAGGCACATACTGCCTCAGGAGTGACACGTGAAAGACGTTGTGAACTGGGTGTGCTAATGGCGGTAGAGCAATGCGGTAAGCCAGCTTGCCTACCCTTTCCAAAATCTCGAAGGGTCCCACATATCGAGGATTGAGCTTTCCTCTTTTTCCAAAACGAAAAACACCCTTCGAAGGAGATACCTTGACGAAAACTTTACTTCCTATCTCGAACTCTACATCTTTTCTTTTCAGATCCGCGTATGACTTTTGTCGACTTTGAGCAGTCAACATCCTCTGACGAATTAAAGCAATGTCTGCGGTGGTTCTTTCAACCAATTCTGGTCCGAGAAGAATCTTGTCGGCATTATCATCCCAACAAATTGGGGATCGATATTTCCGGTCATACAAAGCTTCGAAAGGAGCCATCTTTATGGTTGAGTGCCAGCTGTTGTTGTAGGTGTATCAAACTTAAACTGACATCCCAACTTGTTGTGCGATCCAAAACGCAGGCTCGAAGCATGTCCTCAAGAGTCTGAATGGTCCGCTCGGATTGACCATCGGTTTGAGGGTGAAAAGTTGTGCTAAACTTCAATTCGGTACCCATGGCCTTATGCAACTCTTGCCAAAAGTTTGCCATATAACGCCCATCTCTATTGGAAATGATTGTCTTCGGGGTACCATGGAGACGGACGATATCCTTAATGAAAATTTCTACTAGCTGTTAGAATCCCCACTTTTTCTTGATTGCAATAAAGTGGGCGCTCTTAGTTAGTTGGTCTACGATAACCCATATTGCGTCTTTCTGCTTTTGAGTCTTAGGTAAACCGGTAACGAAGTCCATCGCTATATCTTCCCATTTCCATTCTGGCACTGGAAGTGATTGTAACATTCCTCCTTGTCTTTTATGCTCAATTTTCACCTTCTGGCAAACCAAACACCTTGAAATGAATTCTGCCACTTCTTGCTTCATGTTCGGCCACCGGAAATTCCTTTGCAAGTCTTTGTACATCTTACTTGCTCCGGGATGAACGGAATATGCAGAAGAGTGAGCTTCTTTCAAAATTATCTTACGAAGCTCATCTATGGCAGGCACACAAATCCTGTTTTGAAACCAAAGGGAACCATCATCTTGGATAATGAACCCAGGTGCCTTGCCTTCCTGCACTTCTCCACTGATCTTGATCAACATGATGTCGTCAGCTTGTTTCTCTCTGATGTCATCTAGAAGGTCGGAATGGATTTCCAAGGTGGTTAGACAACCTTGTTGCCTTCCAAACCAAACTTCAATGCCTTCTCGAATCAATTCTTATTGTAACTTTAGTTGAACTGCCAGCATTACAACTATGTCCTCTTGTTGTGTCTTCCGACTTAAAGCGTCGGCTACAACATTAGCTTTGCCCGGATGATAAAGCAATTCAATGTCGTAGTCCTTAAGCAGTTCCAACCATCTTCTTTGCCTCATATTCAACTCTTTCTGAGTGAACACATACTTCAAGCTTTTGTGGTCGGTGTAAATCTGACACTTCACCCCATGCAAGTAGTGTCGCCAAATCTTTAAGGCAAACACCACAGCTGCTAGCTCGAGGTCGTGTGTCGGGTAATTAACTTCATATGGCTTGAGTTGACGAGATGCATAAGCTATCACTTTCCCGTTTTGCATGAGTACACATCCCAAACCTTGCTTGGAGGCATCACTATACACTACGTATCCTTCATGTCCATCTGGCAGAGTCAGAACGGGTGCACTTGTTAGACATTTCTTCAGCTCTTGAAAACTTTCTTCACATTTCTCATCCCACACAAACTTTTTGTGGGTCTTTCGGAGTAGCTTGGTCATTGGTAAAGCGATTTTGGAGAATCCCTCTACAAACCTTCGGTAGTACCCAGCAACTCCTAGGAAGCTGCGAATTTCTTTCACATTTCGAGGTTGCTTCCATTTTGAGACCGCTTTAATCTTCTGTGGGTCCACCATTACTCCATCCTGATTGATAACATGACCTAAAAAGGCGACTTCTTTTAGCCATAGGTCACATTTTGACAACTTGGCATACAACTGGTTATCTCTTAAGATCTGTAGCACTATCCTCAGATGCTCCTTGTGATCAGCCTGACTTCCTGAGTAGATTAAAATGTCATCAATGAAGACTATCACGAACTTATCGAGATACTCATGGAAACATCGATGCATGAGATCCATAAACACTGCAGGTGCGTTGGTCAAACCGAATGGCATCACCACAAACTCGTAGTGGCCATATCGAGTTCGGAATGTTGTCTTTGAAATATCCTCGTCGCGAATTCTGAGCTGATGATATCCGGATCGTAAATCGATCTTGGAGATAACTTTTGCACCTCGAAGTTGATCTAGAAGGTCATCTATCCTTGGTAGAGGATACTTGTTCTTGATGGTGACTTTGTTCAGTTCCCGGTAATCGATGCATAAGCCAAAAGTCCCATCCTTCTTCTTCACAAAAAGCACAGGCGCTCCCCAAGGCGAGGCACTCGGTCTGATGAAGCCTTTCTCTAGCAAATCCTCCAGCTGACTTTTGAGTTCCTTCATCTCTATTGGAGCCATCCTATACGGTGCCTTGGAGATCGGTGCAGTTCCAGGCTCTAAGCTGACTGAAAACTCGACTTCCCGTCGAGGAGGTAGTCCCGGAAGCTCTTCGGGAAAAACGTCGGGAAAATCTCTGGCTATAGGAATCTTAAGAATATCCACGACTTTCTTCTACGTTGGTTCTAGATAGCACAGGTATCCAATGCAACCTTGTCGGAGTAGTTTCCCGGCCTTCATGGCATTGATCAACTTTCCATTTTCTTCTTCTCGCTTCCCCTTGAACTTGCAAATGTGCATTCCCCCAGAATTCATGGTTACCGTTCGAGTGTGGAAATCGATTACAGCTCAATAGAGTGATAACCAATCTCTTCCGAGAATGATATCGTAAGGAGCCATTGGAATGCATATCAAGTTGGATTTGAAGCTTCCTCCTTGAATGCTGAGCGGAAAGTTACTTAATTGTCTTGTTCCTATTATTCTCTCACCGTTAGGAAGGTTCACCACAAAGGGTTCGCAGGATTCATGACATTCTAGCCCTAGAAGCTCTACACAACTTTCGGATATAAAGGAATGCGATGCACCAGAGTCAAACAATAGGAAAACTGCTTTTGAGTGGACGAATAAGGTACCTTGACAAATGGGAGCTTCTGGCTTGTCACTGGCGCGCATCTCATACAGACGTTGTCCTTGATTCTGGGACTTCATCGGTCCTTTCCCCTTGTTCTGAGCAGTTGACTGAACTGAAGCAGTTCCAGCAGTCCTGTTTGAGGTCTGAGGGTATTGGGAAACCGAGTTAGATCGTGCTTGACCTGACTTACTTCCAGCTTGCCTACAGTAAAGGCGAAGGTGTCCCACTTTTCCAATGCGGATTAAGGGCAAAGGTCTCCTCTAAGTCTCGGAGAGCTCCCTCAGGGTCATCCCTAAAGCGAGGAATCCTACGTGTCCCGACCATGCTGAAAGGAAAGGAAAGAAAGAAAGGAAGGGTTAGACGTAGAACATCCTTAAGTTCTATAAGTTGAAGATAATCGAAGGAAGTTTAAAGGATTTTTAACAAGTAGTTAAACATGAATAAAGGGTTTAAGATAGTTATCCTTTTCCTTAAGATTACTTAGAAAAAAAAATTCTAATTCCTAAGTTCTTCTTTAAAACTTGAATCCTATAAAGAATTTCTAATTTTTTCGTTTTCTTTCAAAGGATAAGTTTAAACTTAGGAAATTTTCAATCAAAGTAACTAAATTATGAAAGTTCAGAACTTATTTTTAGGTTTTAAAAGTTTTGAAAGAAAACTTAAGTTGTAAAGATTTTTGGTTTGAAAACAAGGTCTTAAATTTTGAAAATTTTCGCTTTCGAAAGTTTTCGGTTTTGAAAACAAAACGTTCGGCTCTAATACCATAACTGTAACACCCCTATTTTGCAACGATAGGTGTTACCTCCAGTGACCTCGGATTTTACCATCCAAAGTCACCTAAGGCTTTATAAGGTATTAAATTAAATGAAAACTTGCGGAATTATAAAGTTATTACAATAAAAAGGGTTGCTCATATATGAGACTTTAGAAATACTATTACATACCATGATTAGTTTAGCAAAACCCAAAACTTTAAGTATTATTAGACAACGAAAATTTAAAACAACATTGTTTTCGCATAAGTCTAGAATGACCTGAAAGTGAACAAAATACCATACTTGACTTAAAATCGATTTCCTTCCTTCTCTTGATTGATCTTCTTCCTTCACGCCTTTGATGGAGGTTTCCTGGATTCTGGCATTTGGCGCGAAAGGCGGAAATGCTAGGCAGAAATGCTGAAAAACAGAAATAGTCTAAAGAGACTAAGCAAGCGAGAACGGACAATCTTAAGGTAGTTTGGTAAAGTATCGAACTTACTACGAGGTAGTCGAGATGTGTTTAATTTTTAAGTGGAGTTATTAAGGACGGAAAGAGTGAATCTCGAGATGAGATAACTCGTAAACCGAAAGAACGAACTACGAGATTGTAGAACGTCTTAAAATAGAATATATATGTTGGGAACGTTAATTACACATAAGCTTTTGGAAAACCTCTCGCGCCCTTGCGGACCGAGAGCCGAATCGATCATTTGAGACCGGTCCGGTTTTGGTTTCTTTTAATGTGCTTTAGCACTTACTTTCTTTCGTGATCAAAACTTTCACATTAGTTAACGATTTTTAAGAGTGTGGGCGGCCATGAATGGGCCAACGTACCACTTACGGGAACTGAGTTCCGGCACCTAGCTAGGGTGCACACATCCCTCATCCGGGTAGGAGCAGGCATAGATCATGATCCGTACAATCGAGGGAAGAGAGGGCATGGTTCCATACCACTCGACATGTTATATAGAGATGTTCGGGCCGAGCCCGCACCCCTTATTAATCTAACTACGCATTTCATAACGAATCTCGGAAAGAGACTTTAAACAAGCAAACCACACAACAAGTCTAGCAATAATTCCTATTAACGATAGTAATAGTAATAATGCTAACAATGGTCATTATCTCTAACAATCGGTAATTCCTATATTCATTTTTATTTAGCAAGGCATAATTTGGACATGCAAGCATATATATCATCAATCATGCCTTCTATACCAAAAGCATGTCATAAAAGAATCAATTCCACTTCTAAATTAACCATTTTTTGATAACTTATGAACCACAATCTCAAAACATCACAATACAAATAAACAACCATTTTTTTAGAAAAATAAACACAAAGTGAGCAATAATAGTTCACCACACCAAAACCATCAAAAATCGCTCAAAAAAACCATACACTTCAATTATTAGAAATCAAACCCTAGAGTCCTAGAAAATCAAAATCAAACATTAGAAAATCCTATAAGTTTATGCATACCTTCTTGTGTTTGTTTGTTCATAGAATTAGAACAATCGACGATTTGAATGAGTTAGGGGCCGGATGGTGGGAGCGATTTGTGTAGCGATGTGTGTGAATTTGAGTCTCTGTACATCGTTCGGCGTTGGCGGGGGAGAAGAGTTACGGGAAGGAGATGTGTAAAAGAAGCGTATGATTGATTTTTTGGAGTGAGGGTATTTTTGTCACGCGTATTCAATTTTAATATAATTATCTTCCGTGCCATTCAAACAGATCAACCCCCTTTTTTTGTTTTTTGTTGAATAATTATGTTTTAATCTGGGCCGTTCATAATATAAATCGGACGCTCCAAAATTGCTCGCATTTTACACTGTAGCAAATTATTCCACCAGAGCGTGACTCTATGTTTTAATCTCCATCATCTATTTTTCTAATCCAACAATTTATGTATGTTCTCATTTTACGAAAGTAAGCCAATATATCACAGGAATCATACTGAGTAATAAGATATACTACAAATTAGATGTTTTGTTTTTAACATTAATAAATCGATTTTTCATATTAGAAAAATGTTAATAAATAAGATAATATATTTTGGGATCCTATTTGTCAATTTTAGGAATAAATAACAAAATTCTTTCTAAATAATGACTTAAGAGTTAAAATGGTCTTTGAATTTCCAAAGATAATAAATTACTTTATATTAAATTTTTAATTTTAATATATAATAATGTATGATCTTGAAAAATCTAAACACACCTTAAGAGATTGCATTTTGAGGAAATAAATTGATGTGGTAATTAGGCGGTTTATTTGCGCACGCTTGATTTTTTGTGTTTTGCACTCCAACTTGGGCGGATTTCAAACCAGCCCAAAAAAAGACAAAAATTATGGGCGGGCTCGCACAAAATATGGACGGGTTTCAAACCCGTACAAAAAAACCCGTATATTTATGGACGGATTTAGAATCCGCACATACTGTAGTGCGCATCCGAAAAAACGGAGTGCGCAAAATTTCACGGGTAATTATGTACATAGATGATGCATTATAAAACCAATAAATTAATTAAATCGGAATAAACATAAATGGAAAAGAAATATTCCGACCACAAACTTTTTTTTGATAGAGTAAGGATTAGGGTCGCCACAAGTATTATTTGGGCCCGCCTAGAGTATCCACGAGAGATGAGAACTGGTTACTAACCAATTCTGGTGAGAAATGGACAAACCGCCGCCCATAAGGTTTGAACGGTGACCTCGAGATACTACCCCAAAGTCTTAACCATTGAACCAGATGCGCGAAGGCTTCCGACCACAAACTTGATCAAGATCCATCCTTTACTTCTAGAAAATTTTAAGAGAATAAAATACAATAATTTGTATAAAGAAAATCCAAAAAAAGTTTCTTAAAAAATCACTACTACTCCTAAATATTTCTATCCCTATTTTAATAATCTGAAATTCGAAACCTTTTGGAATGTAATGAAATGGTGTAATGTCATCCAAAACTGTTCTCTTTAAATGTAAACCCCATATTACTTGAATTCTCCCCGAATTACAGCTTCCTCGAGCGAATTTGCAAGGATGCTACGGTGATGAAGCTCAACAGCATACGAACATACAAACCCTGCAAACAAAATAATATAAATAAATCAGTACCACTCAAAGTCGATCACTTAATTTGTCAGGAAAGTAGAATTTGCGAAACGACCACGAATCTCCCCTTTCAAAGAAAACCAAAATATAATCCAGGTAAAAAGGCATATATACCATGAATTTTGTGCGGCCGGCGGCAGAGTAATTAGTAGTAATGAACTCGGGGAGATTCCCCTGCAACCCGATACTATAAACGGGCGTTTCATTCGGGTAGAACAACCCGTAGTTCCGCTCCGAAGTGGGGCCCGATTTCTGATCCTCGTTGAAAAGCGCAAACACATAAACGTCGATGGGCACATTGGGCTTGGCGGGAGTCCCTTCCTTGCGCTGAATCCTCTGCAACAGATTCCCATTGTAAGTGGCCGCGTTCTGGGGAGTCGCGCCGACCTCACCCGGATCCCCTTTGGAGGGCCAGCCCGTTTCGGATACCTGGACCTGGATGTCAGTGTGGCCCATGGCCCGGATGGCCGAGTAAACCGCGTCGATCTGCGCGTACAGCATGTTGTCGTAGTGGAGGCCCGTACCCGAATCCGTCAGGCCCGGGTTGGCCCGTAACAGGACGTAGTCGAGCGAGACCTGGGCCGGGTCGCCCTTGTAGGCGAAAAACGGGTAGGCGTTGATGAGGAAAGGCGATTTGGCCATGGAGTGGAAGTTGAGGAGCTGCTGGATGTACCCGCCTAGATCGGGTCGGAAGGATCCGGAAGAAGGCGGGTACGAGCTCCCCAGAATGCCCACGGAATTGCCCTTTGTGACGTTTACTTGGCCCGACAGCCCGAGCTTGGAGAGCGCCGAGTAGACGGTCTGCATTGCCGGGACGAGGAGGGTGAAGAGCTGGGTGTCGTTGCTGGTGAGGACCTCGTTGCCCACGGCGATGGAGGTGATCCGGGTCCGGGCTATGTACGGCTGGACCTGGGTCTGGATCCATTGGACGGCCGTCGAGATGTCGGTCATGTTGGAGAGGTACTCGTTGCCGAGGCCGATGACGAACTCGATCCCGGTGTCGGCGAACGCCGAGAGGACGTCGGGGTTGGCGTCGTAGAGCTTGACGCGGTTGACGCCGATGGACTGGAGCAGGGCGGCGACCCTCTCCGGCGTCGGGAGGTTGTCGGCGATCTGGCCGTAGTTGATCCCCATGCCCAGCTGCGCCGACATCGGACCTGGAATTAAATTAATCAACGCAAAATTAGCAATGAAATTGAGTAATTGAATAAGGAATTGGAAGGGGGTTGTGGGGGAGTTGAACCTGGGAGAGAGAGGAGGCAGAGGAGGAGGAGGAAGGAGGCCATGGAAAGGCAATTTTTGGTGTTTCGAGACAAAGGACCACCACCGGTTCTCCTCATGGGTGTTTGTTGTTAGTATAATGAGTTTTCAGTTACGATGCTTTTTTGTGTGGTGTCTTTATACTTACGTTTTTCTGTCTGAGCTGGACACTGCTGGCTGGCTGGGGTCTGGGCTGCTTAGGGAGGTTGGTTGGGTTTCAATTTAATTATAACTCTCCTACTCCTTATTTAATGAATTAAGGTTTAGGATACTCCTAAAGCCTATTAAAAATATTCTAAATCAAAGGCTGCAAATTGTTAAACCATTCTCACAGAGTTGGAGGTTATACCCCTATTGTGAATCGTGATAGGGTCCATATGGATGTGTAGGGTGTCAAAATCGATCATCGTAATCAGCTTTTGTTTTCAACCTAGCTAATCAATTTTGTTAAATTGGTGTGTGATGTTGATATTATATAGTAATTAGAAGAAGTTTGCAAATTTTATCAGTATGCAATTATAGTTGGGGAAAAAAACACTAAAAAAATATACGGGGTTGGCCGGAGTGGGCAGGGATGAGGGGGCGGCAGCGGTGGTGATGGGGACTGGGGATGGTACCATCTTCCAAACGAACGAAAGTGTCTAGTAACAAGACGCTGACACCGATCTGACTACTGCCACGTGTACTTTCCATTCTATTTTCTGACCACATCCATGGCTGCCATCCAAATAATTGCTTCAACCACCCCTTCCTTGCGCCATCCAAATAATTGCTCCAAATGGATTGGCCTTGTAGATTATCGGGCATGGTTAAAATTGGTTTGACCAATGACCACCCCCATAAATTAGGAGAATTTTAAAAAAGTACCCGTAACATAACAAATTACACAAAACTACTAAATATTAGAGAGTCTTACTCCAAGAACCATCCACAACTTTTTGAATGGCTTATATGATGTTTTAAGAACGACAAATATAAGAAACCACATTCCTAACCTTTGGGTGATGTAAATATGGTATCTTAACATTATTAGTTGAATTCCTCAAACTTACATCCATATAGTTACATCCTTAATTTTTTTGATAAGAAAAGAAATCAGGGGGTCGTTCTAACAGAAAGTAGGTCTCCCTAAAGCATCCTTACGAATGAGGTTTCAAAGGTATAAATCAATTGCAATCGAAATGAAAGAAACATGTCGGAATGAGTTATCAATGAAGTCCGCCACCGTGTTGACTTTATGAAAAGCGTAGGAGATGTGTCAACCCTTAAACCAAGCCAAGCACGCACATAATGTTCAACTCAATTTTTGGTAGCTCTAATCAACTCAATATAGTTACATCCTTATGGTAATAGGATGGGCTACACAAACCCTAACTGTGATCTTAAGATATCAAACAATGTGATCACATGATTATCAAAAAAATCTAGTAAGATGCCAAGATGACAAATGCACACACCACATGCCAAGCAAATGACTTTTCCTTACTATGTAGCTGTAGAAAATTGAAAACTTTGGGATTTTTGGACCACACTAACCAATGGGGTTGAAGGAAGAACATGTTGATGGAAACCAAATTCATACTCTCAAGTGTTAATGTGTTATGGTTTGTGATATTACGAACAAAATCAAGTGCAAACAAGGTTCGATCCTGTGGCTAATGGGGTACCCCAACAGTGATGAACAGAAGAATTGCAATGTCACGACATTGCGATCCTCTATGACTAGATGGTAGTCACATTTGACATTACCACATAAACCTAAAACATATTTTATACTAATATCCAATGCAGATGTATACTTTTTGGTATGTTCAGACGTGGATCGACATGAAAAATCCGTTTGCAGTGACGTACGAGACCATGCTTTGAATTTGAACATTTGATGTATTTTGATTAGGCCAAGCGCACATTTCTCAACGAATGACGCCTTCAGGGGCCCCACACCAACCGCAGCCTCAGCTTCATTCCTTGGCGGCGCCACCACCAACCCCACAACCACAACCTTTTTATTCTGACGGGCCTGAAATATGCCCCATCTTGGGCCTATCGTCGGCCAGCATCGAGAGCCCAATGGACCACATTTACTTCCTTACAAAATGAAAACTCGTTTTTCACATCGGTCGGGCCCAAGAAGTCGTTCTTGAACCCAAATATGAAATACTCTTGCAATTTCAGTCTCTAGCACAGCTACTACATGCCTACCAGAAACATGCATATGATCAGAGCACACCCATGCTTGATGCTTTCAGTAGGTTCAGAAGAAAGAGCTTACACATTCATAACCTCGGACAAAAACATACTAGTTGACACCCAAAATCTGCTACTAATAAAGGTCATTTTCTTTGTGGGTATGAATCACACAATCTGAGGTCGGATACGCGACACAGGCGAGCATGTAACCGCTCTCCATCTGCTGCTCGTCAAGAAACGAGCCGTCTGACTGGTCTACGCTCCCAGAGGCTAGCTTTGCTGCACAGGTGGAGCAAGCCCCCGCCCTGCACGAGTACGGAAGCTCTCGTATTCCTGCATTCTCTGCTGAATCAAGAATGCAAGTGTCGCCTGGGGCGTCAAACTCGCTTTCTTCCCCATTGGGCCCAATCAGCTTCACCTTGTATACCGCCATTGCTTTTGCTCTGAAGCAAGAGCCCGATCTTATCCCAAAGGATTTGGATGATCGCATTGAAAGTGGAGACTTGATCATACGACCCGGGGTTATGGTCTGGGTAGTGGCTCTAGCTGTGCATCGGATAGGAAGCCTGATTGCTGACATTTTTCAGTCCTGAAAACATGAGAATTGAGCAAGAATACAAATGTAAGCAAGCATTTTTCAATTCAATGTTGCTACATACATTAAACATTCCATAAAATCAAAGACCATTTCGAAAGGAATTGGGGTACTTCAGTCTCAAACTAGCCAAAAACACAGGAATCAAATAATTAGAGCACTCTCACGACATACATTAAACATTAGATCAAGCATGGCCCATAGAAGGTGAGAGGAACAATTACCAGAGAATGAAGAAGAGAAGAATTGGGGGTAAAAGGAAAGAAACCCAAGTTCTGGCTGCGGAGAATGATGAGACAGACAAGTGCGGGATTTGGGTTCCAATATGAAAAGAAAAAGGCGAAGATGACGCCCACAGAGAAGAGGGAATCCAGCACACTGAAATTAGAATTATGGTTCAACCAAACCACTTTTCCAAGTTTCTGTTTCTAGATTCTTCGACGTTACACCCTATGCTCCACACACTAGTAGTTTTTTTTTTTGTTTTTTTTGGTACAACCAGTCTAGTTGTCCACACTAACCTTGATGGAGTGAAGGAATACTAGGGGCGGAGATGAAACCAGCTGGACCACGCCTAGAATTGGCTGTTTCACGCACAAGAATTAAAGCTAAAATTATAATTTAGCCTAGTAACCTACAGGCTCAAAACAGAAAGCAAGTTTCGATGTTAGGTTGAATTGGATTTGAGTGTCATATTTTGACAAGTGTATGACACAAGAAATTCTACCTAGACTTATTATTCCTATATTTCTTACAAATATAGAATATGAAACCAGCTATAAATACGGTCCAAAAGGATTGGCCCAAATATAGAATTGGCTGTTTCACCCAAAGGTTAGATGAATGAGAAAGCAACTTAACATTGCCCAAAGAGATTTGCACTGCTCAGCCAGACAGGGCAAGATCTCAAAGCCATTCGACCCAATTTTTTTGATAAATCAAGGAAGCAAACGCCCCATTCTTATGGATCAAAGATGCACCGCTACATGAACTGGGAATTTTAGAGATAAGATAACAAAATTGCAGGTATAACATCCACATCTAAGGCACCATAGAGATCAATCTCCATCTTCAAGTTAGCATTACAGAATTCCATCTCCGTTCTACAGTAGCATTTTGTAATCAGATGGACACGATTAGCTTGTTATCAGAACTCATTCGTACTTGACAGCATGGTGGAACCGGTGAACAAAAAGCAAGGAAGCCCTGAAGCTGATGGCACCGAGCATCAAGAGAAATGCATAGCAAATGCAGACGCTGTAGCCTAAGAAGACCGACAACTGCACCACACCATTCATGTTTGATTTGCCGTAGTAGTATATTGAGTAGAGGAACATAAAAGCCGCAGTTGACCCACCACGCAACACCGATCTGCATCGATGAAAAGTTACTAAGCAAAAGCTTATACCGCTCAATTACATAAAGAGAAATTCGTACAAGCCCTATTTTAGTATTTTTGGCCTTCCCCTTCAATTATCCCCTTTTCAACAAAAAAATCATACCCATAGTACAATCCTGTAGAATTTACGAATCAATGTACGATTTGATCCACAGGGCCTCTTATGATCCCATCCTAAAATCACGATTTAAATAACCTTGCAGAGGGCTTGAAGGTGCAGGACAAAAGAGAAAGAAACGGTTCTTTTATTGCATTTTTCAAAAATAAACTATGGGAAAAACATATTACCTCCACCACCAGTGATGGTCACCAGAACATAGCTGGACATAGGTTAAGCTGGCACTCAAAATGGCAGTCAATAAGACAAGGAGAGAGACAGTGATGAAGAGAATACTGGGCAAGGTATAAGTTTTGTGGCTCCACAAGCTTGCCAGAAACTGCTGATATTCCACTACGATGGCGCTGAAACTGAGTAAACCGGCAAGAAACATCTGACCGAGTGTCCTGTGGTACCATCTCAAAGATGTAACTTCCCTTGAGGATATCCGTGTAGATGGTGTATGAACTCCGGAACTAAACAAATGTCCAACAAACCCACCAAGGAAAAGCAATGGTATGATAGCAGCAATGTATAGAAGAAAAAGCAACCCTATGGTGCTGAAAGGGAGGGCTGTAGTGATTCCGTATGATCTGGATAGTGTTGTAAGGATTAATAGCACTAGGGACAATGGACCCATATAGAGAAAGCCAGCCAACATAACGCTTTGCATCTGAAAATATTGAATCTTGTTGATCATTAGAAATGCGCAAGTGAAAAATAATATAGGATTAGGTTGAGAATAAATTACCCATGTAGTTTCAGAAAATTGACAGTGAAATGAAGCAGCAGTATACCCAACAACAGGAGATGTCAAAGTGTACAGCACAACAATAGACGTCCATACTGTTCCATGGGCATAGGGATAAAGAGCCCCAAGGAATGCAAGTATGAACAGAGAGCACATCCTGTTGAGGGTCCAATAGAGAATGGGATTAGTTGAAAATTAATACCTCCTCACCCTACCTCATTTTTTCTTTCCTTTACCAGAGCTCAGTCTCTTGAGCTCTCAAGGTAAACGAAATCTACCTACAGGGCACTTTTAAACAGAAATTGAATCTAAATTGAGAAATATTACCAAGTGATCACTTAGAAACTAATATTTAGGAGTCTACCACAAAATTTCAGAGGCTTAAAATGTACAAGGTCATATTACCCAAAAACTCAACAGATTACTCGTTCCAAGTCTCCAATATATAGTCTATTAGTAATGGAACTGCAATTTGAGTCATTGCATGAACAAGCTAAATAATAGCTACAATATTGGTATACACTTGAAGATATATACCACCTTTCCAATTACAAAGTGAAGTAGATTTTGAAATCCATCATCACGCACTAGTACCAAACCAGATATATTACTGTTCTATAATATGAACTGCTAATAGATATACGAAAACACCTTATCAAATGGAATGAAGGGAAGCTTACAAGATCAGCAATTGTGTCCCACATCCCATCAGAGCACAGAAGACTGACATGGATATTGGACTTTTGAACAAATTGCCAGTGCTGATACTCGAAGCAATATCTCTTCCACCTTCATCATCTACACTGAAAACTCAAATCAGAAATTATTACAATGTGCAAAAGAAGATGATATGCATTCAAGCTATCAAATTGAAGCATCATATGACCTATACAAGCTAACTTATATAATCAAAATGAAGCATGGCATATGCAAATTACCTTTGTATAAATTTTTTGACATATGACCTGTGGAGCATCATGAATAAGCCAATGGCAAGAAGAACTATGATAAATGAGTTAACAAAAGAGAACCGGTGAAGTAACTGAAGTGAAGGCAGTGAAGAAGCCCTAAAGTATCTTCCCATTCTGTTTTGAAACTGCACCGTCGTTGCATTCCAACTCACTGAATAAGTAAACTTAACATCAATTTCAGCATCTTCTGTTATGTCCACAACATGATTTGGGTCACCAAAGGCATGCATTTCAATAACATGGTTGCCATTGTAAAGAGCATTAAACTGAAGATGACTGAAAAGATGATACCTATATCCCTCTCTATCAGGGGTCATGTTTTCCCCTTCAACCTTCCCAATGAAACCCCAAAATGGGAGGTCATCATAATACATTTGGAAGTAAAAATCGCTAGCAACAGCATCTCTAAGTTGTACAACTTCACCTACACTAAATGTTTTCTTGCATAGCAACTCCACCTTCTGCTCCTTGAATCTGACATTGTATCGAGAATTTGTCAAACGATCACCATTTAAAACCTGTCCAAGTGATTCCCTCTTTTTGATCAGCTTATCTGCAGAGACATGAAAGTATACATTACATTTCAACCATGTACAATGTGAAACCCAAGACACTTGTATACTGCACAGAAATTAAGCTCACCCTCAACTTCAAACTACCTATCTTCAGTTTTTGACAATAAGTTTAGTATAGCACGATTAAGTACACAATATAAATGGACTGTGAAAAGAGAGAAAATATGAACTGATCAGGCAATGAAATGTAGAAAGATGAGCAATCTCATATCAAGAAGATCCTGACCAATTTCCATGGAAGATCATGAACAAAGATTTTACAACAAACTGAGAAGGAGGAAATGCAAGCATGAGATAATGGAGAGGAACGGGTTTTTCAAATTGGATTATCCCACAATTTAACGTACTATCTATTTACATACAAGCTGGTAAATTAAGCTAACAATGCTAGCTGCTGATAAATCTAGCTCAGTAAATCATCAAGTTAAGTAACTTTGCAGACCGATGCACTTGGTAGATGGACCTAGCAGCTATTTACTCATCATAAGTTAATATTGCAGCGTACAAGACACAAATTACAGATTGTTGTGCCGTTTTTGCACTCCTCAAAATTCCCCATAATATATCAAAATGACCTTGATTGAGTTCCACATACTAACCTGGTTGGCAGAAGGGCAAGTCAAAATATTGGTATGTTTCACTGCAAATAATAAAAGAATGATTCAGTTAGATTAAAAGACGCCACACATACTTCGCAAAGCTTTACTGGAGTAAATGAGCAACAAAAGTGTTGGTAAGTCTGGAAATCAGACTGAAATAATTATTTATTTAAATCAGAAATTTAACTTCTGGAATTAATAAAATTAAACAGAAAACTGCCTAACTGCAGTAATTGATTTAACTTCCCTAACTGCTCTGAATTAACTGTCTAACAGTTTCAGAGGGAATAAACTATAAATACAGAATCAGATCTCTACAGAAAATTAAGAGAGAATTTTCAGATTTGCTGTCTGATTATTCTAGGGCTTTGTTGTATCCTAGGAAGTGAGTTTGTCTGAAACCCTAAAGCATTCTAATAGGGGACAAATATCACTTTAAAGAAAGTGATTTTTCATGCCTCAAAGCAAATTAAAATACCTATATTTCCAACAATTTTAAAGTGATATTTGATCATGGAGGCGGGATCACAAGCAGCAGCCCTAACGCTTATGAATCAAGATTTCTTCAAACTTGATCGTTTTGATGGAACCAATTATAATCGCTGGAAAGACCAGATGAAATTCCTATTGACTGCTCTGAAGATCTCCTACGTTATAGAAGACAATCTGGCGGTTATCCCTGAACCAACCGAAGGAGAAAGCGAAGAGATTAAAGAGCAAAGGAAAAAGAGAGAGGAAGATGAAGTTCTCTGCAGAGGCCACATTCTGAATCGTCTTTCTGACAGGCTATATAATCTGTTTACAGCCATCCAGTCGCCTAAAGAAATCTGGACTACGCTGGAAACGAGATACAACAACGAAAAACAAGGAACAGATAAGTTTCTGATCATGAAATACTTTGATTTCTCCATGAATTCTGACAAACTTGTAATGGATCAAGTTAATGATTTGCAAAGTATAGTCAATCGTCTTAAGGAATTAAAAATTGATATTTCTGAACCATTACAAGTAGGAGCCATAATTACAAAATTGCCTACGTCCTGGAATAATTATAGAAAGAAACTTCTGCATACTAATGAAGAACTCTCCCTAGAACAATTGCAAAAGCATCTAAGGATAGAGGAAGAAACCAGGAAGAAATACAATAAGGATTCTGAATCTGATTCTAAAGTGAATAATGTTGTTGGTGATAACTCTAATAAGAGTGCAGGACATAAAAGGAAGAAATTCAATGAAAATCACAACAACAGCAACAAACGATTTAAGAAGGATGACAAAGACACCAGGCCAAAGTGTCATTTCTGTCAAAAGCCTGGACACTTCAAAAGAGACTGCAGATTTTGGAAGAAAAAGCAACAAGAAAGTGGAAACAAAGAAACCAACATGGCTGGAAAAGAAATTTCAGAAATTGTTGCTATGATCTCAGGATTACAGATTGGTATGGTGACTGAACTGAACATGGCAGCGGCTGAAACTACCAAGGACTGGTGGTATGATTCTGGTGCTACAGTTCATGTATGCAACGACATCTCACAATTTTCAGATTACAAGGTTTCTGAAAAAGATGATGGAGTCCTAATGGGCAACAACAATGTGTCTAAAGTTGTGGGGATGGGAGATATTCATATTCAGTTCAGTTCTGGAAAAGGAGTCAAATTAGCAAATGTTCTCCATGTTCCTGAGATTAGGAAAAATCTGGTTTCTGCATCTCTTTTATGTAAGGCTGGAATTAAGGCTGTTTTAGAATCTGATAAACTTATATTGACTAAGGCTGGAACCTTTGTAGGCAAAGGATACTCTTGTAATGGAATGTTCAAACTCAGTATTATAAATAAAAATATCAATTCTGTTGTCTCTGCTGATTTATGGCATTCTAGAACTGCTCATGTGAATTTTAGGACTCTTAAATTAATGTGCAAGAATGGTATGATTAGTGGAGACTTTAATCATATACATAAAGATTGTGAAATTTGCATTCAAGCAAAAATGTCTAAGAAACCTTTTCCTGCAGTAGAAAGGACTAGCGAAATTCTTGATCTTGTGCATTCTGATATATGTGAATTAAATGGAATTTTAACTAGAGGAGGAAATAGGTACTTTATCACTTTCATTGATGATAAATCTAGATATACTCATGTGTATTTGATGAAAAGAAAAGATGAAGCATTTGAAAAATTTAAAATTTATAAAGCTGCAGTGGAAAATCAGAAAGAGAAAAAGATTAAGATTCTAAGAAGTGATAGGGGTGGTGAATACTTCTCTACAGAATTCAATGAGTTTTGTGAAATTAATGGGATTATTCACCAAAGAACAGCCCCATATACACCACAGCAGAATGGATTGGCTGAAAGAAAGAATCGGACTCTTTGTGATATGATTAATGCAATGATGTTGAATGCAAAAGTGCCTTCAAATCTGTGGGGAGAAGCTTTACTCACAGCATGTCATTTACACAATAGAATACCCTCTAGAAGAACAAAATTATCACCATATGAAATCTGGAATGGTAGACAACCAAATTTAAGTTATTTGAAAGTGTGGGGCTGCATAGCTTACTACAGAATTCCAGATCCTAAGAGAACTAAATTGGGTCCTAAGGCAATGAAAAGTATTTTTCTTGGTTATGCAGAAAATTCAAAAGCTTATAGATTTCTGGATATAGAATCAAATTTAATTATTGAATCCAGAGATGTTGAATTTTTTGAGACAAAATTCAGTGGGGATACAATTAGTGACAATGCTGAAAATGTTACTAGAAATGATCCACCACATGAAGGTTCATCAAATTCTTCTAGAAAGAGACAAGCTGATGTGCCAATTGAACCAAGGAGAAGTCAGAGAGTCAGAATTCAACAGCACTTTGGGTCTGATTTTTCATTACCAAATGATGTATTGCTCCTAGTTGAAGGCACTAGAAATGAATTATTGACTGAAATGCCAATAATATTTCAAATAGATCAAATAGATGGGGATCCTAGAACCTTTAAAGAAGCAATGGCTTCTAGAGATGCAGCATTCTGGAAAGAAGCTGTAAATGATGAAATGGATTCAATTCGATCCAACAATACATGGATTTTAGTGGACTTGCCTAATGGCTCAAAACCTATATCTAGCAAGTGGGTATTTAGAAGAAAATATAATACAGATGGCACTATACAAACATTTAAAGCCAGACTTGTGGCTAGAGGTTTTAGACAAAAGGAAGGTGTAGATTATTTTGATACATATGCACCTGTAGCTAGAACAACATCAATAAGAATTCTTTTAGCACTTGCTTCATTGTTTAAATTAGAAGTGCATCAAATGGATGTTAAAACAACGTTTCTAAATGGAGATTTGGATGAAGAGTTGTATATGGAGCAACCAGAGGGCTTTATAATCCCTGGGCAAGAAAAGAAAGTATGCAAACTAGTGAAATCCTTATATGGATTAAAACAGGCTCCTAAGCAATGGCATGAGAAATTTGATTCAGCCATCTTGTCTTTTGGTTTTAAACATAATGGAGCAGATAGATGTGTGTATACTAAGTTTGCTGAAAATTACAGTGTTATAATCTGTCTTTATGTTGATGATATGTTAATTCTGAATAATAACATGAAGGGAGTAAATGAGACTAAAGACTTCTTAAAGTCACAATTTAAGATGAAAGATTTGGGGGAAGTAGACACTATTTTAGGTATTAAAATTCAGAAAAATAGTGGGGATTTTACTCTCTCTCAGTCTCATTATATTCATAAGATGTTAGATAAATTTAAGCATCTTAAGATTAAAGAAGCTAATACCCCATATGATCCTTCATGTAAATTGTTTAAGAATGAAGGCAGATCCAACTCTCAAATAGACTATGCAAGCGTAATAGGAAGTCTAATGTATGCAATGCAAGGTACAAGACCTGATATTGCGTTTGCAGTTTGTAAACTGTCCAGATACACTAGCAATCCTGGAATTGAGCATTGGAAAGGAATTAATCGAATTCTAGGATATTTGAAAAGGACAGCAGATTTGAAATTATCCTACAGTGGATTTCCAGCAGTTTTAGAAGGTTATACTGATGCTAGTTGGATATCTAGTACTGATGAAAATAAGTCAACTAGTGGTTGGATTTTTACACTGGCAGGAGGAGCAATTTCATGGGCTTCAAAGAAACAAACATGTATAACTCATTCTACTATGGAATCTGAATTTGTAGCCCTTGGTGCAGCAGGAAAAGAAGCAGAATGGCTGAGAAATTTTCTCTTGGATATAAAGTTGTGGCCACAACCGATGCCAGCCATTTCTGTATTTTGTGATAGTGCTGCTACAATGTCTAGAGCATATAATAAGATTTATAATGGAAAATCTAGACATATAAGCTTAAGACATGCTTATGTTAGACAATTAATTAATGATGGTATTATTACTATTGTCTATGTTAAATCTTGTGAGAATCTGGCTGATCCTCTCACAAAGGCACTTTCAAGAGAAATAGTAAGGAAAACTTCAGCCTCCATGGGTTTGAGGTTAAATTAAAGTCACCACAACAGGAACCCAACTTCTTTCTGGATAATTCAGTTACGAAGTTTAAAGGGTAATAACAAGTTGATGATAAGTGATTGGGACTGCACATATAAGGAAAATGAATCTAATGCAGAATAGTAGGATGAGTTTTTATACTCTTAATAAGGTCCTAGGAAAGTTCTAAAGAACTTTAATGGTTTAAAGGATCTTACCTATATAAACAACATAAGAGTGGAGTTGCTCTTAAACAAAACCAATTGTTTTGTAAGTTGTTTATGAATCCTGGATGAACTCAAGGCTTAAAATAGCATGTTTAAAATAAAGTGGAGAATCTGGAAATGTCATATGTATGCTTTGTCCGGTGTTGACTAAAGAAAGATGGTTTAAGGAATTAACCACCATTGATTCTGTTAGCACTTTGATGAAGTTATACTAAATGGAAGTTTAAGTTGAAAAACACTTTCCATTATGTGTGGCATTATTGATTAAAAGTCCGATTTACAGACTTAGTGGGGAATTGTTGGTAAGTCTGGAAATCAGACTGAAATAATTATTTATTTAAATCAGAAATTTAACTTCTGGAATTAATAAAATTAAACAGAAAACTGCCTAATTGCAGTAATTGATTTAACTTCCCTAACTGCTCTGAATTAACTGTCTAACAGTTTCAGAGGGAATAAACTATAAATACAGAATCAGATCTCTACAGAAAATTAAGAGAGAATTTTCAAATTTGCTGTCTGATTATTCTAGGGCTTTGTTGTATCCTAGGAAGTGAGTTTGTCTGAAACCCTAAAGCATTCTAATAGGGGACAAATATCACTTGAAAGTGATTTTCCATGCCTCAAAGCAAATTAAAATACCTATATTTCCAACAAAAAGAGTAACATAAACTAATCTTACAATTGCAAGAACAGTCCTGATAATCAAAGACCCTTTAGTACGCCAGATGTTAGATCTGTTAGATTTTAAATCAAATATAATGTATATGGCATGCCATCAATAGAATATCTTGGATAGCAAATTTAAAATTAGCCTAAAGCAGAAACACAAAGCAAAGAATCCATAAAAAAAAAAAAAAAAATTCTAATTATCCTAAACAGCAATGTAGCATGTACAATTTTTCCCTAGGCACTATAAAATTAGATTCAAATTGAAATCGTGATATATCGAAATTATAGAAGACCGGTCTTAAATTGAGCGTACAGAAGGGAAATTAACTGTTTTAGGGTCATGAATCAATAGTCAGGGGAAGCATTCGGGCAAAACTGAAAATGAATCAGCCATAAACGAGCAAATGAGAAGGGGAAGGAGTTGATAGTTCAACCTGGGATTATTCAAGGGGCCGATTTTATTGGCAAAAAGCGGGATCTCGTCTCCGACATTGTAGCTATGATAAATTGGGGGAGAACTGGCAGAGAAACCAGGAAAACTGACAAACGTAATCAGCACGAACATAAGAGGCATGCTCCTTTTAGTGGCCTGTTCCATAGCCATGGCTGCTCGACCTCGAGGTTGACTGCTGGGACTAATTTGTAACCACCGCTTTCTTTTCAATCGCAGTTGAAACCAAACAGCGCCTTCTGACAAATGTAGACCGGACCGAAGTAATTAAACGAACATAGCTATGGCTATGGATCCGGTTAGCTTTGAACCGGCAAACCAGACTAGAACCAGACTGTCTCAACCGCACCAAACCGGAACCGGCGGTTTGAAACTTTAGCTATATTGGTATTTTTTTCTCGTGGTTTCTTAATGTGGAATGAAACTTCCAATACCAAACTCTATTTCATCATGCTCCCATCAAGTGCAACTAACTTGGTCTAGTTGATACTTGATAAACCTTTAAAGACGGCTAGTCCTCGATCGAACAGAGTTCAAATTGGTGGTTTTTTACTTTTCGATTTAAAAGTATAACAGCGAGTTTGAACCGATTAAACTATTAGTTCATGTAGTTGGAATCGTCGGTTCGGCCAGTTCAAACTGATCCAACTAGTCGTTGGCTTTTTAAACAACCTAAACAACCGGTTTCAATCGTTCGAACCGGCATTTTAACGTACTCAAGTTCAACAACTAGTTTCCTACTAGAAAATGTGCACCCTGAGAAGATTAACAAGTTGCAATGACAAAGACAACTAACCAGGTTTGCATCTTCTTCTTCCCAAAATCCCCATTTACTACATTACAATCATGATAGTAGTAGTATGTATGCCTTATCTGAATCTATTTGTATTGATCATTTAACATTTGAATTTTCAAAAACGTGAATTTTAGTGATTGGATGACTTTTTTTTTTCATAGGGTAAGAATTCGGATACCAAACAGACTTGGTAATCCGAGAGGCCGTTAGAAAACGGCAGCCGTGAACGGCTAAGAAAGTCAAATCAAGCAGGAAAAGATATAAAAAGTACAAATCTCCGCAAAATCAGAAAGCAAAAGAGTTTGAGATCGGGGTGAGTAAAGCACTAAAAGAATAGTGCTGCAGGCAACAAGTCGGCCCCTCTTGGGCATGCGAAATGGACATCTGACGTTCCCTCCACCGAGATGAAGGATCTTCAGAAGCCTCAGAGCACCAAGTGACTTTGCCCAATACAACTCGGTCCAATATCAAACTCAGCTCTTATTCCTCGGAAAAAGTACTTCAATTAAGCCTGTAGGTACCCTGCAAGAAAAGAAAACTTGCCTCACAGGTAAAACGAAAAAGTTTTACTTGCAACGCAAGTGGACACGAAAAAAATACCAAAGCCTTGCCTAGCAAGGACTTAATTTATTTAAACATAAATGTAAATATAAATCATTTCCGTACTTTGACCGATACTTGCGGCCCAAGCAGTGTTTTATTATTAGTAAGCCCTTTTTTCCCTACTACTTACAGCCTTGCCGAGCAAGGATCGATCATTCTTTAATTTTTTATTATTATTTCTTTTTCTTTTCTTTTTTGCTTCTCCCTATTTTATTTTTTTATTTGTCTTCTACCCAAAATCAGACCTTTTCCCCCCTTTTCTTATCGTTCTTTACGGAGTATTGGTGAAGGTCGACTGGTCGACTATGAAACACCGCCTAGCCCCACATCGGAGATGCAAGCACCGGCGTACATGATATCAAAGCGGGTTACAGAGGGGGATACAGAGAGAAGGTAGATTCCACCACCGGATTGTACTTTCCGGGAAGATCTAAAAAACTAAACTAAACTCTCAAAACAGTCGCCAGAGGAAACGACCGATCCGGGTCCAAGGCATGACAACAAGATTTCTTTAGAAAAAAATGAAAGGAAATCAGAAATCTCAGCAATAGATTGAGAAAATAAGGGGCTTAGAATCCACTTGTTATAATAGATAGGAACCAAAGCTCAATTTTACAAAATACATCAAGTAGAGCCCAAGAAGAATCCTTAATTATTGTTCAACATCATAGTTTCCAACGGAGAATTATGCCTTCTCGGCAGAGGATTAGAGCCTTCTCGGCATAAAATCAAGTAAGTGCTTTCTCGGCATTGGATTTGTTTGTTCACAATTTTATCCCAGAGTCTCTCTCAAGAAAAGAGAGGTGGGAGTTTTTCGTGTTCCACATCTAGCAAATCTCGAGCCAAGCGTCGGCATCGGGTCGGAATCGGATTCGCACGCAGAAGAGGCGAGATTCGAAGAGGCAAGAGTCATGGGTGGAGGGTTCAAGTTCGGATTCGGGCTCTAAAGTGGATTTAGAATCGTATTAACATCAAAGGAGGGGAGATTTGGTAGAGGAATGGTGGAAGGGAGGGGACGATCGGAGATGGGTAGAAGATTGGTGGGGATTTAGCTTCTGGGTGGCGGCTGCAATTTTAGGTTTTCCATTGGGAGTGTTTTCGGGGCTCCACGTTAATCGAAACCCCTCTCAGTGATTGGATGACTAATCATGTACAACTTGCTTATCAGCCAATTTCTAAAAGACAAAAAATATTTAAAAACATATAAAAATGTAAGCTTGCTTTGATTCAATTTTTTGTGCAAATGATATTAAAGTTTCTATTTGTAGTGACATTTAGAGTGATCATTTTCAAACTCATTCATACATGGGCATTACATGTCATTTTATAAATGATCATTTTACAGGAAAAAATGAGTTTTGGCTTATAGGGTATATGACAAGCGCCACAATGTCCGAGCTATTACTAACATTATATGTACTATTTCAGAAGAATATAGAATGCTTCATAAAGTTTTTTCTATTTCTTTGACAATGCATCTAACAACACTACAAAATTTATAAATCATATTTAACACATAAGTTCAAAGAAAGACAAGAACACCGTGTTTGAGCCAAAATTTACCAAAGGTAGAACCTTGGCTTAGATCGGGCCTTGATCGAATGAACTAAGAATAATATAGACGAAAATCGTGTTTGTATTGATGTAGAAATCACAGGAAATTGTATGAATGAAGCGTCCTTTTCCCCTAAGGGTTACATTGGCTTATATAGCCCTCTAGAGCATATTTTATCTTAATAAAAGATATGATCTTATCTCTAACTAACAAATCTTTGCTTATTTCTATCTTATAATGGATATAATCTGGAGAAGAATCTATCTTGTAACAAACATATCTCGGACCCTCTCTCCTCCAACCGACTTAGTTGGTCCCGAAAATCTTCCGTAACTCTGTATGCATTGGAGATTCTCTGTCTATGGGCTGACGCTTCTTTGCCTAAAATCTAGGTTGAACAATATCTTGTAGCTGCAAGGCATTAGGCCTTCCCTGGTAATGGGCTGCCTCCTGCTTGGATTTTTTCTAGGTCCAACAATACCCCAAATTCATCTTGGTCGTTGAGGCGACGAGACGGGCTAGATGGATTTCATGTCTTCAATAGGATCCTTCATCATTTGCAAGAGTTTTCTGCTGATATAAGCGATCGAGTTTCTGGCCTGCAGACGTTTACAAAACAGAAGTGTTTACTAGAGGCATAGACTTTATCGAAGTCGTCAACTATAGACACGGACTTGACCGAAGCTACTTGCCGCCAGCGTTGGTGTGATCGAAGTTGTGTAGCCTTGGGCGTTTAACTTGATGAAAACTGTGAGCGTTGGGCGTTAACCTGATCGAAGTCGCTAGTCCATAGCATGGACTCAAATCAAGTCACAAACCAGGAGCTTACACTCGTTGTCGTGCAAAGGTGATACTTGAGAAACTGGAGGTCTATGTCTCGGATTGAGAGCCTATGTCTTGGAAGCTGTGTTCCAAAGCGACTCTTAAGGTAGTACACCCGGCTGGTTTTGTAGGTCTGCATCGAAGATTCTCCGCGTAAGATAGCGAATACTCGATGAGTTATATTGTGCTCGGGAAGAGAAGTTGTGAGAAGCTGTCAAAAAGGTGACCCAGTGTTTGGTCAACATGGTAATTAGCGTGGTTGCTTAGTTTTCGATAAAGCCTCGCCTGGAGATTCTTCAAGACTTTGTTGATGAGAAGAACGATCGTTGGGACTTACTGGCGTAGTAGGATACCTTTGTCAAATACTATTCACTCGGTACCCCAGCATTAGGATCTTCTTTTTTGGTGGAAGACTGAATTACTGTTGACCGGTGGTGTTGAGAGTCGTTGAGCAACTCAATCGTTCTCGTCGTCGTGCCTCCACAAGATGCATTCACCAAGCGCTTGTCGACGATGTCCATCCCCCATCGCATGAAAGGCTAGGGAGTGACGGAGGGGTGGAGAATCTCTGGTGGCTGATGTGGGACTGGTGCGTGCCGCTGGCATGCTTCGCATGATTGAACGTATATGGTGGCATCTTCGCGAATGGTGGGCCAATACCACCCCTGTCTAAGGATCTTGTTAGCTAGACTTCGACCCCCATTATGATTACCGCAATCTCCGTTGTGCACATCACGCATGATTTTCTCGACCTCTTCTTTTTCTACGCACCGCTGTAGGAAACCTGCTGCAGACTTGTGGAAGAGGATCCCATCTAAGATGGTGAATCGTGTTGCTTTCGACCTTAAGGCTTTGGCTTCGATCTTGTCCTTGGCTGTTTCGCCGCGTAGGAACCAATCAAGGTATGGCTTGGTCCAATGGTCTCCCGAACTGACCCCTGGATTGGTAGATGCTTGGAGAATATCCGGGGCGAGTTGCTCTGGTGGTGGTTCAGCGGTCTGCGTCGCCGATGTTTCTTTTATAGCCGACTGTAATAAGTGGACTAATGGTATATTATCATACTCCCTGGGGTCTGTGTGAAGACTTGGTAGTTTTTTGGCCCGGGGCCTAAAACTGTTGTGGCGTCCGTTCCTAGAGAATCTCCCTGAACTTGTTGCCCGTGGATAGGGTACGTGTTAGAGTTTAGCGTTTTAAGAAGGAGCTTTTAATACTCCTCTCGTTAGCGACTTATTGTGAGTCCCGTGTAAGATCTCGTTTTGCGCATTGAGTGTTTTAGTTTTCTGCAAAGGGCCGTGCGTAGTTAGTTACAATTAGGCTTCCTTTGGCCACTGCCAAGGGCGTTCTTGGGCAGTGGATCCTTAAATTAGGATGTAGTGTCATCGCGGCGTCCCGCGCATATGGCCTGGGTTATATGCTATAGCTTTCCCCTTCCCGTACTAATCGGATGTTTCGTTAAATCGGAATTAGATAGGGGGTAACAAACTTATGGGTTACTTCGTCGACGTTGTATTCGTGACGACTTCGCCATTCCTAGACGGTATTACCATGTGTCTTAACAGGTATTTTGTGTATTTGACGCGTTTCATGTCGTATGATTAGAGTGTGGGTAACCATCTTATGGGTTACTTCATCAGCGTTTGTATGCGTGATGACTTCGTCGTTTTCAGAAGGTATAACCATGTGTTTGAACAGTGGTTTTTGGTGTTCGGCGCGTCTCATGTTGTATGCAACGTTGATTAGCGCATATTTGCGTTTATGAGCAACAAGAGAGTGTGCAAGAATGGGAGAATATTTTCTCGCAAATCATTATGTAAAAATGTGTGAAATAAACTTTATAAACTAGGAATTTAAAAACTTTGTTCGACCTTGTGGGCAAGTGCCCTGAGTCGTTTACTCGAAAAAGTCAAAACTGACCTAAAGATTCTCCAAGCTTAAGCTAAGAAATGTCTAGAGATGAAACATGATAATGAATCAGTTTAGAAGTAATGCCTTTTGAGACGGGTTGCGTTCTCGATCCTCTCCATCGGTGTCATCATCTTCAATCCAGAATTCCAGAGATGGCGCTCGGCGTTGGTTAGCCTCTGACCGGAGATTGATTGGAGGATTATTGTCGTAGAAGACTTCTCCGCGGCGGACTCGGCCTATGTACTCTGAAGTCGTGACTCCTCGTGCGGGTGTCTTGTCTCGGGGGTCCACCATCTCCTCATCTTGACACCGAATGCCTTGGTTCTCAAGGTTTTGGTCGTTCTTGGTGATCGTAGTTTTACGGATTTATTCCTCGTTTCCAGACATTGTGTTCCTTGATTCCAAAAGGAAGTAGAATGTTGATTCTTCTGATGGTTGTATCGATCACGGCCCCACGGTGGGCGCCAAATTGTTTGAGCCAAAATTTACCAAAGGTAGAACCTTGGCTTAGACCGGGCCTTGATCGAATGAACTAAGAAGAATATAGACGAAAATCGTGTTTGTATTGATGTACAAATCACAAGAAATTGTATGAATGAAGCGTCCTTTTCCCCTAAGGGTTACATTGGCTTATATAGCCCTCTAGAGCATATTTTATCTTAATAAAAGATATGATCTTATCTCTAACTAACAAATCTTTGCTTATTTCTATCTTATAATGGATATAATCTGGAGAAGAATCTATCTTGTAACAAACATATCTCGGACCCTCTCTCCTCCAACCGACTTAGTTGGTCCCGAAAATCTTCTGTAACTCTGTATGCGTTGGAGATTCTCTGTCTATGGGCTGACGATTCTTTGCCTAAAATCTAGGTCGAGCAATATCTTGTAGCTGCAAGGCATTAGGCCTTCCCTGGTAATGAGTTGCCTCCTGCTTGGATTTTTTCTGGGTCCAACACACCGTACATGAAAAAAAATCGTTTGAAAATGATTGTAAAAATACATGAACTAGCGTACACTTTGATGTGTAGGAATTGTCTAGATCTTTTACCGTACAACATCAAATGGAACACTCGCACTTAGCACGAACAAGAGAAAAAGTAGACTTTGCGATGAAAAAACTCGACAATGACATGCTCCAATAATGACAGTTCTGTGCTTTGACATGACCATAGACATGTACATGTTGCAATTGGTTAAGGATGTCAATCGGAAGAAATGGGTTGATTTTAACTCAATCCCAAGAAGATATCGCTCATATGTTATCAATAATAGCTCCTAGGCTTTCCTCAAGTGGTGGCATAATTACTAAGTCGAAAAGAGGCTTTTCTCGAATCCATAGGTGAAATCCAAAAGGAGTGGCTTGCCCACTACTAATAGTTGCATGTACATCCTTTCACAAACACTATGCAACATGCAAAATCCCGTATCGAGTGTAAGAAGAAATGAGACAATTCTGAAATAAGTCAATATCAAGACGACCACTACAATACTTTCCCCTTATCAAACAACTCCACAACAAATTTGGATCTTGTATTAAACACTAACCAATCTTGGGAAACGAAAGCGAGTTTTCTTGTTGCATCGAACGAACATCGAGACCACCCCACATCTTGGACAAGTAATCATCTCCAAAGAGAGAAAATGAGTTTTACGTTGTCCAAAATAAGAACCCCATATAAATTTTTTGAGATTCTCATTTATGCGATCGTAAATAGTTTGTGGAAGCATCATGTATTGCATAACATAGATAGGGAGACTAGTAAGAACAAAATTAGCTAACATGAATAAGCTCATAGTTGAGAGAGACCAAGCTTACCAACTACCCAAACATGCATAAATCTTGTCCATGAGAAAAGAACAACGAGCCACAATCACCCTACCACATGCAATGGGAACACTAAGGTAGTTATCAAAATTAAATGAGATCTAAATAGCTAGTCATTGGCTAATAACACAACCGGTTTTCTCATTAACCATTTTAGAAATAAGAACACCACTTTTTTCAAAACAAACATGCTCACTAGACATAGCACAAAAATGATCAAGACGATCCCTTACAATCACTACATGATTTGGATTTGTTTCCGTAAACAAAATGATGTCATCGGCAAAGAAGATATGAGACAATCCCCCCCCCCCCCCACACACACAAAACAAAAAATGGTTTCCACCAACCATATGACACAAGCGTTGTATAATGTGGGAAATTCTTTTCATGAAGAGCACACAAAGGTATGACAAAAGAGTATCACCCGACCTAACACCCCATGGCAGTTGAAAATTCCCAACAACGGAATTCTCATACAAAATTTTGAACTTTCCTTTCGTATGGCCGCCCATAATAATATCTATCAAATACAAGGTAAGATGAGCTTGGCCAAGAATCTCTTGAAAGAAATTCCACCGAATTCGATCATAACCTTAGCTAAATCGATTTTCAACATTATCCATTTGGGGCTACCTTGCCAACTTCTCATAAAGTGGATAACTTTGAACAATAACCACATTAACAATGATTTGGCGCCCCATTATAAATCTAGCTTGAATCGGTAAAACTTAGAGAGGCAAAATGACTTTCAGTCTATTCACAATGGCCTTAGTAGCAATTTTAAAAGAAAGATATTAAGAAGAGCAATAAGACATAGATGTGTAGGAATAGTTTGACATTCAACTTTAGGTAACAAAACTAACGAAGCATCACCAATTCCCTTAGGAAAAATGCTATCATTCAACATGCTCAGTACCATATCAACATGATCAATAATAATAGAGCATCATTAATTCCCTTGGGGTTTAACAATTAGGGTTTAAGATTTAAGGTTTAGCTTTTAGGGTTTATAATTTAACATCAGGGTTAGGGCTTATGGTTTAGGTTTTAGGATTTAGGGTTTAGAATTTGTGATTTAGTGTAATTAGATAGGTGTTCACATGAACAACTTGTTCATGTGATTGTATATTGATAACAAGCATTTAGGTGGTAGAATTAGAGCGCGCTTGATTTTACAAGATAGTTTATTTTGCACTTTTATGGTAGTTTTAGTTCATTTATTAGATTCAAAATCTATACTAGTTTTTGCATGGTTTAAGGTCTTTTCAAGGGGAATATGGATCATGTGCATGGATATCAAGATGAAGAATTCAAAATGGGAAGTCTTATGATGAGGGATTGAAGACAAGGCATTAAGAGCGGAATGGACCTAACAAAGAGGAAGGAAACTCAACCTAGGGAAGTACAGGGCAAGGTACTCGATCGAGTACTTCTTACCCTGACTATACTTGTGCCTTTCGCGCAAGAAGCATATTGTCGTCTCAAATCCACATGTTATCTTATATTTCGTGTTAGTGCATAAAAATTCGCCTTTATGCCCTAATGAATGCTCATATTGATTTGCCTCTTCACCTTCTGCTTCCACCTAGAACATGTAAAACAATGGACATAGGGGGTGGGGTCCCCTAATCCACCTTCGATGTCTAAGTCAAAAGAGCAGTTTGTCGATTGAAAGTCAAGGTAAAGGTAAGACTTGTGAACGAGTTTAGCGAGTTTTGATCGAATATGCTTATCATACATGACGAAGACATGTATTTATAATGGAAGAAAGGGAGTAGGGGGCAGAAATCCTCCCCTAGGGTCGGCCGAAATTGCCTTGTCATCCAAGCAAGCAATATCTTGCTCCCAAATCCACGCAGATATTCTATCTTTTGACTAAGATAGAATCTTCCATTATAGTGATAAGAAAAGTTACAATTTAATAGAGAAAATAAATAAGGTATTTGAAAAGATACTTACAGAATATTTACCCGTTCAGAAATGCCCCACTTGAATGTTAGTTGTGTTCGATTGCGTTGCAAATAAGACTCAAGTACTCTAGGACTTATTCGAACTGGCCATGCAAATTAGTCATCAGGTACCCTATTCCTATATTCATATATTTGTATATCCGTACATCCATGTGCGATGAACACGGGATCCATAGTACTGACCCACAATCACTACCCGTTTTGCGCCTCCTACCCCTGAAACTCTAATCGTAATTTCCCACCTCACAAGCAACCTAATTTCCTCACCCAAACCCTACTATACCCTCTGCATCCTCTTCTAATTTTGTTGCACCCTCTACCCTTAGTTCCGTTGCCATGTCCACACCCGTGACCTCGCTTAATCCTTCGCCTCCACCACCTCCTACTCCGTGTAGGACCACTCGGTCCGGAAATAATTTTTGTAAACCTATTTAAAAACACAATCTCCTCGCCCAAACCAATATCACAAAGAAACCTCAAACTATTACCGAAGCCCTAAAGGACCCGGATTGACGTCAAGCCATGGCTAAAAAATACTCGGGTCTCTATTCGAATGAGGTGTAGATCTTGTCCCATCATCTCCTCACATGAATATTGTTGGTTGTAGACGGGTCTTCCATATGAAATATAACCCATATGGTTCATTAGACAAGTACAACGTGCGTTTAGTTGCAAAGGGTTTTCATCAACACCCTGGTTGTGAATTTACGGAGACATTCAACCCTGTCATCAAGCACGTCATAGTTTGTAATGTCTTGTTCATTTTTATGTCTTTTGATCGGTCGCTACGTCAGTTGGATGTTAATAACACCTTTCTGCAAGGCACTCTACAAGAGGATGTTTTCATGACTCAACCAAAAAGTTTTGTTGAAAAACTGTTTCTGTATCATGTTTTTAAGCTTAAAAAACGCTATTTATGGTTTTAAGTAAGCTCCGAGTGTGTGGTGCACTGAACTAAGCTTGTTTCCGCTTTAGGTTGGGTTTGTTAACTTAGTTGATGATTCTTCTCTTTTTGTTTATCGTCATTTGCACTCCATCATCTATCTGCTTGTGTATGTGGATGATACTATCATCATTGGTAATAACTCTCATGATCTAGAGGACATGCTTCAATGTCTTTCTCATAGATTTTCTCTCAAGGATTTGGGTAATCTGTCCTATTTCCTTAGAGTTGAAGTTCAACCACATCCTAAAGGTCTTTTTCTACATCAACACAAATATATACAAGATTTGCTAAGCAAGGTCAACATGGTTGAGTCTAATGTTGTTTCAAGGCCTATATGTTGCTCACAAGTCTTGTAGAAGATGTCAAATTCGCTTCTTGATTCTCCTACATAGTATCGTATGATACTTGGTAGCCTGCAATATCTTTCTTTGACCAGGCCTGGCATTGGCTTTGTTGTAAACAAGCATTCTCAATTCATGCACTCCCCCACATTAGGTCAATAGAGTGCACTCAAGCACTTACTTCAATACTTGAAAGGGATGTCTACACAAGGCATCCTTATTCATGCTTGCTCTCCATTGTCGCTTCATGGATTTTCTAATGTTGATTGAAAGAGCAAAAAAGATGATTACACATCCACTACAAGTTACTTAATCTATTTAGGGAGCATGCCCATCTCATAGAGTTCCAGAAAACAAAAAAGAATGGCCCGATCGTCGACTGGGGCTAAGTATAAGGCATTAACTAACTCTTCTGCTGAGTTACTTTGGTTGATGTCCTTATTTTTTGAGTTGGGAGTTCATCTTTCTCAACAACCGGTCTTGTATTGTGATAATATGGGGGCAAAGAGCCTTAGTGCTAATCCGGTATTTCATTCTCGAATGAAACATATTGCTCTTAATTTCATTCATTCGTGAGCTTGTTCATAATGATGTTCTTCAGGTTTCATATGTCTCCACTGAAGATCAACTTGTCGATATTTTGACTAAGCCGCTTCTCCGTCCTCGCTTCTGTCTTCAAAGCTTGGATTGTCTCTATCAATGTCCAGCTTGAGGGGCATGTTAAGGATACTTAATATTTTTAGATAATTGTATTTTATATCTTGATAAGTAATGTTATCTTCTTCTTGATATTTTCCTATTAAGGTTAGTTGCCTTGGGGTCTAAGCTATTCATTAGAGTTTCTTTGTGCACTCATTATATAATTGAGATCATTCTCTCTAATAATATAATCACTTCTCTCAATCTCTACACTATCTCTCCTTCTAAAAAAAACTAAGGAAAATTAAGAAATGGAAGTAATAGTAAATGCCCACCGCATAATCTACATATAGTGACGGTCCTAGGGGTGGGCATAGGTGGGCCCATGCCCCTCCTTCGGTCGGACGTATTAATAATATGTATGTAAATTTTAGATTTGAATATGGGTAAATTTAAAATAATTTATTTTAAAAACGTGAAAATTAACTAGTGAAAATGGTTTATTACTCAACTTTATATGCAATCCATTAAGGTTCAATTCACTATAGTTTTATTTTAGTATTTTTTTCATTCACATTTTAATGTTTTCCTCAATAAACTAAAATTTTATTATTAAATAAGAATAAATTTTTCATATTTAAAAATATTGAGTAACTATTTAGTTTTTTTCCCATTCACATTTAATACGTTACTCCCTAAAATACAATTTTATAATTAAATACGTATAAATTTTTCATATTTAAGAATATTCAAATTTTATATATATCGGGTTCAATTTACACAAAGTTGGATGGGAGCCTAGCAACTAACTGGGCTCCGACACCCTTATTCAAGGCAAAACACAGGCGTTAAGAAATAAAGGAACAAATATTAGCGTTGGCCATGTTACTATGAGTAGCCGCGTGACCCGAGACAAAAACTCGAGGACATCACTCCCTAGCTTTCCAAAAGTAGAGAAGGCAAAAGCAATAAAACTATATTCATTGTTTGTCCACTTTAATTCATACTTCCTCTTCTTTCGGAGGACAACATCATTAGAAATAGCAACACCATGGAGTCATCAACTCCAACCCCCGTTGAAGGGAGAGATACATGTGACATCTAATCAGACGTTCCTCCCTCTGTCCCAAGAGTAAACCAGAAGATCCGCATGTCGAAAATCTCTACCTTCCTTGGACAAAAATCCAAGAGGTACCTCCTTTTGCACAAAGACACCAGCCCGAGTACATATATCACCCAACACGTCCCGGACTAGGTTATGGTGAAACTTAAGGACCAATATCATTTCCACAGTGACAACATGATTGCCAAAACAATCCACGATTTAAGTATTGACTAACTAAACTAGTCGATAATTTCCGAATTATTGATTTTATAAGAGAATTTGTATCCCCCGAAATTTATTTTGCATCCCTCACTGTCTACATACCTACCTATTTTTCCATTTTTAAGATTAAGGTGAACTGATTTGCCCTTTAAGCTCAGGCATGGATCAAAATCCCCCCCGGCCCCCCCAAAAAAGTTCATATCAATAAAGGCTTAGTATCAATTTATTAGCATGACCATTATAAACTCACATAAGTTGGTTAGGTGTTGTGAGCTGATTGAGCATCTTTAGCATAATGAAATGTATATATAAGAAATCGAAGTATAAAAAAATTTAGGGCCAATCACCTAAAAACTGTCACTATTTCTTTCTTCGTATGGACCTACACATAAGTCGTTATATAGAATGCTCATTTTTATAAAGATGTTGAATTTTAGTGAAAATCCTTTCCTTGGATAAAGTTGCAACACACTACCGCTCATGCATATAATTTCCTTCATGGTATCTTGTCCTTTTTTTTGTGTTGGGTCAGTACTTTTAAGGTATATTTTGAATTTTATATTTTGAATTTTATATTTTAAGTGCAATGCACAAGATAGGATGATAATCTCACCTGTATTCGATAGATATCGGATTCACCGGTCTTAAAAAAATAAAATAAATTAGGTTTATGGATGAGTACGGGTGAAAACCTTCATCCATTACTCACTTGTGTAAGATATGTATATTAATATCTAAGAGTTTGGTTCAAATTGATGCAGTGAAGCCTGCCATGTCTCCAACCGACGTCGATGAGTTGATTCGAGTGCCTTCTGACGGACCGATTACAAGAAGTCGAGCTAAGAAGATTGCTCAAGGCACAACAACAATCTTGGTTCGATTGGCAGCGGTTATTGAAGAGCCTAGCAAGGCGAAGTGGGTCTCGTGCATCCGACATCAATTGAGCCCGGATTCCATGGATTGATTATATGAGGGCCGAAAAATCATCATTTCTTTATTTAGAAACATGTATTAATTTGTCTCATTTTAGGGCTGAATTTAGTAAGTGACCGGGTGAGATGAATTGGTATATGGGTCAAAGTCAACCCTTTGACTTGACCATTCTAAATTGAAGAAAATATCTTATTTATTTTATTATGAACGATTTCTATTTATTTTAATAATGTAGAGAAATCAGCCAATAGACTTATGTTAGTTGGTTGATCTTCTCTCTCCTGGTTGTTAGAGATATTTTTAGTTTGTTAGAGATATTTTAAGTTTGTTAGATTGTTTCCTTAAATAAATAAATCAGCCATGATTTATTTTATTTAAGGGAATCTAGTTAGATTTATTTAGATATTTTATTATATCTTGGGAAGCAAGACAAGAGGCCAATTTCTCTCTCCTAGGACCGGCCACACCCCCTTGCTTGCTCCCCAAGGATTAGCTTTTGTATTCTCTATTTATACTTTGCATTTTCATTCAATAAAAAGTAGCTTGAGATTAGATAAACCCTAAGAAAGGTTTATCTAGTCTTTGGGCTCCAAAAATACAAGTGTCTATGCAATATTCGGCCGATCAACATCATCATACTCTCGATCTTTCTCTCTCTTGTGTTGTTAAATTGGTTTGTTGATTTAGTCAATTAGATTGTTCTAGTTGTGATTGTTAAAGATCAAAACTAGTTAATCAATTGGATTTAGCATTAGAGCCAATCTAATTGAACTATCAAGTTGATTTCTTCAACTTAACAATTCAGTTTGTTACTTTAATTTTCGGATCCATTGTTACTTGCACCGCAAGTTTCTTACTTTGAAAGCTTTTGTAGGATTGAATTGAGTTGCTGGCAAGATCGGGACTTGGGTGGGTCATATACGAGGTTTCTACGGAGGATTCCGAAGCAATCACGTATCACAAATGAAACAAACTCTTATCCTAAAACGTGAAACGAATGCACTTTTCCTAGTTAGTAGTGCACTTTTCATACAAAAGTGCATTGAAAAGTACAAAAAGTGCAATACGAAAAAGTACACTACAAAAAGTACGAAAAGTGTAAATGCGAAAAAGTGCACTCCAAAGTAGGAAAAGTGAACTACTAACTACCAAAAGTGCATTCGTTTCAAGATAAGAGTTCGTTTTAGGATAAGAGTTCGTTTTATTTGAACCAAACTCTAATATCTAATATTGAAACATTAGGACTTATTTAATTCCATATCGGGACTCGAGTTAGGATAGGGAATCAGGAATTTGGGTTGGGATAAAGAATATGTGGTATTAGGTATGGTGATACCTTGATGTGGAGGTGGATATAGAGTTATGTGTAAAAGTTGGGAATGGATACGTACTTCCAAGGTATCACTCATTCTAGAAAAAATTCTAACCAGACATCAATTTTATGTTGAGTGATTCCGAAATCGATTCCCTATATCGTGGGTATGGTATCAAATAGGACCTTAATTTGTGGATATTGTTCCAATTTTACATTTAAAAGTCATTAATTATATATTAAAATCTCTTCTTATATCTTATTTATATGATATTATGTGTGATACAAATAAGAATTTTGTATTATGTTTCAAAATAAACTAATTAATTGTGCATTATATGATGTATGAATTATGTTATTTAACATTTATGAGCTTACGTACGCACGACCCTCTGTTATAGCACACAGACCCAAATTCAAACCTAACCCATTATCATCGATGCACCCAAATAAATTAACTAACGATAATAAATCTAATCTACATCCAAACTTGACCCATTGTCATCCCTACACAAGAATCAATTAAATCTCACATATGAGCTCAACCAAGGAGCTTCCTTAGATGTAACATCAAGGTGGTGGTCAAACATGAGATTTTGAGGGTTTAACAACCCTATTCATTGAAAGTTGGGGTCATCTCAAATCTATAACTATATATTAAAGATATATTTTTTCGAACCACCAAAACGATTCTGGCCCCACCTCATATTTAAAAAATTAATTTTTATTCATAATTTTTAACTTTTTTCTATTAAATTCTTCTTTAACTATTTAAATCTATCTTTAACATCAAAGAAAAAATCTATATAGCATAACAATATCTTTTGAAAGCTTCCTTATACAAATAATTAAAGATAAAAAATTTAAAATATTTTAAAATTTATAACTATATATTAAAAATGTATCTTTTCGAGCACTAGAGCGATTCTTGCCCCCAACTCATATTTAAAAAATTAATTTTATTTCTATCTATAACTATATATTAAAGTTATACCTTTTCGAGCCACCAAAACGATTCTGGCCCCACCTTATATTTAAAAAATTAATTTTCATTTCTATTATTATAACTTCTTTCTATTAAATTCTTTTTTAACTATTTAAAATTATCTCTAACATCAAACAAATATTTATTTAGTATAACAATATTTTTTGAAACCTTCCTTATACAAGTATTTAATATTAAAGATAAAATATTTCAAAATAAATATAAATCTTTTAGCATATATCTTTAGACGATTTTATTTATAAATATATATTGATTTTCTTTTATGATAAAAAATTAATGATATATATTTAAAATGTTTAATATTAATTAAAATAGATTTAAGGTATTGAATACACATATTGAAATATTTGATAATCTCTAAATTTATGTACATGAAAAGTAATAAAATATGAATAATATAACAGTTAATCTTATCTAATCTTTACTATATCGAACCACAAAATGAGTTTGGCCACAACTTAAATTAAATTAATTAAACTTTAAATATTTATAGAATTATATTATCTTTATCTTTCATATTTTGTTATATCTTATTTATTAACATAACTATTATTTTATATTAATAATATATCTTTATTCTCAACATTAAATTTAATCATTTATATTGATTAAAAAATTATACATTCTACCAGAAATAAATTACTTATATTAAAGTGTATATTATAATTTTATTTTTTAATATTCTATTTATAATGTTTATAAAATACTGAATCGTAGTTTTACATGGTACAATGGGTAAAATTAGTATAATTGACATTTTTACTGTAAAATTATACCATGTGACATTTTACCATTTGGAAACAAAATAATCTCGACCGGGAGGAGGTGCTCAAGCAAATCTATCTTCTCTTGACATACACCTTTTTTGGTGCATCTCTTGACAATTGACATGCACATTATTAGTCTTTACACGTAATATAGACATTATAATCACTAGTTGAACGTTACATTTTACTAAAAATTTCTCTTGTTTTTTTTTTGGGTGTGATCTATATAATCTTTAAAATCTCACATCCTACTTGCAGCTTTCTTAGTAGAGAAGGCGAGCCCTAAAAAAAGAGCGAAGATCAGATATAGAGAGGCCCAGAACAGAAAAGAAGTAAGAGGAGGCCAAAAAAACAAAAATATATTAATAGGAAAAGTCTCATAAGAAAAAAAAAAAAAACTTTGACCCCCTCTTGTTTTTTATACTTGTAGAGCCAACACAAATTTTGGGCCAAAGCTTGATGCAAAAGCTCTTTTTCTTTCATTTTCAATAAAAAAAAACTTTCTGTTCCTTCTCCTTCAAGTAGTAGAGCTTGGTTCTATTTTTATATTACAGAGCTGTTTGTTTCTGTTTTGCAACTGCAAGAGAAGAGAATGGTTTAGTAGCCATGGCAACTCATGAGTTTGGAGTGACCAATTTTGTAGAATCATCTGGGCCTTCAAATCACAACATCTTCCATGGAATCAATCCAGCACATACCTCTTTTATGTATATCTATCTTCTTTATCTTATCTTTAAGATTCTAAAGTAATCAGTTTAATTCTAAATAGTGGGTCTATCTTCTTCTTATAGTAATATCCATTCATTAATGTTACAAAAACAATATTTCATTCATAGCAACCAAGGAGGATCTGGTTTTGATTTTGGAGAGCTAGAAGAAGCTATAAAAGTCCATCATCAAGGAGTTAAGATGATGGGTCATGATGGTATCAAAGCATGTAAAGACTCCTCTCTTTTTACCCCTTTGGATGATTTTTCATCAGCAAAACAAAACAAAGCAAGACCCATTCCAAGCAAATGAGGAAAAAGAAAAGGAGTGCTTCTGAAACTGTCATATAAGACCAAAAGATTGGATTGGATTGGATTAGCTGTGTTTCTACTTTTTATTTTACCAGTATCTTTTTTGATTTTTATGATTGATTTTGAATGATTAAAAGGAAAGGAGTGCTTTTGAGGTTGTCTGAATTTTGGCATTTTTATTCTGTGCAGCTTTATATACAGCAACAGCAGCCAGACCTGCAAGAGCTACTACACTGGAGATGTTCCCTTCATGCCCAATTAAATTTCAACAACCCCACGCCGTACTTGGCTACTTGCTTCATCTCCTCCAATCTGTTTTCACTTTATAAAAATTGTCTCTTCTTTTTATCATTATTTTCCTTTTGTTAAAAAAGTCATTGTTGTACACATTTTGAATTGAAGTTTTGTTGTAAGAAGGTGTTGCAGGGAAGTTCAAAGTCAGAAGGAGAGAGTAGTGATTCAGGATCAGCCTTGAACACATTTTCTAGCATTAAAACTGAGACACATCAACAACAACAACAACAACAACAACAACAACAACAACAACAACAACAACAACAACAACAACAACAACATATGGCAAGTGACATCTTCAGAACAGGTCCTTCACAGAATCAACCATCCAAACAACCTCTACAAAAGGTTCTTCGTCTTGCAAACAATTTTTTTTTTCAACTTCATAAAGATTGATTGATTGATTGATGAATATTTTCACAAATCCAAGACAAAAGGTGTCTTTTTTTCTCATGGTTTATTTCAGCATTAGTGAGTGCTCTTTTCTTGATGTTCTTTTCTTCCAAGGTACACAGATCCCAACAACTCTCAGATTCATTAATGACTTTTTCCTTCAAACATCCAGAAAACAAAACAAAAGATAGAAGAATCCAGTAGAGTATTTCCCCTTGCATCTTCAACTTCTTTTCTAGTAATATGTACTTATACTATGCTCTATACCAGCCAGAAAAGCTGAAAAGGGTGTGCTCTTATCCCCAAAACACAAGTTAAACTAGGATACTTTAGGATAAATCATTTTCCCCTTCTATTGTTATAATTTTACAAGTACCCATATGCTGGTATGCATATCAGTTTCCCACCTTCAAGCCCATCATCATCATCTTCCTTGTTGAAAACAATCTGCTCACTTAACACTACAATCTCAATTCTAGAGATGTTTTGCACAGAAAACTGCGTTTGACCCAGTGAGCTATGTCTGTCTTTAGGTCTCTCTCTCTCTAAACCATAAAATCCTTATTCATTGACTTTTGATCTTTGTTCATCTTTATCTTCAAAGAAACACTTGTAATTTGTCAACGTTGCCATGTATATAATATTTCTATGACTTTGGGCTACCTATATATTTTTTATGATGTTTGAATAGTCATATGGATGAGAAAATTACTGGATTTTGCTGTTTGTCATTCAAGATCAATTTTTAATGGTACAAGAATCCTGACCTTCTTTCTTTGTTTTTGAGGCAGGGTGGTACTAGTGGATCAGAGAAGGTGCCTGATGCCAAGGTTTTATCAAATGAAAATATTCTATCTGTATTTTGTACATTTATTAAGCTTTAAGAAGAGATACATAATTAATTTTTTTTTATTTTTGCTGATTTTAGACATTGAGACGTTTAGCACAGAACAGAGAAGCTGCAAGAAAATGCCGGATTAGGAAGAAGGTATTTTACATCATCAACAACATATGATTTTTAATGGGGAGATTTCTTATCGATTACATATAAATTATACAAAAGAAAACAACCCTAAAAAATAAAAAAATGAGTCAGCTATCATAATCTTTGCACCAGGCATATGTACAACAGCTAGAAACAAGCAGGATTAGGCTTGCTCAGCTGGAGCAAGATCTTCAAAGGGCTCGAGCTCAGGTTATTTCATTTATTTCAACAATTAATTGTAAAGTTAATTCCATTCCAGATTTGTAAGATCAAAAAAAGAATGTCTTATCTAAATTACTTATTTACACTGGTCTGTGCGTTTAGCAGGGAATTTTGGGAGCAGGTGGTGCACCTGCAAACATTAGTTCAGGTAAATGGATGCTTAGAGCATAAATTAACATATCATGTTCAATTATGCGCAATGGTATTTTACAATTAGTAGGTTTGTTAGTGAAAACAAGTTTATGATTATAAGATATGACACGTTTAATTAAACAATGCAAACACTTTATTGAGGTAGTATGTGATTTTCAGAATGTTGTAATTATACGGTTGCTACATACATGTCTTTTATATACATTTAAGTCAAATATGCCAAATTGACATCTGTACTATTCAAAAACAAAACTTTGTTTGATATTAATCTTAAAACTTCCACACAGATTTAAAAAAAAATTATATAATTAGGTGGGTTTTGATATTGACAATTAAGTATTTTAATTCTTATTTGAGATTAGTTAATCTCATCTGTTTAATAATTAAAACACTGGCATTGAGTTAGGTTGATTAAATGATCAGAATTTGAGATAATTCATATTTTAAGGGATGTAACTAGCCACATAATTAAGAGTGTCCCATATTTTATAGTAGTTGTGGCCGATAGTGTCTATTTAATTAATTTCCAAGTGGCGCATATATTGGTTGTGTTTGATTATTATATATAATTCCATGGATTGGTTTGTTGAACAACAATAGATTTCCACCTAAGATGTGTAAGCAGAGGCAAGAATGTTATTCTTGATTGTGATTAATCAACAGATGTGGGATTCTAAATTTAATTATATGATGGTCAAATATAGAACAATCAAATGACAACATTTTCTCGTTTATCAAATATTTTGATGGTTGACTTTTTGTAGATTAAAAATTACCTACACAATAAATTAACACTTTGAATATTACATGCTACTTTGGGAAGATATTTGAGTGTATTGATTTTGGGAATGGTTGTGTACGTACGTAGGAGCAGCAATATTTGACATGGAATATGCAAGATGGGTAGAGGATGATGAACGGCACATGAGGGAGCTACGAGGCGCCCTGCAATCTCATGTATCGGAAGCAGAGCTTAGAGTGATGGTAGACGGGTACGTGGCCCACTTCGACCAGGTGTTTCGGCTCAAGGACGTGGCTGCCAGGTCAGACGTCTTCCACCTCATCTCCGGGATGTGGGCGTCTCCGGCAGAACGCTGCTTCCTGTGGATGGCCGGCTTTCGCTCTTCAGACCTCATCAAGGTACGTGCCTAGTGCCTAGTGCCTACCGAGATTGGTCAATATATATATATATATAATTAGGTAGCTCGAATGACTAACATATGCTTAATTGTTCAGCTGGTTTTGTCACAGGTGGTGGACACATTGACAGAGCAGCAGGTGATGGGGCTGTACAGCCTCCAGCAGTCGTCCCAGCAGGCGGAAGACGCGCTGAGCCAGGGCTTGGACCAGCTTCAGCACTCGCTCGTGGACACCGTCGCTGGAATCACTGTGGCTGATGGAATGCACCAGATGGCAGTTGCTCTTGCCAAGATCTCCAACCTCCAAGGCTTTGTTTGCCAGGTTACAATTTAACCACTTTAATTAACTACACTTCACTTGTATTTAACTCAATAAGCTAGATAAATACATTGCATTGATGTTCTAATATATTAATTAAGTTTGGTCAATTAATTTAATTGGTTTATAGGGTGATAATCTGAGACAGCAAACCCTCCACCAATTGTGCCGCATATTGACAGTTGGACAAGCAGCAACATGTTTCCTTGTGATCGGAGAGTACTACACTCGCTTACGCGCATTAAGTCACCTTTGGGCATCTCGTCCAAGAGAGTGCGTTACGTTTTCTTCTTCTTCTTCTTCTTCTTAGTACAATTAAAATCTTGATCCATCTCTTCTTTATATTAACGTCCTTAAATCCAATCCTTGTGTACGTGTAGGAGCATTAATATCATGATGGGTGGCAGTGATAGCATTAATTGTCAAACACCAACAACAACTGATCTGCAAATGCTGCATCCTGCTTCACAGAACCAATTCCCAACCTTCTAAACAAATATCAGCTCATCAGGCTTACTGCAGTCAACTTGAAGATGTTATTAAATAGACCTAAACAGAAGATAGGTTTAGCAAATTCAAAGTACGTAACGGGTGCAGATTAGCAGTCTAAACTATCTTTATACGATAATCGGTTGTGATCTGTGGATCTGTGCTTATCCTCTCCCATTATACTTAGCTTCCTCTTCAAAACAAATGTGCTTAATTAGCTTTAGATTTAAGTTTTTGTTGAAGTGGTGAATGGTGAAATTAATTCAAACCGGAGATTCATTACATGCACCTGCTACTTATATGATATGTAATATGTCTCATTAAATTGGATGAAACATATCATATGGATAACATGTGCATTAATTCTTAATGTAATTTAAAACACTTCTTTTTTTTGGTTGAAGTAATTTAAACCACTTCTTTACTCTACCAAAGTAAAACTGTGTATTTAACATATCAGATGATCCAACATCATGTTATTTACCAAAGTAGTAATTATACCCGTCGTGTCACACATGAGCATGACTCAAAATTTAAAATTATTTTTCAACATAAATCGGATATTAATATAGAAAATATAATGTAAAATTTATACAGAGTCAAAATCGTTAAGGTGAGTCAAATATGGTTTCATTGCGCCGATGATCACGGTTGGCGTTGGGGCTTTGGCGTCTAGCTCGGAGATGGAATGCGGCATTGGCGCCGGTCGCGACAAGGACATCGACTATGGCCATCATGATCATAATCCGGGTCATTGTCTCCATGCCGATGCCTAGGACACCAATCATCGTCTCGATCATGGTCACACCTATGGCACAACGTTGGCGTCCTTGGTGTGCCATAGACACAATTGTACTCAACGCGATTCTTTGCCAATTTTGGTAGGGGAATCCAATTTTTGGGACGGTCCTCATGCTTCTCGGGATCTCAAACATGTGTGTGATCATATCTATCAACATTGGATCCCTCCTCGAACTTCTCATAGGAATCCTCGGGATCCAAATAGGGGCTACGAGCACTTTGATGCTCATAAAAATCTTCAACCTGATAGTCATCGGCGTCATACTAGTAATCTTTCCCACACTTTTGTTTCGGGATCGAGTACTTAGGTGTCGAAACTTATGCTTCTTCTTTTTGGAGCCACTAGTATATATGTTGATGTCGATATTCCTCCAAGCCGTACTCGTCATCGGAATAAACTTCATAGACTTGTTCGTCCCTATAGCTGCGCACCAAGCGCCGATAATCCGCGGTCTCTGTTGTGATGGTTTCCCACACACTCGCAAGAATACGAGATGTATTGTAGTAGTAGATCAGGATCGAATCACGGGGATTGTGTCTGCTTTAGCTAATTCTAGAACTAATTTCTAAGTCAAAGTATAATGATTTGTAGTGTAAATCTAACTACTAAATGCAAATAAAAGTATATGATAAAGTAAAGTTCCAAGGAAAAAATCCCCACAACTTTGATCCACGGAGTTTGAATCTCACTTCTATGTGAACTGAGTTGGATAATTTTGTTATGAAGGTTATTTTCTAAAGTCATAAATTATTTTTTCTCAAAGTATAACTCAATGTATGTCTATTAAATTAAGAACCCACTATCTTGACGAAACAAAACCGATAGAAACCCTTTAAGCACTTAGAAATTTAGATGGTAAACCAAACTTGCCCTACTCTCATGATAAATCAAACTTGACTCAAACATCTAGAAGTTCTATGACAATTAACCACATGAGAAACTAATTCTCAAGTTCAATTCTAGTTTTTCCAAATATATAGAACCACCTCTCGATGTTTTCTCTCTATTTTGTTTACTTACTTATACTACCACCTCTCGATGCGCAACCTAAACAAGACTCTAACAAGTTTGAACCTATTAGATTAAGCCCCTATAATCAAATCATATTAGTTTCCAACTCAATTAGATTAAGCAAAAGATTCAATTAAACAAGACTCTAACAAGTTTCTCTTTCAAATCATATTAGTTTAAACCTATTAGATTAAGCCCCTAAACCTATTAGATCAAGAAAAAGATATTGATTTTACTCCGCTTGACATCATTGGGATCAACCAAACCCTAGAACTAGTTTATCCTAGCATAATTGAATTCATGATCAAAGCAATAAATTTAAACATGGAATTTGGAATAAGAACAATAATTGAAAGAGAAACTTATTGGAGATTCAATTGAAAGAAACAAAGTAGATCCAAGAGTGTAAGAATCCCAACTTGAAAGAGCGTAGAACTAAAACCCTAGAAATTGTCTTCTCTCTCAACTTGAAATTAGAAATAATAATAATGCAAAAAAGCCCCCCTAAAAGAGTTTTCTAAACCTATTTATATTAAAAGGCTAAAAATATCCAAAAATAAAAAGCCCTACGCGCAAGAAAAGAAGGCCTCGCGGCTGCCTGTTGCCGTCTCTACCGAGACGAGCCTCGTCTCTATCGAGATGAGCTGCGGAACCACCGTCTCGACCGAGACCAACCTTAGTCAATTTTCTCCTCTTTTCTCGTCATAACCCTCATCTCTGGCTTGTTGGCTCATCTCCAACACCTCTTTAACCTCATATTCTTGTCTCATAAGCATCCTCAAAGGCATGTTTCACGTCTCTTTGACTCCTCTAACACCATTAAGCTCCTTAATCATCTTTAAGACCCAAAAACACCTCCAAAAACCTGAAAAAGCAAACAAAGCTTGTGTAGATATCCATACTACGAATAATACTAGAAATCAACACAAAATGCAAAACCTAAGCTAGAAAAGGACAAAATCTAATCCTAAATCCTGATTGTTTTAGGCAGATTTACCATGTAAACGTGTTATATGCTATAATGAGGGAAACTTAACCAAAAAGCAGTCGTAATGTGTTAAACCCTTTAAATAAGATGAAACTTGATAGAAAAAGTAGGAAAGAAAGGGAAATTGATAATATGATTGCAAGCTTCCTCCAGATTACAAGAGAATCAATAGACTGGTCGATTGTGTTTTCTAGTACTAAAAAAGATTGATACTTTTGAGAACTTTTGAGAACTTTTGAGGGTGATAGTACGATGGCTTGTTTTCAATCTCCCCTCTCTTCCTATCTTTATGTGCTTTTATATGTCTCTCCTTCTCATGATCGTTGCCAAGGTCGCCAAGCACCACTGGATTCCGTGGATGTCGCTAAGGTCATTAATGGCATGGCCGTTACTCGAAGATCCTATTGATGCCATGATCTTCACCATTACTTCTTCAACGGCCTTGACCCTCACAATCGTCCCTTGCCCGTTAACACTTACTGATGTGGGCCTTGTGTCCTCCGCGCCATATGGTTTTGGGCTTGGTTTTGGGGGCCCAACAATACCTCCTATCTTTATGAGCTTTTATACGTCTCTCCTTCTTATGACCGTTGCCAAGTTCGCCACGTGTAACATCCCCGACCAAAGTGCATACGTCATACTACATTCATATAAGATTAAGAGTAATATTTATTTTCTAATTAAGTTTATCATATTTTAAAAAAGTTTTTAAGAAAAAGTTAACTATTAATTATTTGAGGGTAAAGTTTGTAGTAAAGGAGATTTGAGGGTGGAAAGCGTAATTTTCTCTAAAGTATTGCCGACTCTCAGCTCCATTGCTATTAGGCATGGACACGGGCCGGGCTGGGCCGGGCCCGGGCCGGGCCGCCACTGGGCCGGGCTGAGAAAAATGGAACCGAGCCCGCACAGGGGGTATCCGGGCTGGGAACGGGCCGGGCTGCGGGCCGGGCCGGGCCCAAAGTTTGTGGCCCACACGGGTTGGGTTGGGCTGGGGGGGGGCTGGGTTGGGCCGGGCCGGGCCGGGCTGGGGCCGGGCTGGGCCGGGCCGGATACATGTGGGCTGGCGGGCCGATTTGGGCCAGGCGGGCCGGGTTGTATTTGTGGTAGATTTTTAGGTATTTGTGCCTTTTGTGGTCCTTTGATTGAATCAAAACTAGCTTAGTTAAATGATCAAGTTAGAAGACATTAATGCCGACATGCCCTTGCCTCTTCTAACTTATGAAAGTATAATTTTTTTAAAAAAAAGATAGAACAAAGGCGGAGTATTTTAAAATGTATAAATTAAACGAATCTATTAAATTGTACATAATGTGCTAAAAAACAAAAAAAAAGGGAATAAGGGAGCGGGCTTGTTCGAAATTATTAAAACTTTGATAAATAATTATCAAAATTAGAATAATTAAGATGCCTACGTATCTCGAAAGAATCAAAGCCCACGTAGTTCTTTACTTACCTTAACTTACCTTGTTGTTGTTGCTCATTCGTCAAAGTCTTCGGGGGTTTCTTCGTCAATTGCATCATTCCCACCACTTCCGGCGTTAGAAGAGTTGTCAGTGGTCATCCCTTCGACATCGTCCTCGGTCTCGAATTTTATTGCACTCATTTCGTACTCTTCTTGCGTCCTTTCCTCGGCACGATCCCAATCCTTCTTGCATATCAATGTCTTGACGGTTTGTGGATCAAGTCGGCATCTTTTTTCCGAAATTACTCTTCGACCTGCGCTAAAAATAGACTCGGACGCAATGGTAGACGCAGGTATAGCTAATACATCCTTAGCTATGTTAGCAAGTACAGGATATTGGTCGCAATGGTTTCTCCACCACTGAAGAACATCACATCCGTCGGGGAATTGATGTTCAGTGGTCAAGAAATCCATAATAATAGATCTTGTAGGTGCAATAGAACCAGAACTAGGTGATGTTCGGGGTTTTTTGAAAATTAAAGATGCAATTTTGCTAGTAGTAGAAGTAGAAGATGAAGAGGGTCGATTAGTAGATGTAGGTGGAATATTTAGTTTTTCTGCATATTTATCATATAACTTAATTAATGTTGCAATGACGAAATCAATATCAGCATACCAATTATAATCATTTTTTGAAAGGCCCAAAGTGTCATAATAAAAATCTAACATATTTTCTAAACCTTGCTTCTTCATAGTAGGATCTAATAATGCAGCAATACAATATATAACAGGAAACTTGTTAAAATAAGATAACCATTTTGTTCGCATGTTTTCAATTATGTTACCTAATGATGGTTGCTTTACTTGCATTTCTTGCATGGCATATGTAATATTGCAACATTGAAAAATAACTAAATGGACGTTAGGCGTATAAACTTGTGAAAAAATCAGTGTTGCATCCTTAAAAGTTTTTAGAAGCTCACATATTTGTGTCGCGATCCCCCATTGCTCCTCGGAAATAAATCCGGGAGTACCATTCGGACCTCTATACTGCTCAGCATACAAAGTGGTTATAACATTTTTATAAGTACAAGCAGGTTGTAACATATCAAAAGTGGAGTTCCAACGAGTTGGTGTATCCATACTCCATTTCCTAGGAAATAATCCTTGTTCTTGACACAAGATCTTATAGCGACGTTTTGCGGTACCGGTGAACCTAAGCCATCTAATGCACTCTCTAATCGGTCCAATCAAATCATGAAGATCTTTGCATTCTTCTTGAACAGATAAGTTAACAATATGCGCAACACATCTAATATGACAAAGATCTCCATTTAACAAAAGAGGTACATGTCTTTTAAATAAATCAATACATCTAGTATTAGCAGAGGCATTATCGAAGGAAAGTGAAAACACTTTTGCAAACAAATTAAATTCCTTAAGAATTCTAACAATATGATCATATATATTAGCTCCAGTGTGACTTTCAAACATAGGTTCAAAACCAATGACACGTTTTTGCAACAGCCAATTATCATCATTCCAGTGGGCAGTGACAGAGATATATGAATCGCCTACTCTAGAACTCCAAATATCACTTGTAATACACACACGACCATCATATTTCTCAAAAAATTGTACCAATTTAGATTTAGCCCTTTCATATTGTTGCACGCATCTACGTTTTAAGGTCTTACGACCAACTTGTTGATAAGCCGGTTGCAAAGATAATTTAGCAAATTTTTGAAAGTCATAGTCTTCTCCAAAAGAGAATGGTTTTTCAGAATTTGTAATATATTCAGCCATGCCATCAATCATTTTATCTCTATTGTAACAAAATAAGTTACCTCCAGCTTGAGAAGAGGCAAACCCGCCTATTTGGGTTTGAATTCCGCCGCTTGAACCACCTTGACCTTCGGGGACCATCACTTCGGGATGTAGCCTATTCAAGTGCCTTTTCAACGTTCCCGTTCCGCTATTCTTGGTGAATTTGTAAGAGTGACCCCTTCTAACTCCCCTCGCCTTGCAAATTAGACACGTAGTAATAAAATTGCCGGGGCTTTTTGGATCGTCGACTTTGTCGAAGTATTTCCAAGCAATAGAGCCAGAGGTCGTATCTTTTATCGTAGTCGAGGAGCTTCCCGCCTCTTGTGTAACACTTGCTTGAGATGGGATGAAACCTAAAAAATAAAATTATTTATATTATAAATGAAATAACAAATTATTTATATTATAAACGAAATAACAAATTATTTGTATTATAAATGAAATAAAAAAATTACTTACCGGGTTGATCTTCCATTTGATCCCTTCCATGCGCCGCCAAATGATCAAATTCCTCTTGGGACAAACCCATATTACCTTGTCCCTCCATTTTTTATAAAAGGGGATTTTTTTTTAAAGACTAAGAATAAACAAGAGATTATAACTTTTTTTGTTTTTTTTATAAAAGGAGAAGAAAATTAAATTCGAAATGTAAATAAATAAGGTAAACTTGTTTTTGAAAATTAATACCTTTTTTTTTGTTTTGAAAGACTAAATAGAGATTAAAAATAACAAAAGCAAGTAAAATGAGATTAAGACACTTTGTAGATTGTAAGACTTGTAGTAGAATAAGCAAGTATGAGATTGAGAGTTGAGAGATGAGGGATTGAGGAGATTGTGTGGAAAAAAATGTTGAAGATTGGGTGGTATTTATAGAAGATTAGAATAGGAGAGGAATTTAATTTTTTTTTTTTTAAATCAAAGTAGCCGTTGGCTACATTTTTTTTTTATTGAACTAGCCGTTGGGTGCTCAACGGCTCTTTAAAAGAGCCGTTGAGCACCGGGCCGGGCCGGGCTGGTCCGGGCTGTAGGCCCGTTGACCAGCCCGTTGACTGGCCCGTCCGGGCCGGGCCAATATTCCTCGACCCGGGCCCGGCACTGGACCCGGGTGGGTTGGGCCCGTCTGGCCCGCGGGCTGGACGGGCCGGGCTGAACGCTCAAAAAAAAGCGGGCCGGGCCGGCCCGCACAAATGTCCATGCCTACTTGCTATATATGTGTTCAATCCTTCATTTCTTCATTAGGAAGTTCGTAAAAAAAAATAAAAAAATAAGAGAAAAACGAAGAGAAAGAGAAGAAGTTAAGTATAGATGATTTTTGTTGTTTTGATCTGATTTTGGTATGAGATTTCTTCAATCGGGTTTTAATCCTGAAGTACAAGCGGTATTTGGTAAGTTTTTAATTAGTTAATGGTTTATCTGGATTCCACTGATTTATCTAGATCTAGATCTACAGTTGCTTTTGATTTGGAAATCAGTCGATTTATAGTTTTCAGAGGGTGTTTTTGATATCGGATTTATATTCGGTAAAAGATTTCAAAGTGATTTTAGGGTTTCTCTTTGTAATGATTTTTGGAGACCCTTGATCAAGTTTTACAGAAAGGTTTGAACTAGAAAAATGTTCTTCTATATATATATATATTTTATCGTTGTCAAGGTTTAAACGATTTGGAATTATGCATAAGAAGTTATAATGCATTCTGGCATTTCATTGCATTTGGGGTTAGAGTAAGAGTTAATAGCCTAATTTGCATTGGGTTACATATAGGAGCCCAAGTTATAGACCGTGGTCAGAGTCAAGGGGGAGAAATATAGTATCTGCCTTAAATAGGTGAGTATATACCGGAAATTCAACCCTATGTGCTATATCTGCCATACGGATATATGAGCTATATGGATATATGTGCTATATGAATTATATGTGTTTTATATGATAGCTCTAAAATTTCCAGAGCTGTTTGCATAGAAAGTATGTTAACATATGGCATATAATACATGAACACAAGATGCATTTGATTGCATAGCATATTGCAATGAGATTTAAAAGGACCTGTGATTGTCTTGCCCTGAATTTGTATACAGGACCTACGGGTCATACAGGATCTTCGGATCATACAGGACTTACGGGTCATATAGGATCTTCGGATCATACAGGATCTACGGATCATATAGGACCTACGGGTCATAATTCTTACAGGGACCATAAGAGTCCATATACAGTAAACCCGGGCCAGATTCAGTCTTGAACAGTTCACAGAATAAAGAATCGAAAACATCAGCATTTGCATTTTCATAGTAAATTCATATATGACGTATATAATATGTATGAATATGTATATTGACTAATTGTTTGGCTTTGTGTGAAATAATTGATGATGGTTTATATTCACTGAGTATGCGACTCATGTAAATCGCAAAACAATTTTTCAGGTTCAATGAGAACTTTCTGAAGTGTCTCTTTTAGAGGTCACATTCATACAAGTCGGCCGACTGAAGCTTAATGCAACCTTCTCCTCCTCAGTTTGCATCATAGACATATGGGTTGTAATAGAAGTTAGAGTAATAGATGTTTTAGTATAAGAAGTAACTACCTATGTTGTGTGTGTGCAACTCTTTATGGTTGTTACTTTCTGCTTTATGCTTATGTGGATAGTTGTTATATGTGAATTATATGTTTATATGTGAGATAAGTTTTACACAATATACGTCATAGGGTATAAGGGTGTCACACCTAGTTTTTGGTATCAGAGCTGGGATATGATTCTTTAGGGGCATCCTGCATTCATAAGCATATGTAATTGACATTAGAGTTGCATTTAATTGAATAGGAACATGGAAATGCATGAGCATGATGCACCAAGGAGAGAAGGTTCGGCCGTGCCACATCAGTCTATAGGAGCATCTCATACAGTACCACATGAGCATACATCTCATACACATGCACCGAGAGAACAGGAAGTACAAGGACCAGCTATGGGGTCTAGAGGCAGGAATTTCAAAGAGCTTCGTAAGTTGGGAGCAGTTGATTTCTATGGGACTACAGATCCTGCAGAGGCTGAGACACGACTTAAGAGAACAGAGAGAGTATTTAGTATGATGAGATGCACAGAAGAGGAAAGGTTTGATTTTTCAGTGTCACTTCTACAGGGGGGATGCTTTTGATTGGTGGGAAACTATTTCACATACTACAGTACAATGTCCAGTTCTTACATGGGAAGATTTTCTCACTGTTTTCAAAGATAAGTATATGCCAGAAGTATATCGAGATGCAAAACAGAAAGAACTTTTGTCTCTTAAGCAAGGAGATATGTCTGTGGCTGAGTATGAAGTTAAGTTTACCCAACTATCGCATTATGCACCTGCTAATGTGGCTACATAGAGAGATAGATGCAGGCGTTTTGGGGATGGATTGTCCTATAATATCCGGAGTAAGATTACGCCGTGGGATCTTCTTACTTTCACAAATTTGCGTACTGCAGCAATTAGAGCAGAGACACTATTAAAGGAAAGACAAACATTCTTTCAAAAGCAAATGAGGGAATCATCAGTTCATATGGGTGAGTCAAGTGGAAGACCATCGAAGCATAAGAGTTTTTCTTCTCCAACACCAATAATTGGTAGAGGTGGCTCAAATAGTCAAAGAGGTGGACACACCTCGACTTTTGGACATGGTGATGATAGAGGACCGGGGATGATAGTACAGACACGACCTATGTGTACTTATTGTGGTCGATCTCACATTGGAGAGTGTCGATTACTAACTGGAGGATGTTTTAACTGTGGACAGCAAGGGCACTTTTACAAAGAATGTCCAGTTAGTTCAGATAGATCGGAAATTGCAAGAGCAACATCTGAAACAACTGTACAAAATGTTATCAAAAGCTCCGATATGGAATTTTGGTAGAGGTCGTGGAAGAGGTCAAAACATGAATAACACTAGAAGTAGAGGAAGACCAAAAACACAGGAATCTCGACCACAGGGTCAGGCTCGAGTTTTTGCTATGTCACAACAGGAAGCATCCAAAACACCCGAGGTTATTACTGGTAAACTTTGTTTACATGATCTTGAAATACATGCAGATTCATGATCTACTCATTCATTCATATCATCTACCATAGCATCTTAAGTGCATAAGAAACCTGAACCATTAGATTTGTAACACTCCCTTACTTACCTTGGAGGTATTACCGCCAGTAAACCCGATTAGGACTAAACCAGAGTTACCCAAGGCTTTAACCTGACAGAACTTACTAGAACAAGATAAATGAAACCATTTAAAACCTAACAAAATTAAGTAAAACTTTACAGCGGAAAAGTGAATAAAAGGTCTTATACAAGCCTTAACTTAAAAAAGAATTAGTAAATAAATGGAATAACCTTCTATTTAAACAAAATCTTTATCAAGTCTTTCTTAAGTTCTTATTTCTGAAACTCAGCTTCGCTTTGAAGTAGTTCAACCATGATCTTCACTCAAGTATAGCCATTGGAAACCTTTCTTCAACTTTTGGAGCTTCAAACATCGGAATCCGCCTCTTGAATCAACTTCCAAGAAGAACCTGATGTGCCGTAAGCCAATGGTGGACACCAGCCGACCATATAAAAGAAAAGAAGATGGACGGGTTAGTCTAATGAAAGACTAAGCAAGTAGAGAATCTAACTTGGTTCTTATGGTTGTAACTAAACATATTGGCATCCAAATCCGATTAGACTCGGATTATGATCCAACAGTTAGCAGTGTTATAGAGAAAAAGAAGGAGACTTGCATAATCAAAAGAGAGAACAACACCGCTTGTGGTTTCTTTAAGAAGCATAAACAATTGTTGGGAACTCATATTATTCACATCACATTTTGAAAAGCCTCCATCGACTAATCAGATTGACTTAATCAAAGTTTGATTAAGAATTATTCATAACCTGGAGCAAGAATGGTTATCAAATAGACTAACCATTCGGGTACATTAATGTACCTAACACACTTATCTTGTATTACTTTCAAAACTTTTCACAAACAAGTTGGCAACTTTTAATCAGCTCGAACTACTGTCGGTGGAACACAATACTAGGGCCTGTTTCATCCTTGAACAACGAATAGCACGGGTCCCAATGATGGAGAGATTAGAGGGCCTGTTTCATCCATAATCCACTACCAACACATATTGAATGGAACATAATACTATCGAGGTCAGAGTGCTTGTTTCATCCTTCAACAACGAATAGCACGGGTCCCAATGATGGAGAGATTAGAGGGCCTGTTTCATCCATAATCCACTACCAACACATAATGAATGGAACACAGTACTATCGAGGTCAGAGGGCATATTTCATCCTTGAACAATGAATAGTACGGGTCCCAATGATGGAGAGATTAGAGGGCCTGTTTCATCCATAATCCACTACCAACACATATTAATAAATGCACTTAGGTAGAGTGCATAGTCACCCCTCAAGCGTAGAGCGGGCCATGGTAATGACCTAAGTATTAGAGGATCAATATTGATACTGCCTAATACGAGTTTTAAAGAGATGCTTCCGAGACTAAGCTCACATCCCTAAACTAAGTTAATCCATATCAATGTCTCAACATGAGACAACTAAACATGCAAGGTCACATACAACAGACCTAAATCCAGTTCTAGCGCGAAACTGAATGAATAAAAATATGGTCATTATTTCTAACAAAACAACAACCTATCATATTTTATTAATCATACAAGTTGTTCCCAACGCAAATATTAAATGGGATTCAATTCCTCATTTAATAACAATAACGCAAGAGAGAATCGTCCACTTGCCTAAGAAGGCGTGCTCAACGTCCTGAACAATTGTAACAGTAATCTTTATCACCCTTCTGCCAAATGTAACAAAAGGATTTCTCAACAACGAGCTCACGGAAACACTTCTTATTTGTATACTCAAATTCTACAACTTCCTAATCGATAAACGATTTGATTTCTGTATATCGATTTATAATTAATCCTTAGTTATCATGTTTTAAGGAGCCATCTTGGAGGAATTATAACTAATTATCTGCTTCACTTTTGAAACAATTTTCTAAATAAAAATTGTTCATTAGCAACAGTTCTTAATGGTGACCAAATCTCGGATCAAACGGATTAACAACGAATCCCGAGTAATTATCCGAAGTCCTTTACCTGCCAATCGGTATCAAAACTTGTATTCGCTATAACGGAAGATCCGGATGTCTGTTTCCCGAGCGGTTCGAACCTGTAGAATCGTATCAACGTCAAGATTTTAAAAACCATAAATTTAATTAGCAAAGTGGAACCTAAAGGTCCTTACGGTGGCTCCGCAACCAACCCACTAATTAATTTCGATCGTAATTACCTTCGCTTGAGCCCATGGCTCGTTTGGCTCGAGGCTTGATCCCCGAGCTCGAGGGTGGCTGGGCGCAACCCGGTGGTGGCCCTTGCGGTGGGTGGTGGTCGGACAAGTTGACGGTCGCCGGCGGCGTCACACGCGAGGCAAAGAAGTGACCGGCGATGTGAATTCTTTCCCCTCGAACCGTCGTTCCGTCCTAAAACCCTCTGGCTTTGGTGGTTCCTGGTGCAGCAGCCATGTGCCCAGCTAATCCAAAGGTGGCCTTGGCAGCTAACCTAAAGGTGGCCCTTGCGGAGGAAACCGTTGATTTCCTCTGCAACTACCGTTTTTCCAAAGGTGGCCTTGGCCGTTTTACTTTGAAAACCCTATAGGGCAAATCTGACCTGATTTATGACGTATCGAAGTATGATCGTGGCTGGGCCGATAAGTTCTTCTTTGTAAAATTGTCTTCTCTAGGGGTTGATACCTCTTTTGTGAAACCTCACTGGCGTGCATCAGAGAGTATTTCCTCCACCCATTCTTCTACCCTCTTCCAGATGGTGTTAACTCTTGACTGTATTTGTTTTTGGATGCAGTAAACTTTACCTCTTTTCAACCTCGGAAGGTGTTACCTCAATTTATTTCCCGAACCGAGGCTCTTTCAGTAGAGGAGAGGTCTTATACAAAGCTTGTGAAGAAATATCTTGCTAGTTTTGAAGATTTAGAAATGTCGCGTGAGTTCCGACGTATTTCCTTTTTATTTGTGCTAACACGCTTTACTTCTGTAATTCTTTTTACTTGCATGTTTTCATGCTCAAGGACGACTTGATCTACTGCTGCCCTTTCGACCATGGAAAGAGTTGAGGCTTGGAAGAAGAGAAAAGTCGAGACAACTTCTACATCAGATACCTCTCTAGCGGTGTCCCTTCCTCCGAAGATTGATGACACTACTCCCAAGACTTGAAGAATGCCACCTCCTGTTTGACTGATCTCCCTAGTACCATGATGTCTCTTGATATGGAGGCTAAGAAGTGTGTAAACACCTTGATAACTCTCCACGTGAACTGTTCTCGAGGTGCAGAAAGTCGATCTTCCATGCCGGAGTTCTTCGGGGAAATGTTGGCCACCCAATGGCAGGTATGGCTATTGATTTCTAGTAACTCATTGTGTTTTGATTTACGTGTCTTGCCTCTTTCCCACGATTTAACGCGTTAACTTTTCCAAAACTTCCAGCTTATGCTCTCATTGTTTGAAGCCTTCAAGGACCAACATGGCCAACTTGCTCAGAGCAAGATCAAGGTTCAGCTTGAGAAGGACAGGAGTACTCTTCTGGGACAAGAGAAGAGTGCTCTAGAGAACAAAGTTAAAGAGCTAACGGATGATCTCGAGAAGGCCTCCAAGAGTTCCAAGGAATGGGAGGAGAGATTCATAGCTGCATCTAGGAAGGAAGCTGCTCTCGCAAAGGAGATCGAGGATATTGTTGATTATTGGTCGTGCAGGGCTCGTGTGGAGACGATAGAGGAGTTCGCCGCAGGAAAGCATACCTCATGGGATGCCGTGAAAGAGAGAGAGAGAGAGAGAGAGAGAGAGAGAGAGAGAGAGAGAGAGCAATTTGAGAGTTTGCTCTCTGATGAAGTGGTCCAACCAAGAAATCCTCGCTGTTAGACGACATTGCTCATGTTGCCAAGGAAGTAGCCTAGGAGGAGCTTGCGGAGAATCTGAAGGCTTCCTAAGATGTTTCTAAGGAATCCCCTTATTACTCCTATTTCTGAACTCTTAAGTTTTCTGGTACCCATGGCATGTGAGGATTTAAAACATTTAATTTTTCCTGGGGCCACTTCTTATAGGGTCGTTTGTGCGAACAATCTTTCTAACCCTTAGTATTATGCTTTTAGGGGATTTTTGTTAATTTTGGTTGTGTTTGTATGGTATTTCGTTCGTCTTCCTATTTTGCAGGTGATGCAAGTTTTGAAGGCCACATTTGGAGAGAAGATTGTTAGTCATGTTTGACCAAGTTATGTTGTGATTAGCGCTTTTGTAAAAGATGCTAAGAGAAAGTGGTATGTGTAATTTGATAGAATTTAAAGATGTAAAGTACTCATGTTTTATTAATAAAATCTGAACTGATTACACAAGTATCTCTGTTATGTTAGAGTCCTCTTGCTCTAGAGTCGTTAACATGTGCTCTCGTCTCTTGCATCTCGTGACTAGTCATTGCGTGCACATCATAGCCTGATTGTAAGGCGAGGGCCTATGTTTTGGCTTGTAACGTCACAAGGCGTCCCTGGTTAGTTGGTTGTTCCGTGTGTGTGAAATGATATAAATGAATTTGATAAGCACGATCGAGTAATGAATCGATACCTTGTCGCGGCTTGTTTTCCTCAGAAGTGGTAGAGTTTCAGATTTGTCGCATTCCAGCTTCATGGGATTACTTTCCCATCGTGGGAGACCAATTCGTAAGATCCCTGCCCGACGACTTTCGTGACCTGATAGGGTACTTCCCAGTTAGCTCCGAGTTTGCCAGCATTCAACTCTTGGGTATTTTGGAACACATTTCTTAGTACCCAATCGCCTACTTGAAACACCTTTGCTCTAACGTGATTGTTGTAACTCCAAGCTACCCCTTGCCTGTATGCCGCCATATGAACTGTTGCCTCATCTTGTAACTCGTCAATTGTATCTAGATGATGGAACAAGTTGGCTAGATTTAATTCTTCAGTAGCAAGACCATATCGGGTTGTGGGCAGAGTTATCTCCACTGGTAATACGGCTTTGCACCCGTACACTAATGAGAAAGGTGTATGCCCAGTAGCGGTCTTAGGAGTCGTCCGATCTGACCAAAGAATAAGGGGCAACTCGTCGGCCCATCTTCCTTTAGCTTCCTTAAGGCGTTTCTTCAAGTTGCTCATAATCACCTTGTTACTTGCTTCTGCTTGACCATTAGCCTGAGGGTAACGTAGAGTAGACATCACTAACTGAATATTGTACTGCTAGCAAAAAGATCTTGTTTTTTCACTGATAAATTGAGAATTAGCCTTGGAGCTTCCTCTTTATCATTTGGTAGAATTCCATCTCGTAACCATCTTAAATAAGGTGTCACCCATGAAGTGGTTGTATCATTATCCCGAACCTTGAACACGTCTGTTTCTTTTGTTATAAAAGGTGCATCTAGGTGTACAAATGGTATCCTATGGTATTCTTTCGGGTCAATCGCATATCCAAGATTTGCTAAGGCGTCGGCTTACGCGTTAGCATCTCGAGGTACTTGCTTTATCTCGAAATGCTTAAATCCCTTGATAATTTAGTTGAACTTTCTCCAAGTACGCCTTCATTTTTGAATCCCTAACAACATACAAATTTGTCACTTGATTGACAATAAATAACGAATCACATATTACCTCGTTTTCTTGCACATTCAACTCCTTGGCGATAATTAATCTTGCGATGAGTGCCTCATATTCTGCTTCATTGTTAATAGCTTTGAACGTGCATCGAATAGTATGGGCTATCCTATCCCCGTGTGGCGACTTCAGGACTACCCCCAACCCTACGCCTACTTGAATCGACGCTCCATCGGTGTGCATCAACCATTTGTCGTTGCTCAACAATCTTTCCACCTATAATATTTCTTAATTTTCTCCTTTTGGCAGGGTGGAAGTGAATTTAGGCACAAAATTCGCCAAAGCTTGAGACTTCATTGTTGTTCGTGGCTCATAAGTGATATCATACTCGTTGAGGTGAATTAACCACCTCATCAAGTGACCTGATAGTTCCGGTTTCGACATAACACTCTTCATTGGAAAGTTAGTCCTTACAGTAATAGAATGACTTTTAAAATACGGACGTAACTTGATAGAAGCCATTACCAAAGATCATACGAGTTTTTCAACGGCTGAATACCTGGTCTTCGCATCAAGTAGGGTTTTACTTACATAGTAAATGGGTAACTGGTTCCCGTCTTCTTCTCGAATCAAGACGGTACTTACGACTGCTTCTATGACTGCTAGGTAGACGTACAACATTTCTCCTTGCTTAGGTTTGGATAGTATGTGTGGTTGAGATAAATATTCCTTCAATTCTTTGAAAACTTCTTCATGTGCCTCTGTCCACTCGAACGACTTGTTTTTCTTCAGCATGTCGTGAAATAACTTGTTTCTATTTGATGACCTGGATATGAACCGGTTGAGTGCTACTACTTGTCCTGTCAACTTCTGGACGTCTTTGATGCATCTTGGTGATTGTAACTCCATTATCACCTTGATTTGGTCCGGACTTGCTTCGATTCCTCTCTACGTCACTATGTAACCCAAGAATTTCCCCGACGTAACTCCAAAGGAGCACTTGGTTGGGTTTAACTTCATCCAATAACTCAGTAGAATTTGGAAGGCATCCTACAAATGCCAGATGTGATCTTTCGCCTTTAAGGATTTGACTAACATGTTGTCGATGTATACTTGCATTGTATCTGTAACACCCCGATAATTTATAAGGTATTGAGGTGCTCCCCATGTCAACAAGAGCTCTTCCTTTTTCTGAGTTCGAGTGAGGACAAAGAACTCAAAAGTTAAGCGTGCAAGGGCGAGAGTAGTACCAGGATGGGTGACCTCCTGGGAAGTCCTCGCGTTGGCATGGCGCTTCTAGGGCCTCGGGTGTTACAAATGGTATCAAAGCCTACTCTTGGTGACGAGTTGGCTTGGCCTAGAGGGCAGTCACTCGATCTAGAGGGTGGTCCTTGGGCCTTGACAAGGACGTCAAGTGTTTAAGTGGGGGAGATTGTAACACCCTGATAATTTATAAGGTATAGGGGTGCTCCCCATGTCAACAAGAGCTCTTCTTTTTCTGAGTTCGAGTGAGGAAAAAGATTTCAGAAGTTAAGCATGCAAGGGCGAGAGTAGTACCAGGATGGGTGACCTCCTAGGAAGTCCTTGCGTTGGCAAGGGATAGCGCTTCTGGGGCCTCGGGTCTTACACTCTTCTTATCAATAGAGGAAGAAGAAGAGCACGAACTGGGAAACCGTTGAGCATGGAGGGCGATCTTCTCAATTAGAGCCCAAGCATCATCAGTTAGCATCTCCATAAAATTTCTAGATAAAGATGCATCAATATGCAATCTTGTAGCATCATCAATGGCACTGTATAAGATTTGGAGAAGCACATACTTAGAGAACCCATGATGAGGACATTGAATAAGGAGGTCCTTAAACCTCTCCCATGCTTCAAAGTAAGTTTCACCGATATCCATGGAAACTGAGCTTATTTGAGCTCTCATCTCATCAGTTTTGGGAGAAAAGAATTTGGCCATAAAAGACTCATAGAGCTCGTCCCATGTGGCGATAGAGTTCGCCGAAAGAGACCGGTACCACGTCTTCCGCCTTGCCCATTCGAGAGAAGTGAAAGGCAAGTAGACGCATAGCTTCCTTAGGCACATTTTGAATATGCACCGTGTTCATAAACTCCATGAAGGTTTCAATGTGTTGTTGGGGACTTTTAGAAGGCAGACCCCCAAATTGATTTTCCTAAATCATGCTGATCAGGCAAGATTTCAACTCAAAGTGATGAGATGTAACATGTGGAAACACGACCCCAGAGATTAGGCCGCGATTAACGGGCATCATGTACTCACCAAGAGTGGTGGGTTGTGGTTGAAGTCAAGCCCTCTCAGCTTTAGCTCGTTGATCCGCTTCCAATCGCGTAGCCTCACGTTGAGTGAAGCCTTGCAAACGGGCAGTCATTTCAGCAATTCCCAAGAGTGGTTGACTTTAATTGATTGACTCCAAACACTGGATTGTTCCATGTTAGGACGAGGGTTGCATTTGTTGCTTTCCCTTGGAGAGAGCCTTGGCACTAGCCTTTTCCGCTTGAGCTTGGACTTCCGACGTGATGACTAGGGCTGGTGGAGCGGTTCACTTGGACTGCGTTTGACTCTCGGCCAAGAGGCGTGTAACACCCCGTGTTTACACAAGGGCTCTACTCGGTGGTCGACCCTTTCCAGATACTACTCAGATTAGCTGACAAACAATTTCACTAGGATCTTGCAACGTGGGCACGACGAGAAAAACCAAAAAAACGTCCAACCTTTTACTTCTTAACTGTATGTAGAAAACATAATAGTATTCTCGAATTCATAAACAAATGCTAACCATCAAACAATAATGTAATTTCAAAGCATTCTAAACCAATTTTAACCAGCTAGCAACAAAACAATTCAACAGACAATTTTAATACATAATTAACCAGATCCCAACAAACCGATCCTAATGACACGTGCGCTAATGTCCGCTCCACCACTTCATAGAGGATCTATCATGATTCCTCAAATGTACCTGAAACTATAAAAATATTCCTCCAAGGGGTCAGCTACAATTCTAATCCAAGCTAGAAAGAGCGAGACGCATATAGAACGTTTTAACAACACGTAACATAGAATTCTAGAAAACATCAAACGCATTCGCATATCAATCAACAACTTTCAATTCATATCAAATCGACACTCAACGTTAAATAACAGACACGCAACACACACAAACACACAAACTCATAAACGGATAACGACAACATTCACCTCCACCAACTCCTCCACCATCATCAACGCCCATATTCAACAACTATCATCGCCCATATCCATCACCATCAACGTCCGTTTTCAATCACAATCACAATCAGAAGTAGAACCACAGTCACAATCACAATTGCACACATAGTCACACTCACAATTACCACTACAAATACAATCACGAATACCAAAGCAATTACAAACACAATTACATTTAAAGAAATGCAAACACAATCACAATCACATTAACAAATACAATTACAATTCTAGCAAATAAATAGAGAAAATTCAATTAAAAAACATTATGCTAAAAAAGAGACAAATTCTGAAAACCAATTCTACACACATGGCGCCCAATCTAACAAGAATTGAACTGAACCGAGCATATCGCAGAACGACTTACCTGTAAAGAAGAATTCTTTGGCAAAGATGGAAACTAGGTGCTTAAGCAAAACGGTTCCCTAAAAGAAAATGAACGAGTATGATTGAATTAGTTACCGCTTGAACTACCCCCAAAATACCGATTGCTTTAGGACCCAACTTGATTTCTATTAACCACTCACTAACCCCAATCCTAATTATCATCAACTGCACCATTGTTTCCTACCAACCCACTTTGCTTTTTAATATGCAAATCTAAATTCATATATATATATATACCCCACCCGTGCTCAGACCACGATCACCACCTTCCTCCTCTGCGTCAAGAGAGGCCAAAAGCTCATCGCCAGGGGCCGGTTGATCTAGAGGATAGCAAACGTGGAAAGACGCAATCTCAGCCTCCAGATCCCAATCCGAATGCTGACTAGTCACAAACTGCTTGATCGTCTCCACTTTGGACATCATCGAATAGTAGGCCCCGATCTCGCCAGCTTCCTTGAGAATTCTCCTGTTCTCGTCCTCGAGCTCAGCAATCTTGGATTTATCTGAAGCGGCTTGAGAAGACAGATGTCTGACCGTCTCGACAAGCTTCGTAAGCTTGCCTGCGTCTGTCTTTTGGCGATCAGCTGCAAGATTCACTTCCCTCTCTAGAGCAGCATTTTCGGCGTTCCACTTAGCCTGATGATCTATGAGAATGTGCTCTTCCTTGTCAACGGCATCAGCAACCCATAAGGCATTTTGCAAGGCATGCACACCAAGACAGGATATCATCCGCAGCGAGTACAAAAAAAAGGAAAGAAGAAGGAAAACGGTGGAGAAAATGCACCTTCCAAATCGACAAGTCGGCATCTCTCACCAGAGCAGAACTGGCGACATCCAAGCGAGGCTTCTTTGAACCATGAGCACCCCGGAGTTTCTGCCACAGATCAGAGGGACCTTTCTCGTCCAAGTCGATGGCTTCAATATCTCCAGGCGAGGGCCTCTTGGTGGGGGTCACCTTCACCACTGTCTCAATCTTCACCTTTGGGTCCAGGGGAGGTCTCTTGTCACTTGATCGAAGCTTACACTGAATTAGGGATGTGGCAGAAAAGCTCCTCCCCGGGGAAGATGAAGTTTCTGAGAAGAAAAGCTGTCAAATTCAAGGAAGCCGTCGGTATCAAATTCAGAAGTGAAGATGAGGGACACTTAATGGTAGGGTTTCAGATAGGGTTCACATTCATGTCAACAAGCTCCCCAGAAGCCAGAGCACTGTCCTCCATCGTCTTCTCGGAGTTTCCAGACCCCGCATCATCTTCACCGTCCTGAGGGTCCTCAGTGACTACCGTCGTCTTGTTGCTAGATTCACCTTCAAGCATTTGCTTCGTAGACCTCCGGTATGTCCTCTTAGCTTCTGGAAGAGAGAAGAGCCTCCTGCACGCCTCCGATTCCAAAACATGAGCCTCCAAACTAGGCGAAACTGTGCGAGAAAATCCCAAAGTCAGAAACTTGAGAACAAAACAGCGAAAGGAAAACAACTGGGGGTTGCAAAAATTAGAGTTAAAAGTACTTACTTTTGGTGGTCCAAGAGTCAAAGAAAGCGGCTTGATACATTTCTCCCAGGGTAGATTTCTCCACGAAGAAGAAGCGTGAAGCCCAATCTTTGTCATTAACCTTTGATTTCGGGATCAGAGGGTTCCGGGCGTCCCGAACATGAAGAGTGAAGCATCCAGCCCTAAGAGGACAGACCCAATACGTGCGCAGTAAATCTTGCATCGTGAAGTCAATCTTCTCGCCTAGACAGATCTTGCTGATCTGGTACAGGATCTTCCATACCGACGGCATCAACAACGTCGGGGAAGCTTTGAGGGTCATCAGAAAGTTGAGGATCAAAGGGGAGAAAGGGAAAAGAGCTCCCAGGGTGAAGGGGTACTCCAGAAAGCAGACCCAGCCTTCTTTGACCCAATCAGCAGCCTCGCATGTAGGGGTATAGAAATTGGTTTCGGATGGAAATTCGTGGTTTTGAATAAGGGTCTCCACCTCGTTGGAGGAAAGAGAGCAGGGGCGACATTCATGAGGCTCGAGGATATGAGAAGATTCGAAGCCCATGTCTTTGACGTCGGTGTTGGCCATGGAAGTTAAACAACAGAGGAGCGGAATAAGAGTTCGAGAGAAGAGCAAGAAGACGATGAAGCACGAAGGAGATAACACGTATCTCAAAGGGGGTCTGAGACAAGGCATTTAAAGCCTGATTGATGGGACTCTTCAAGTTCTCGAGGGTGATCGAACGGACGGATAACCACCACGTGGCACACGCCGCTTAAGCTCACGCGGAAAATCCGGTCCAAATCCCGCCTAAAAGATTTGGATCAGGATTTTGGGGTATTGTTAGGCCCAAATATCCAACAGCCAATTTGGTAATCCGAGCCCATAAGTACGCAGAGAAGTCATCAGTCATCCGATGGAAGGAAGAAAGCTTCCGTCACAGAGCGGAGAGATCTATTTAGAAGGTGCTGGTGAGAGCACTCCGAGCCTCCGATATATGTGGAAAGTGGGAAGTTAGTTACAAGATTTGCCCTAGGAATCCGGAGATCGTGATACATGGGAAGTAACCATTGTAGCTCAGATGTATATATGTAAAATTATGCATTTTATAAATAATAATCCATAACGACAAAAAAAAAATCAATCACACGAGAGGTTCAAGGCCCTTAGCTTTTGAGAATTTCGAACTTGTTCGTACTTGTGATTTCCTTTGAATTCGATCGTGCCCCAATTAAGGGCAAAGGTTTGTTGATCAAATTTTTGCCCAAAACAAATACCAAAGCAATTACAATCACAATTACATTTAAAGAAATGCAAACACAGTCACAATCACAACAACAAATGCGATTACAATTCTAGCAAATACATAGAGAAAATTCAATTAAAAAACATAATGCTAAAAAAGAGACAAATTCTGAAAACCAATTCCACACACATGGCACCCAATCTAACAGGAATTGAACTGAACCGAGCAAGTCGGAAAACGACTTACCTATAAAGAAAAATTCTTTGGCGAAGATGGAAACTAGGTGCTTAAGCAAAACGGTTCCCTAAAAGAAAATTAACGGGTATGATTGAATTAGTTACCGCTTGAACTACCCCCAAAATACCGATTGCTTTAGGACCCATCTTGATTTCTATTAACCACTCACAAACCCAGTCCTAATTATCATCAACTGCACCATTGTTTCCTACCAACCCACTTTGCTTTTTAATATGAAAATCTAAATTCATATATATATATATAGAATAGTGTTCTAGTGAGAGCAAGTTATAAGGTAAAGCGTGTGGTTAAAGAATGACCATTGGATATAGATAAATGGAGGGTGAGGATTTTGTTAAAATAGGGTGTAAAAAAGGTGGGATACGAGGGATTGACCGGATCAATTTTTTATCGGATTAAAATAATTAATAACAATTAATAAGAGAGTATGGCCTAAAATGTCGCGATAGCCCGGTTGCCTTTCCATATTCAATTTATGTTATCTCTCCTCTCTCCAATAGCAGATTCTCTCCTCTTCTCGCTCTCTGTATTTCCGAAGCCGACGTTTCAAAGGTTGAAGTCGGCGATAACCACATCAATTCGTCGCTGATAACCCGGTAAGTGAACATTCAATTACGATTATATATCGGTGAACTGAGTAGAAATCGAGTAAAGAGGTGCGATTTTAGTTTGAGAAATCAGCATCTCGGAATTAGGGTTTGATGTTCGATTTTTGTAAAGATTTCGTTGAATTAGGTGAAATTGGAAGTGAGATTAGGAATATTGAGAACTAAAATTGCTTTTTTTTATTGATCAATATGTGTTTTTGAGGAATGTGGCTTGATATGTACGACCGCATGCAAAATTTTGGAGTTCTTGTGTGTACAAAGGTGTTGCTAAGTTGCGTTTTTGTTGAAATTGGTTTTTTTTTGGTAAATAGGTAGAGTTATAGTTTGGTTTGATGGTGAAGTTTGTTGTTATGTAGGGTTGTATAATTTTTAAAGAGAAAAACCAGCACAACTGATTTCGTGCATTGCGTTTTGTTGAGCAATTTTTTGAACATATTTGAGACATCAATTCCCCAGAAATTAGTGTGTTTGTTGATGTATGTTGTTAGTAATGAATAGATACAATGACGAGTTCTTCCAAGGTGAGGAAAGACAAAAAGCGCAAGCAGGAAAAAGGTATGGTTTTGTAGCAGTATTGTTCAACATAATGTATGTGGTTTTTCATGAATAATAATGTTGTTTCAAATGTTAAACTATATTATTCGACAGAATCTATGTTATTATTCAATATGACAATAATCCATTTCAATATAATCATATATAGTTATTAAAGACATATAATGTCATTATTCATCAGTTTTCATATAGTTTTTCAATATAACTTTTATAGTAATGTGAATCAGATAACCATATGAACATTTTTCATTTTAGTCAACAATGTTTTTCATTAATATAGTTATTCAAGACATTTTTTGAATAATTTTTGAACATATTTGAGACATCAATTCCCTAGAAATTAGTGTGTTTGTTGAAGTATGTTGTTTGTAATGAATAGATACAATGACGAGTTCTTCCAAGGTGAGGAAAGACAAAAAGCGCAAGCAAGAAAAAGGTATGGTTTTGTAGCAGTATTGTTCAATAGAATGTATGTGGTTTTTCATGAATAATAATGTTGTTACAAATGTTAAAAAATATTTTTCAACAGAATCTATGTTGTTATTCAATATGACAATAATCCATTTCAATATAATCATATATAGTTATTCAAGACATATAATGTTATTATTCATCAATTTTCATATAGTTTTTCAATATAATTTTTATAGTAATGTGAATCAGATAACCATATGAACATTTTTAATTTTAGTCAACAATGTTTTTCATTAATATAATAATGATTGTTCAGAACATGACTTTACACAAATGACTACATATAAAAAATGCCAAAAGAACGCGCTATACACGCACCTTTCAACTTCCTCCTCCTGTTGGCCAAAACCCTAACGGAGCAAGGTCCGCCGCACCAGTCTCCTGCCTTCTCCGTTAGGGTTTTTTATTTCAATACTTGTGAAGATCATATGATGGAGAACTTATTTTCATGAGCCATATTATTCCCTATCTACCTTTACATTATTCCTTCTTTTTGATAACCAATTCTAGCCTGAAACCTTTTATTTTAAGCTCCACAAAAATTATTCCCTAGCCGAGATAAGCTTGACCCTATGCGGGAATTAGGACTTAGATTGGAGAGGTAAGTTTTGTGTTTTGTTAAAAAGAGAAGAGTTGCTTATATTTTGCTTGAATTGAAGAGTATTTGGGAAGGGTAGATTGGAAGTCTCTTGTTATTACATGTAATAAGAAAGGTCTCTTGATAGGAAAAAATGCACACAATAAAGTTTTTGATGGATGTAGTGAAAAGAGGAAGAAGAATGTATACGGTAGATCGTTAACGACCCTGATGTGGGTTCGTTAACGACGCAACGAGTAAAAAAAAAAGGGGAAGAAAAGAGAAAAAGAGAAGGAGAATGATAAAGGGGAAGTAAAGAGTTGAAGTGCATTTGTGTTTAAAGATAATATCAAAGATTCTTTTATTTTGTTATAAGACTTTCTAGGATGATGAAGGGTGAGTGAAAATGAGTGTGCATAAAGAAGAGTGAGTTTGGTATGATCTTTTATGAGAATTTTTGATAGTGTGAGTTTTTTAGGAGTCTTTTGATTCCCGGATTTTATTAGCACCACATGACCAAAATGTTTTCCACTCCCTATTGTCTTTTACCAAGCCCCATTACAACCCGGCCGAATGGAAACTTCTATGAAGTTTTTCATTGAGCCCCCTAAGTTCTCTTGATGATTCTTTGCTTGTTTTGACAAATCTTGGGTGGAGAGTATTGGTGATATAAGTTCCAATTTCTATGAGTTTTTGTATATAAGATGAGTTGAGAGATTGAATTTATAAGCCTAAACACATGAGAGTTGAGTGAAACACATTATATCCCTTGAGAGGTTAGATGTATTATCTTATGTCTATTTAAGTGTATATATGTGTGAGGATGTTAATAGTCTTTTGTTATAATTTTCTTATGTGTAGATGTTGCTTTCTAGAAGATGGCTATGTCTTGATGAGCATGATTTGTTTTGGTTTTGGTTAGTGTCTTGTTTATTGCTTGAGGACAAGCAAGTCTAAGTATGGGGTATTTTGATGTTCGCATTTTTAGTATAGTTTTTAGTAGGTTTTCTTTGCTTAATAGGTTTAGTTTTGTTTAGTTTAGGTTTAGTTTTGAGTGTTTTTAGATAGTTTTGCATATTTCTGTGAAAAGAGTGGAATCTACGCTATTTTGTGAATTTTGTAGGTTTTAGCGAGGAAAAGGGCTATATGGAGTTGAATTTGGAGCATTACAGCGAAAGACGGAGGAGTGCAAGATTGAAGAAGTCAAAGCTCGAGATCACAAGAGGAAGTGTGGAAGAAAACAAAGCCCAGACTCGTTAATGAGGTTGTGAGGGCTCGTTAACGAGGCCACGAAAAAGAAGATTTGAAATATTTATTTTATAATTCACCGATCCTGAGCGGGAATTTATTTCCATGCATGTCGGTTGAGTATCTTTTTAGAATCTTTTGGGGTTGTTAGAATATGTATTTTAGGTCTTAATATCTTTTTAGATTTTATTTCTATCTTTTAGGGTTTGTTTCTATCTTTTTAGGAAAGTTTATATCTTTTAGCCATTTTAGTTTTTAGCTTTTTAGTATAAATACCCTTCTATCTAGCATAGAAAGAGGAGGCTTTGGAAGGAGAATTTTTAGGACGAGATTTTCGAAGGGCCGAGAGAGAAAGTCCGATCGGAAGAGGACCGCCGAGGCTCGGTAGACGACAGTCACCGGGGTAGTTGGTCGTGATTTTGGTTTGGTATTTTTATGTTTTTCGGTTTCTTCTAAATCTCTGTAAGACGATATTTTCTTATTAATTCGAGTTTGAGTTTTGTTTCAATGTTTCTTTTGATTGAAGTTTTTAGTTTCTTAGTTATGATTAGTGAGTAGTTTCCTTTTTCTAGGTCGGGGTTAAGCCCGACATAGTTGAGCATGTTTGATGAGTAAGATTGAGTTGTGAATGCCTTTTATCTTTAATTGAGAATTGTTTGTTGTGCTTATACCGAAACGAAAGTGGAGGTAATTTGAGTTTTTAACTTAATTGAAAGAGAAAGTTAGTAACTTGAAGGTTGATATTGTTTGAACACGAAAGTTTCAAGCTTTAGATCCAAAACAAGCAATTAAGTGAATTAGGATGCGAAAGTTTGTTAATTTACTTGCTAAGTCAACGAAAGTTGATGACTCTATCTGTTTAAAGGCATGATCTTTTCTTCTTACGAGTTTTTATGCTTGGCTATGTTGTGGTGTCCCTATTCCTAGATTTTTGTTTTATTTGAATTATTTCTGGTGAATTTTCTTTGCTGAGTACTTGCCTCGGTACCGAATTTTAATTAGATTTTAATTAGGTCATTATTTGAAGTGTTTTGTGTTCGTTGGTTCGTTAACGACCCTGACAACGTCGTTAACGAGGCTGCTCGTGAGTGTTTTTATTGTTTTTGTTTGCTTTTTGATAGATTGATAGACGAACAACCTTGCTTCCTGTGGAACGATCCTGACTTCGCTATACTCAACGGGGTCTTGACTTACAAATTTATTTGTTGGCCGAGAAACCCTATCAACAGCGCTTAATCTTCATCTTCTCTTCATGCTTGAGTGCTATCTTCACCGTCTTTACTCCTTTCTTCAAAATATGCTCCAAAAAGCTTCTAAAAACCTACAAAACACCACAAAAGCTTATGTAGACTCCATATCTTAAGAAAATACGAAAACCTACACAAACGACTCAAAACAAAACACAAAACTAAAGAAAAATACTCAAAAGACACTAAAACACACCCCAAAAACATGACTAAAAAGGAGGACATCAAAATACCCCATACTTAGACTTGCTTGTCCTCAAGCAATAAACAAGACATCAACCAAAACCATCAACACATATATCAAGTCAACGCCCTTATCAAAAAGCAACATCAAAGAATAAGTAGAAATAGATAGACAAGTGAATCTAACATCATCACACATATATAAGCAACCTCAAGCAAAAGCAACTAAAATCCAACCTCACAAAGGATATTGTGTTTCACTCAACTCTTTAGTGTTTAGGCTTATAATAGCAACTCTCAACTCAATCCAATATGCAAATATCAACATAGATATTGTTACTTATATCACCAAACTCTCTACCAGAGATGTCAAAACATATAAAAATCATCAAGAAAACTTAGGCTCAATGAAAAACTTCAAAGAAGCTTCCATTCGGCCGGGTTGTAATGGGGCTTGGTAAAAGACAATAGGGCGTGAAAATATTTTGGCTATGTGGTGCTAATAATATCCGGGAATCAAAGACTCCTAAAAAACTCACACATCTCCAAAATTCTCATAAAAAATATACCAAACTCACTCAAACATTATACACACTCACTTATTCTCAACCCCTTTTAATATCCCAACTAATCTTGCTTACAAACACAAGGAAATTTGGCTCATGCACATTATCACTATTGAGCTCTTTCTTTTTTTTCTTTTTCTTCCTCCTTTTATGATTTTCATTTTTTTCCCTGCGGGAGGTCGGTACCGAACTTGCAGAGTCGGTAACGAGTTCTGATTTTTCTTCTCTTTCTTTTAACTTTATAGCAAGTGCATTCAGGGAACCAAACTCCTTTTACATAACAAACTGCAAGATTTTCTCTTTACCCAACCCATATTACCCCACACTTGAACCAAACAATCTTACTCAACAAAATCATAACAACCAATACTAAGTCCTAATCCCCGGATAGGGTCAAGCTTACATTGTCTAGGGAATAATTTTGTGGAGCTATAAATAAAAGGCTTAAGGCTCAGATTGGCTTCAAAAACAAGATAATGATAAGGGTGGATAGGGATTAATAAGGCTTATGAAAAATAAGTTCTCCATCATATGATTTCACATGCAATGAACTAATATCTCATATAGGTCTCAAGAAATAGATAACCATGCAATGACAAGAGATAATATGCATAAGGAGAGTAAATCACACAAGAAAAGAAGAGGGATTTTTGATGTTCTCCCTATAAGGCCAAAAATAACTCACAAGGTAGAAATTTTTGTTGGATTTAAGTCACTTCTACGTAAGATCATATGTGCTCAATATCCCTTGTGAGGTTGGATTTTAGTTGCTTTTGGAAGTGAGAAAAGGTCAAGGTACGTCACTAGGAACTACCTTGAAGAAGAAAAAAATGTTATACTTCAAAAGGGAAGTGATATGTCTAGAAACGAATTAGTTGTCTTTGCTCCTTTGAGACTCATCTTTGATTCTGAGAAAATTTCAAATATGAAATTTTAAGGCAATGTTAGTGGTTAAAACGATTTGAGAGTAAATGTTTTTACGGTTTTCATGGTGGTGAGTAAGAATGTGATTTGTCTTCCATCTTGATCACATGGTAAGGCAAGATTACATGTCTTATTCCTATGAGAATGCAGTAAAGGATTATGTTTATTTTATCTCCCCATCTTGATCACATGGTTGAATAAGATCACATAATTCCTTGGGTTTTAAAGAATAGTTTCTAGTATAATTTGGCAATCATATAAGTTTTGCAAATATATGAGCTTTTCCAGTATAGTTGGTTGAGATGAAAAGATGCAAGCTTTCTTTTGCATTATAGCAATTGCTATAACTAGGACCTTAAAACTCTTTTGAGTTAGTAAATCTTTGGTATCCTATACAATTTAAGGAGTATGGTCAAACTTCCCAAAGCAGTTTGATCATAAGTAAAGAAATTTGGTAAGATTCTTTACAAGTCGGTGTTGGTCTCTGAAGAGCATGAAGTAACTCCGTACTTCTCTAAAAGTTTGGATTATTTTCAGTCAACGATTATTGGAATTCTCTAAGCAGTTTGCTAGTAGTTCATCTTGGTTGATGTCATGACCTAAGAAAGTCATTACCTTTTTAGCGGAATTGTCCTTGAAAGTGAGTTGATATGGACTCCTGGAATGGAACCCTTTCTAAGGAATGATATTGGAGTAATCATTTCTTTGGAATAAATGATGTACTAGTAATTTCTCCATTAGTTGTTATTTGTTTTCAGGTTGTCTTGAAACTTAAATCTCTTTGAAATAAGATAGTCAAGTGAGGACTTTAAGCAGAACTCCAATGGGTCTGGAGTTTGGATATGTAAATTAGTATTGATATCCAATCTCAGCTTGATGAGTAGTTGGATGTAGAGAATGGACACGTGAGGATATGTTCTTAATCCTAAGAGTTAAGTTACTCAACAAGTCAGAATGTTAAGTGAAATCTAAACAGTTCTTTGATGAAAAAGACTGAAAATTTTCAATGGAGACAATTTTGTGGGAAATTATTGGACTAAAGGTATTATTGTCCAATATGTTGGTATAGTAATACGTAAGAATGTAGTTTGAAGTAGTTGAGAGAGATAACTACTTTTGAATGCCAATATGTTCAAGCTGAGATTTGGTTGAGAAAAGGATGTAAAGGATTGACAAGATAGGTTATTATCTTGTCATATGTTGGATAAATCTCATATTCTTGGTTAAAGTAATACTGAGATTTTATCTCAAAAAGGAAATTGAGTAAAGATTTCAAGTAATCCTTGTAAAGAAAATAATTTGAGAAGGACTAAAGGTTTAGTTCGGATGATAACAAGGTTGTGTGAATACCCTAAAATTTTTATTCAAAATTTGTTGACCAAATCAAGGAAAAGCAGTATGGGAAAGTAATATTGTTTAAGATCACTAGGAAAGATCAAGAAGGTAAGACACCAGAATTTGTTATTCAAGATTATGGATTGCTTGGTTTTGAAATTGTTCTTGTGTATCTGTTGTTGATGAACTTTGAAAGCTTATTTCAATGAAAGCATATTTATTTGCTTAATTAGTTCATCTTGGAATAAGTAAATGTATAAGGATTTGAGATAATGATGGTTTGACATGAAGCGAAATGTCATCGAGTTTGTTTTGATATGTTTAGTTTGTTTGAAAGTCCTGATTGAGCATAGAAGACCAAATGGAATGTTATAGTCTCTTCCTATTTCAGAATGGAAGTGGGAAGATGTTACAATGGGTTCTCGTCATTAGTCGTTCAAGACTTAATGAAACAGAGATGCATATGGAAGATTGTTAAGAAACTCATCTAGAGTGTTCTTTCTAATGCATTTAAGATGACTTAAAGAGTACAGAAGTTAACTGAGGTGTTCATGCATGAAGTTTTTGATCTTCATAAAACTCCAAAGACTTTTATCTCTGATTGAGATAGGTGATTCATGTCAAATTTTTGAAAGAAGTAACATCAAGCTTTGTGGAGTGAATTGAGTTTTAGCGCAAGCTTCCTTCATCAAAGTGATGAACAATGCAAGGAAATAAATTCAAACTCCCGAGGACATGTATTTTGGATTCCACACGAGTTGAAATGGTAGTTTGAGTTTGAGTGAATTCACATACAAGAATTTTGAGTTCACAATAAAGAAAATGACTCTTTTAAGGCTTGGTAAGGCTGGAAGTGTTGATTGTCAATTTATTGGAATGACAATGTTGATAAGATTCTTCATGGGCCAGACTTGGCTAAGAGAACAACGTTTTTGTTATAGTATCCACCTTGAAAGGCGTATTCCGCTGGGGAATGCGAGACAACGTAAATGCTCGCTATGTTGGATCTTTTGAGATACTAGAAAGAACTGATAAGCTTGTTTATCGGTTGGCATTGCCACCTTCAGTGCATTCTATCTGTAATGTCTTCGTGAAAAAAAAATACCTTTGATTAGGTTACCTTGGCCTAGAAGTGGAAGTGAAGAAAAGACTTCTAGAACTAGGCAGGAAATGCTGAGTCATTTTCCAAAGTTAGTAAATGTTGTAAAGAAGGAGTTTGGTAACTAAGCAATGGTTGATTGTGCTTGGTGCAGAAGTAACAGTATGTTTTTTTTTGGGGTACTACAAACTTCTGTATAGGTTTGTAGTGGTTGTATGTATGTATGCTTATGCTATCTTTCCTTGTGATTCGAGTTCTCCTTGGTTTCGAGGACGAAACCATTTTTAAGGGGGTACTAATGTAATAACTGCGGTTTTTGAGGATATTTTTGAATTTTCTCGGATATCCTTTTAACCTTTTTGTTCATTTTAACGCTTAATCCAATATTTTTGTTGGAATTTAAATCCTAGAAAATTGTTGGCGATATCCTAAAATCATAAAGAAATGATTTTATGGATCGGTGTGAATTCTAGGATTTTTCAGTGGAAAAAGAATATTTATTGGATAAGCCGTCTTTTTAATTATGTACCGGAAAGGACTTAAAATGCGAAACGGAAGCCTTAAAAATTAAGGGTAGCAAGATAAAATCATGGAAAATTGGTTTTATTGGTCTACATAATTTACGGGACGTTTTTCGTTTAATAAGTTTTTCCATCCGAGGTACATAATTTTACCGCTTTAACGCGAGTCCCGTTCCGAGACGAGTTTTGAATTTTATAAGCTTATCTTCTTGCCTTACTAATTAAGGAACCATAGGGATAGACTTTATCTACGTGCCTAGTCAAAGTTTATCAATTCCATTTCAAAAGGAAAGCAAAACCGAGAGGAGATGACGGATTCGTGAGCCTTCACCGCTGGCGTCTTCCTTGCCTTTCCACCTTCATCTTCACCCACCACCTCTTCTTCTTCTTCCATTTTTCTTGGGCTGGCTGTTGCTGCTGAAAACCAACAAGAATCAAGGGCGGAACGACGGGATCGGCAAGAGAATCCCTCCACCGCCGGTTAGCTCTTTGCCTCGCCAAAGTGATGCCGCCGGCGACCGTTAGCCTCTCCGACCACCACCCACCAAGAGGAATTCTGTCGGGCAACGCCCAGCCACCCTCGGGCTCGGGGATCGAGCCATGATCGAGCCACACGAGCCATGGGCTCGAGTGAAGGTATATACGATCGAAATTAATTAGCCGATTGATTGCGGAGCCACCGTAAGGGCCTTTCGGTTCCGCTTTGCTAATTAAATTTATGGTTTTTTATAATCTTGACGTTTATACGGTCCCACAGGTTCAAACCGTTCGGGAAACAGACGTCCGGATCTTCAGTTATAGCGAATACAAGTTTCGGATACCGATTGGCAGGTAAAGGACTTCGGATAATTACTCGGGATTCGTTGTTAATCCGTTTGATCCGAAATTTGGTAACCTTTAAGAATTGTTGCTGATGAACAATTTTTATTTAGAAAATTGTTTCAAAAGGGAAGCGGATAATTAGTTATAATTCCGCCAAGATGGCTCCTTGAAGCATGATAACTAAGGATTTATTATATATCGATATTCGGAAATCAAATCGTTTATCGATTAGGAAGTTGAAGGATTTGAGTATACAACCAAGAAGTGTTTCTGTGAGCTCGTTGCTGATAAATCCTTTTGTTATATTTGTCAGATGGATGATACAGATTACTGTTGGAATTGCTAAGGACGTCGAGCACGCCTTATAAGGCAAGTGGACGATTCTCTCTTGCGTTATGGTTATTAATGAGGGATTGAATTCCTTTTGATCCTCATGTTGGGAATAAATTGTATGTTAAATAAAGTTTGAGAGGTTGTTATTTTGTTAGAAATAACGACCATGTCGTTATTGCAGTTTTTGCGCTAGAATTGGATTTAGGTCTGTTATGTACATGTTGTCTCATACTGAGACATTGTTGTGAAGTAGAGTAGATCAAGGATAGATGATCATGGATGAAACAAGCCCTCTGATCTCGGTTGTTGGCCGAATCTCAATTGTTGGTCGAGCTCATTTAAGGATCATGGATGAAACAGGCCCTCTGATCTCGGTTGTTGGCCGAGCAGTTGGAAATGATCATGGATGAAAGAGGCCCTCTGATCTCGGTTGTTGGCCGAACTACGAAAAAAACTATTAAATGGTGCGAGTGCACAGTTTGAAAGTAATGAAAGATCAGTGCGTTAGGCACATTAGAGTACCATAATGGTTAGTCCATTTGATAACCATTCTTGCCCTGATTAAGAATGATTCTTAATCAAACTCTGATTAAGTTAAGTTGTTTAGTCGTTGAAGACGATGGTTAATGTTGAGTGGTTAGTATAAGTTCCAACAATTGTTTATGCTTCTTAAAAGAAACCACAAGCGGTGGTGTTCTCTCTTTGATTATGCGAGTCTCCTTCTTATTCTCTATAAGACTGCTAATTGTTGGATCATAATCCGAGTCTATTCGGATTTTGGATGCCAATACGTTTAGTTACAACCATAAGAACCAAGTTAGATTCTCCGCTTGCTAGTCTATCATTAGACTAACCCATCCATTTTCTTTTCTTTTATATGGTCGGCTGGTGTCCATCGTTGGTTTATGACACATCAGGTATTTCTTGGAAGTTGATTCAAGAAACGGATTCAGATGTTTGAAGCTCCAGAAGTTGAAGAAAGGTTTCCAATGGCTATACTTGAGTGAAGATCATGATTGAACTACTTCAAAGCGAAGCTGAGTTTCAGAAAATAGAACTCAAGGAAGACTTGATGAAGATTTTGTTTAAATAGAAGGTTGTTCTATTTATTTATTCTTTTTGAATTAAGGTTTGCATAAGACCAATTATATTTATTCTGCTGTAATGTTTTTAGTTTGTTCAGTAAGTTTAAAGCCTTGAGTAGCTTCGGTTTAGTCTTAATCGGGGTTACTGGCGGTTATACCTCCAGGGTAGGAAGGGGGTGTTACAATATTAGACGAAATTGGTGATAATGTGGTTAGTTTAGATATTCGACCTTTATATTTCATTAATGTCGTATAACATATGTAGGATTTTGAATATTAAAACCATATTAAATTTGATATAAGACTCGTATTTTTTATAGGTTATATCTCCTAGGAAGATTGTTAATGCCGTCGTTAGCGAATTGGTATTGGCTAATGATCCAAAAGGTAAATCTTTGGTAATAGAAGAAGCCACAACAAAAAATGTGGACGGATCAGCACAATCTGATGTTGTTTCCAAGAAGCTTAAGAGAAAGGAAAAAAAACCATCGGTAAGTGTTAGGAGGAGTGATCGTATTAGGCGACCTCGTGATTTATAGTTGTGATGGATGTAATCTACCTATTAATTCTTCTCAAAAATACGATCTCCATTAATTTTGGTTAGTAGATGTATGGAGATACTGATGTGCTTTTGAATACGTATGTAATACTGATGTTCTACGTATCAATCTGTAGCTTGAATACTCATATTTTATGTATGCTTATTGGTATTTAGTTGTGTTTATGCTTCCTTATTTTAATTAAGCAGGTTGGTTCATGATATTCAAGCTCGCATTTGTTTTTCTTTTTAGCCCGTGTTTTTCAGTAATATTTTTTATCTTTTTCAAATCACATTTTCAACTTTTTCATCTACATAATCGCAAGTTTTACATTGCCTTGTTTCAGGTTATTCAAGTTGTATTTATTACATATATCATGTTGCTTATGCGGATTCCATATTATTTTTTAATTTCGTTGCGTTTGAATATGCAATTTTGACTTTTTATATTCATATGGAGTACATTGCCAATCATATTCGATTGTAGTTATTATGTTTTTCAATATGTCGGTATAATATTTTCATATAGTTGTTTATATTTATCACGAATGATTTAAGGTTTCTATATATTAAAAATTAACTTATTTTCATATTAAAATTGACATTATTATCATACTTTATGCTATTGCATTGAAAGGTTCATATACCCACTAAAGAAGGTGATGGGTTTCAAACTCCAAATCCTTTGCCAGTCCCGAGGAGAGACGTCAAGATTGTTGAGTCAAAGAGAAGTCCATATTTTTTGAGAGCGATAAGTGTAACTGTTCGTCCTACGAAAGAACAGAGGAATCTTTATAATTATGTCACTTGTTATATCGAGGCTGAGTAAGTGTATTTTCCCTTAGTAATCGTTTACACTATTATACTTTGACTTATTATATAATACTAAATTTTATTATGTAGTGAACCTATATTCTCTCACAAAGGTTTTATGCTCGATTCAAGTGATTTCAAAACTCTCGAGGAAGGTATTCATGTGTCAATGAATGTTGTTGACTTGTGGTGTCATTATTTGAATGGCTCTGAAGGAAAAAGAAGCTTGTTTTCTCCAAAGCGTCTGTTCGTTCCCTCAAATGTGACGGTAATAATATTATGTTAAATTGATTTGCATTATATATGCATCAAAAATATTAACTTATTTATAAATTTTTAGGAAGGTTCAATTGTAAATGCTGGGTCTCGTTCATATAATCAACAATTCGAAATGTTCAAGCATGATATGGATGGTGTGGTTTCATCGGCCGAGTTCACGAAACTGGATGATGCTGATTTGGTAAGAATAAGGAAATTATAATATGATACTAGTGAAGTAATATTAATATACACTGACTGAATATATTTTGATTTTATTATATCGGGTCTTTTTTCCGATCCTTCACCACGCGCATTATTATATGATTTGCTTTAACTTCATGAAATCCACAATTGAGATTATTGATAATTCCACATCTGGTGATGCTGACATGAATGGGAAATATGGTGTCATGATGAACAACTTGGTAACATTTATACACATTTTTTCAGTACCACATTTATTTGATTTCGTTAATTACATTATATTATTATCATACAGGCTAAAATGTTCCTCCAATATATGGAATCCAAGAACTTGAAGCACCGAGTTGCACGATTCACAAACAACAAGTTCGAACTTTTGAGGATGCATTGGCGCGATGACAAGAACAAAGTTGATTGTGGCATATATTGCATGCGTCACATGGAAACTTATTTTGGTGAAGATGTTAAACAATGGGAATCTAAATTCAAAGCTCGCTCCGTCAAGGTTGTAAGATTTCTTAGGATAAAATACCTCTATAAGTTATTGTATACATGTTTCAATGAGATGTTTGCCCGATTCAAGATCAAAGCAACGGATGACATGGCAAGTATAAATGTTGGAACCTATGAGCAGGGTAGTGATTAGGGTTTTATATTCACTTTCAATTGATATTGGTCACAGATTTGGTACATTGTTTGATTATATGTTTGTCTATTCGGTATTTTAATGTTTTAACATTATTGAACATTTGGTAGTACGAGTTGAATGCATAATATGAAGTTTGGGATTTCTGTTATTTTGTGTGTCATTATTTAGAAAAAATTAATTCTCCGTTTTTGACATCTCAGATTGTATTGAAAAACAAAGTAAATGATTTCAAAAAAGTTATAAAATATATTTGAAAAACATATGCTTGTATTTCTGAAACACAATCTCTCCTAGGTAATTGATAAGAATCAATGTGTTTAAAAACACACATAACATTTTTCCAAACATTATGCATTGTGTGTAGTAATAATTGCGTGTTCGTATATAATGTATACATAAATATGAAAAACACATTAAAATGATTGAAAAATTACACATTATTAATTGAAAAAGTAAACTCAATACAACAAACATTAACAAGAGTGTGGACTCTTTGTATTATGACAAATAAAATATGACAACGAAAAACACATGTAACTGAGTGAAAAACTACACATTACTTATTGAAAAGGTAAACTAAATACAACAAAATATGCATTATGATAAGCAAAATATTTTTATCAAATGTAATTGAAATATGAATACGCTACTGTTTACCGATATTGAAATAATAAGATAATTTGTCTATGTATTAAGTTTAGTAATCTAGTTGAAAAAGTATGCATACTGAATTGAAAACTAAATCACATTGTTCTAGACACAAAATGAAATTTGATTACATTTCTTTGCAATTCCAGCTATTGTGTCCCGTTGCTTTCCCGCACTTTCTACACTTCCTCTTGCATTTTGCAACAGCTTTATTCTAAGCATCAATTGCTGCCTCTTTTCCACCTTTTATCCTACCACCTTTTCCACTGCCTTTGTTCTTAGCCTTTTCTGGGGGTAATACCTCAATTTCTTCGGGCATAGCTATTCCTACGAACTCCTCCATGTCAGCTCTGCTTGTATTTTTTGTTCTCAAACCATCTTCATTTCTCTCTAACATATTCTTCAATCCCTTCAATTGCTCTAACACCATATCGAACTTGGTCTCATCATTGTCTGCAAGACCAACACAAGCATATATGCCTGACCACAACTCGCTCTTTGCTTAAACACATTACTCAATTCCGACGTTTTAAGGGTACTGCTAGCACCCTTAATCCATCTTGGAATAATAAGCGAATTAGGAACCTTTTTACAGCCAATGCACTTCAAAGCTATGAAGATGTGACAACAAGGCAAGCCAATTCTATTAAACATTATGCACGTACATGCAGTGAAATCATCACATACCATGTACTTGACGTCAAAAAGATCATTGCTTCCCTCCCTAATAGTGTATTCAATGAAATTTTCACCTGTTACATTACATTATTGCAAAGAAAGGTAATAATAAATTAGTTTTTCAACGATGTCAAGTTTGTTTTTCAAAATTTAAAAAAAATGGTCGTACCTTTTTCTTCACTGATAACGCAACAATAGAAACAAGCATCATTTATCTCCTCTTGAATTTGGGCAAATACACTCAAGGTGTATACCTCGGCTGCATGTTTCTCAATATCTAATGGCGTCTTATGCTCAAATGCGTTAGTGTCTGATTCTACAACCTTTGTAGGGACCTTCTCCATGATGTGCCACATGCACAATCGATGTCTTGTTTGCTCAAAAATATTTTCGACCGCAATCTTCATAGCACAATCTTGGGTTGTCACTATAATTTTTGGTTCTGCTTTCATTGCCCTCTTGAATTGATCAAAAAGCCACGTGTATGATTCAACATCTTCTTTCACTAATAAACCAAAACCAACAGTGATTGATTTTCTATGATTATCCAACCCAGTGAAGGGAGCAAATACCATACAATACCTACATTCATATGTAAAAAGATTATTAGATAAATAATACACGCCTATTTAGGAACACATATTTGTATCATGAAAAGTTGTTCATAATACGTTGAATAACACTTCCTATTACCACTGAAAAAGGTTTCAGAATGGAAATAGTTCTAAAAATAGTAAGAAATAAATATAGGTCACGATGGCCTAGTCGCGAGTGTCGCGACAAGGCCGTGACAAGGTTGTGGCGCGCCAAGGGCGTGTCACGACGCTGGCAAGCGCGCGACAAGGCTTCGGCAATGCCGAGGTTGGTGCGCACCCGGACCTCGAGTGTCGAGGCCGAGGCGCACCGGAACCTCAAATTCCCACGCCGGGGTGGCCCGACGTGGCATGGAGCTCGGCGGTCGCGACTGGGACGGTGTCGAGAATGAGGTTCTCGGCACTGCGGTGCGATGCGTCGGGCTGGTGACTCGACGCGCCTGCGATGGTGACGAGGCACATGAAGAGGGGCGCGCCAGTGGTTGCGCCAAGGCTTGCGACGGCGCGCGCGATGATGGACGAAGTGGCTCGGGTTATGGCCCGAGTCCTGGCTCTAGTGATTGGTCCATCGGAGCGCACGGACATGGCATCCTCTTCTTGGCTAGCCGTCATGGTGGGGCTCACATCACCCTCCCCCCTTGGGTGGGAAACGTCCCCTTTTCTTCGTCATGATACTCGGGATCTACCTAAGGAGAGAGATCCGAGACATTAAAGGAAGCGGAAACATTGTACTTGCCCGGGAGGTCAATGATGTAAGAGTTGGCGTTGATGCGCCAGAGGACTTTGAAGGGACCGTCCCCTCATGGGTGTAGCTTCGTCTTCCTTGCAGCGGGAAAACGTTCCTTCCGAAGATGGACCCACACCAAATCTCCGGGCTCAAAGATCAAAGCGCGGCGTCCCTTGTTGCGCTGGGCCGCGTATTGATCCGAGCGTTTCGGCAGCTGGGCCTTGGTGCACTCATGTAGGTGTCGGATATGGTCGGCGCGGTTGGCTGCGTCGACATGCTCCTCGGGCTTGAAAGGCAATGGCACGAAGTCCATAGGCCTGTGAGGATTACGCTCGTAGAGCACCTCAAACGGTGTCCACTTCGTCGCAGAGTGGAAGGATCTGTTATATGCAAACTCAACATGACAAAGTAAGTCCTCCCACCGACGTGGGTTTGCCTTGAGCATCGTCTAAAGAAGAGTGCCCAAGGTCCGATTGGTCACCTCAGTCTGACCATCGGTCTGGGGGTGATAAGTAGTTGAAAATAGGAGTCGTGTTCCTAACTTCCCCCAAAGCGTTCTCCAAAAGTGGTTGCAGAACTTGGTATCCCTATCACTAACGATAGTTCTAGGAATACCATGTAATTTCACCACATGCTCGAAGAATAAGTTGGCAATTTCCACCGCGTTATTCGTCCCCTTACATGCTATTAAATGGGCCATCTTGGAGAACTGGTCCACGACTACGAAAATAGAATCCTTTCCACGCCGTGACGTCGGAAGGCCCGTGTTAAAATCCATGGAAAGATCTTCCCACGGGGCGTCCAGAAATGGAAGTGGCGTGTCAAGGCCATGTGGTTCGGACCGAGACTTTGTTGTATGACACGGCACACAACTTTGACAGTACTTATTAACATCTCGAGCCATGTGAGGCCATAAGAAATGCTCACGAAGTGCTGCCAACGTTTTGGCTATGCCGAAGTGGCCTCGGCCATCATGATCCTCTTGGAGCAACAAGTGTCTCACCGAGGAGGCCGGAATTCAAAGCTTTCCAGCACGGTAAAGATACCCATTGTCCAAGAAGAAGGACTTATGGATGCGAGAATGCTCGGTTTCTTTGATGATTGAGGAGAAGTACGGATCTGAGGCGTACAACTCCTTGATCATAGCAAAACCGAGCATCTTAGTATGTAATTGGGTTAACAGAATGTACCTTCTCGAGAGAGCGTCGGCGACGACGTTCTCTTTTCCCTTTTTATGCGCAATGACGTAAGGAAACGTCTCCATGTACTCAACCCAACGTGTGTGGCGCCTATTCAGAGTCGTTTGACTCTTGAGATAAGCCAAGGCCGCGTGATCCGTATGAATTACGAACTCGCTTGGCCAAAGATAATGTTGTCACATCTTGAGGACCCGAATAAGAGCGTAAAGCTCTTTATCATAGGTCGGATAATTAAGTGTAGCCCCAGCTAGCTTCTCGCTAAAGTAAGCGATAGGTCGTTGCTCTTGAAGGAGTACGCCGCCAATACCATAGTCGGAAGCGTCGCACTCGATCTCGAAGCGCTTTAAGAAGTCCGGCAATTGCAGGACCGGGGCTCGGCATAAAGCATCTTTCAAGGCCTCGAAAGCGGCCTCATGATGCGGCATCCACTTTATTGTGGCTGCCTTCTTGGTCAAAGAATGGAGTGTCCCGGCGATAGAACTAAAGTCCTTGACAAATCGCCTGTAGAAACCAGCTAACTCCAAAAAAGAACGAACCATCGTCGGGGTCGTTGGGGTTGGCCACTCACGGATGGCCCGGATTTTGTCAGAACCCACTCATAGGCCATCCTTGGATACGACGAAGCCAAGAAAATTCGTCGTATCCGAGCAAAACACACACTTGTCCAAATTTACATACAAAGAATGTTCGCAGAGGCAATCTAACACCTGCCTAAGGTGCCCCGCGTGAGAGTCTAAAGTCCTACTATAAACCAAAATGTCGTCAAAATACACGACGACGAAAAGTCCTAAAAATTTACGCAAAACAAAGTTCATAAGTCTCATAAAAGTAGAAGGAGCGTTAGTGAGGCCAAAGGGCATCACCAACCACTCGTACAAACCGTGTTTGGTCTTGAAAGCCGTCTTCCACTCGTCCCCTTCTTGCATCCGAATCTGATGGTAGCCGCTCCTCAAATCTATCTTCGAAAACAGCACGGCTCCATGTAATTCATCTAGCATGTCGTCCAAGCGGGGAATCGGGTGACGGTACTTGATGGTGATTTGGTTGATGGCACGACAGTCCACGCACATCCTCCAAGAACCATCCTTCTTCGGCACCAAAATAACCGGGACGGCACACGGGCTAAGGGACTCTCGAACATAGCCTTTGTCCAAAAGAGATTGGAATTGGCGTTGAATCTCTTGAGTCTCCCTAGGTGACGCCCTATACGCAGCCCGGTTTGGCAATGAAGCACCGAGAATGACGTCTATGCGATGCTCGATCCCCCGAATAGGTGGTAACCCGTCGGGGAGCTCAGCAGGCATAATATCCGAGAACTCCTCGATGTGTTTGACCACATCGCGCCGAAGGCATACGAATAGCCGATCTTGCACTAAGCCGAGAAGAGGGGGCTCGGCGTCCTCGCTTGTCCGAGGTGCTCCGTGGGCGCTAAGCTGCTGGCCACCAGATCCTGGCCAGGGAGGAGGATTGACCCCTGGCGCGCCGCTGGAACTCTGATGGATCGAGCCAGCGCAGCTGGGCAAGGGCGATCGCGCGTTGCGACGCGCAGCCGAGGACGCCAGAGGCGTCCGAGGCTCATCCTTCACTTTCTGTCCGCGCTTCTGGTGCGATTCATCTTGGAAACCAGAATCATGAAGGTTCGAACCAAGAGCGCCGCTAAAATTTTCGCCATGGCTAGAAGCGCCGTGGCTGCTCGAATTCGGCATAGGCGCGGCCTTGGCGTTGTCCCGAGCGTTGGCTTGTTGCCTTTCGGCCTCATCCTGCAAAGCTTCACTCGGAGACATCGATAAGATGGTCACGCGTTTAATAAGGTGATTGAACATGTACGTGTTCAACCGGCCATCATAAATCACGTGACGGTCAAACTGCCATGGACTGCCTAGAAGGAGATGGGTGTCGTCCATGTCAGTGACATCAAAAAGAATGGAATCGGAATAAAAACCAATGGAGAAGGAAAGATTAACCTGTTTTTTGATCCAATGGTCGCCATCGTTGGAAATCCAAGCAAGCTTGTAGGGCCTTGGGTGATCCGTTTGTGACAACTTAAAATGGTCCACTACTTTCCTTGACAAGAAGTTTCCGCAGGATCCCGAATCGATGATCACACTTAGGGAAACATTTTGTACTAAACACCGATTACGGAAAATGTTTTCCCGTTGATCGGTGGGCACGGCTTCCCTCATGCTAAGCGCTCGGCGCGTCACTAGCAATAGCTTGTCAACGTCGGCGTCGATGTCCGAAGGTGCACAATATGCACCGTCTTCGATTGGCGCGGCGTCTTCTTCCTCCCTTTCATCCTCATCCACACTCTCGTATGCCGTGGATTGAGCCGAGAAAAGCACTCGCTTCGTGTTAGGGCAATCGCATTTCAAGTGCCCTCGGCCACCACATTGATAGCACTCGATATCTCGAGTCCTTTGTGGGGGAGGGGCTGCCCTGTCATGGTTTTATCCCACCGAAGCGCCCTTGGAGTCCGTCGTTTGGGTACCTACCTTAGATTTAGCAAAAGAAGGAGTAACAAACTTGTTAGTACCTAAAGCGGATGGACTAGGAGAAGAATTATACCTTGGATAAGTGGACGTTTTTGGCCTCTTGAATTGCTTGTAAAGCTCCATGGCCGTGTGTATCAAATGCCCCAAATCTTTGATTGGCAAGACAACCAGCCGATCTCGGATCCATTGATGGAGTCCCGCCACGAAACGAGACCTCAACGCCCACGGGGAAGCGCTAATGCCCGCGTTGAAGAATAAATCTTCAAGGTAAGCAAAGAACTCCTCCGGAGTCATGGAACCTTGTCGAGCATCTTGGATCAAGATCCGAACTTTTTCCTTGTAGTCAGGTGGGATAAACTTCCTCTTCATTATGAACACAAGTTGATGCCATTCGGTTATCGGGGCTTTACCCTTTCGGGCCCGATCCGATTCGAATCGGTTCCACCACATCCGAGCGGCACCCTTGAAATGAAGGTCACCACCTCGACCTTCCCGTGCTCCTCGTAGTGACAATGCTTGAGCACGTGTTCGGTTCCCTGCAACCAAGAAATAAACTCATCAGGGTTATAATTACCAAAAAAGTCTTCAAATTTTACCTTTACGTCGCGGCGTGATACATGCGCCGGACGTTCATTTGCGGCGCGCCTGTTGGCACGCAAGGGTGGAGTGCGCCTGCGCCGGGTCCTCGGCCATTGCCTCGGTTCGGCCCGTTGTTGTCGTCACTTGGCTCGTCGTCCTCATCGCGCCGAGGGCGCCGCGGATCCTTGCGGTTTCGGTCTTGGCGACGCCGATCCCCGTTGCGCCGAGGCCGTTCGCGGTTGTCACGGCCTTCGAGCCGATCATATTTCGTGCGGTTCACGGGCAACTTGGGTTTCGGAATCCAATCCCGATCCCGATCTATCCACTCCTCCGAATCATGGACCGGAGGGTGGTCAAAATCCTCCTCGGAATCCTCCTCGTACTCCGTCATAGAGTCCTCAAATTCGGAATATGGAGTTGTGGGACTTTGATGGCCTCGATAGTCATTGACATCGAAGTCATCTCGGCCTTTGGATTTCTTTTTTCTAGGCGTCGGGGTGACCGCCTTTTTCTTTTTTTGATTGTTGACGCCGCCACTCCTCGGAGTCATACTCCTCATCGGAATGAACGTCAACAACGTCGTCCTCCTGTTGAGCCTGATTAGTGGGTTTCCTTTCCTTCATAGATTCCAATCGTTGGATTCCATTCGGGTTAGACGACTCTACCAAAGGGCATTTGCCTTTCTCCTGCGCCGAAGCTCGCGGAACCGAGACGTCGTGTGGCGTTACGCTCGGATTCGCGTGCTGCGTATGAATGGTCACGGCTGGTGGCACCGCTTGCTGCGTTAGAAACCTCGTCATTAAGCCTTCCAAGTTGGCAAAGCGCGCCTCAAGTGCCGCTAGACCCGCAGCGGGCACGAGACCTTGCACCGACGCGTTTGGCGTCCCGAGAAGACTCGGTGGCGCCGGCGGTAGGTTTTGTTGGTTTGGATCTTGTTGGTTTGTGATTCCTTGATAGTTTGAATGCTCATCCCCTTCCATACTAGGGTCTCCTATCTCGATCATAGACATGAAAAGGGTTAAAAGTTCTCAAACAAACAAGCAAAAGAAACGCCAAGATGTTGTAAGACTCACCACGCAAGTACTCTTAGTTTGCACGAAAAGTACTCGAAAGGTATGGGAGGCTAGGATTTCGACGTGCACAAGTATGGAACAAAGAGAGTAAGAACACGCAAAGCACAAACAAGCAAGTAAGAAAATAAGAAGGTGGCCTCGGCTCTATGGAAGCCTTGGCACGAGAGAAGGAGAAAGAAGAAAGAAGATCTCGGCCTTAAGGAAGGAGGCGAGATTGTAGGAACCAATATAGAAACAATGAAGATATGCAATCAATCAATTAGTTGCAAATCAAATCAAGAGAATATTTTATGTGATTGGAGAGAGAGAGGGGGCCGATTGCTATCTTGCAAATATGGGAACACTTGCCTTATTTTGGCTTGTGTGTCCCCACAAAATCTTTTTTTTTTAATTAATGACAAGATAAGGTTGCCTTATTTTGGCTTTCCTTATCCAATTTTTTTTTTTTAATTTTTCGGCAACTAACAAGATATGGGACATGATTTCCCAAGATACTTGCACAAAATAGAAGATTTGAGATAAGGCCAAATCGGACCAAATCTCGCACCAATGAACCAATTCACACGACACACACAATCAAACAATTCGAACAAGGCAAGTAATATGCAAGCAATGCTCGAAAACTCGATGCAATGAACCAAAATGAATGTGCAAGTCGGCGAGTATGGCAATTTTTGTGTGATTTTTCTGAATTTTTTTTTCGAAGCAAAATAACAATGGAGACTAGATGAATGATGGTAGAGATGGCGGAAGCTAATGACAATGGAGGTAGAAAAAAAATTCGTGCAAAAAAAAACGAGTAAAAGCGAGAGAAAGACTTACGCAATCCGAGGCTCTGATGCCAGTTGATGTGAACCCCGTTGAAGGATTCACGAGAGGATCGATCTTTGGACTCGTAGTAGGTCTTCTCATGCCGAACTTGATAGATGGAGTCGATTTAACGACTAGACTTTGATGAGAAAGAAGTGAAAGGATGAGAAGTTGATCTCTTTTGAGGGAGATCGGAAGAATTTGGGATGAGATAAGAATTTGGGTGACGCCTTTAAGAAACGAATCTGGAGACAACTCGACAGAGTAACGGTATATTCAAACAAAGCGTAACAAAACAAGGAGGAGGCGTGCCCTTTATATAGGGAGAAGCGGCACGCCCTAGCCCTCGAAACCATAGCGGCGTGGGTGAAGTGAAGGGGGATGCTACAAGCGGCCCAACCACTTGGCCCAAGCCCAAAACTCATAAAAATAGTAAAAACAAAAGTAGCAAGGTTTTGGAATGGAAATAGTTCTAAAAATAGTAAGAAATAAATATAGGTCACGGTGGCCTAGTCACGAGTGTCGCGACAAGGCCGTGACAAGGCTGTGGCGCGCCAAGGGCGTGTCGCGACGCTGGCAAGCGCGCGGCAAGGCTTCGGCAACGCCGAGGTTAGTGCGCACCCGGACCTCGAGTGTCGAGGCCGAGGCGCACCGGAACCTCAAGTTCCCACGCTGGGGTGGCCCGACGTGGCATGGAGCTAGGCGGTCGCGACTGGGACGGTGTCGAGAATGAGATTCTCGGCACTGCGGTGCAATGCGTCGGGCTGGTGACTCGGCGCGCCTGCGATGGTGACGAGGCACGTGAAGAGCGGCGCGCCAGTGGTTGCGCCAAGGCTTGCGACGTCGCGCGCGATGATGGATGAAGTGGCTCGGGTTATGGCCCGAGTCCTGGCTCTAGTGATTGGTCCATCGGAGCGCACGGACATGGCATTCTCTTCTTGGCTAGCCGTCATGGTGGGGCTCACATCACAACCCCTAGCGGTGGGTGGTGGTCGGCGAGCTGCTGTTCGCCGGCGGCGGGGCAGCTTGGCAGAGAAGGAGGCCGAAGTAAAGGGGGTGTCCCTTCTCCCGAGTCCGTTCCGTCCCGATTTCACTCCCTGGTGCTGGCTTCCAACAGCCCGGTCTCACACGAAGAAGAGGAGGTGATGAAGGAGGAGTTGAGGGTGGTGGATGGCAAGGAGGTGACGAGGAAGGTGGTCCGCGGTGAGGACCGAATTCAATCGCGCAAAACGTCGTTCCGTCCGCTCTCTCTCGATTTCACTTTGGAGAAGGAGAAGGAAGGATAAACTTTTGAAAAGTCAAACAAAATGGCTTTCACAATCCTATCTCCCAAATTCTTATACGTTAAGCAAGAGCCGTCAAATACAATTTTCCGTTCCGGAACGGGACTCGCGTTAAAGCGGTAAAATTATGTACCTCGGGTGGAAAAACTAACTAAACGAAAAACATCCCGTAAATTATGTAGACCAATAAAACCAAATTTCCTTGATTTTATCTTGCTACCTTCAATTTTTAAGGCTTCTGTTTCGCATTTTACATTCCTCTCGGTACATAATTAAAAAGACGGCTTATCCAATAAATATTCTTTTTCCACTGAAAAATCCTAGAATTCACACCGATCAATAAAATCATTTCTTTGTGATTTTAGGATATTACCAAGAATTTTCTAGGATTTAATCTCCAACAAAAATATTGGATTAAGCGTTAAAACGATCAAAAAGGTTAAAAAGATATCCGAAAAAAATTCAAAAATATCCTTAAAAACCGCAGCTATTACATTAGTACCCCCTTAAAAATGGTTTCGACCAGGAAACAAGAAAAGTCAAGTTACAAGAAACAAAAGCTACCGATGTACACAGTTACATGAACAAAACTGTAAAGTTGATAGTACCCCCTTAAAGATTCACACTAGGTGGATATCAACTCAGGATAACGACTTAGCATTTCTTGCTCTGTTTCCCATGTTTCCCAAGTTGTCCCCTCTCCACCATTCTTAGACCACAAAATTCTTACCAAAGGTATTTCTTTTCTACGAAGCATCTTCACACGACGTTCCAGTATTCTGATTGGTTTCTCCTCATAAGTACCATTTGGTTGAACTTCAATATCATCATAACTAAGGACATGAGATTCATCCGGAACATATTGTCTTAACAAGGACACATGAAAAATATCATGCACGGGGTGTGTTGCCGGAGGTAAGCAAGTCGATAAGCTAACTTACCCACTCTTTCTAAAATCTCAAAGGGTCCAACGTATCGAGGATTGAGCTTACCTCGTTTACCAAAACGAAATACTCCTTTAGATAGAGATACTCTCACAAAAACTTTGTCACCAACTACAAACTCAATATCTCTTCTTTTCAAGTCAGCATAAGACTTTTGACGACTATGAGCTGTTAACATTCTCTGCCTGCTCAAAGCTATATCAGTTGTAGTCTTCTCAATCAACTCGGGTCCGAGAAGAATCTTATATGCACCTTCATCCCAACATATCGGGGATCGACACTTACGGTGCCATCTTAATCGTAGAATGCCAACTATTACTATAAGTGAATTCTATCAAGCTTAAACCGGTATCCCAACTGGTTGTTCAATCAAGTAGACAAGCACGAAGCATATCCTCAAGAGTTTGAATTGTTCTCTCAGATTGCCCGTCAGTTTGAGGATGAAAAGCAGTGCTGAAACATAATTCAGTTCCCAAAGCCTTATGCAAATTCTTCCAGAATCTTGACATAAACCTTCCATCTCGATCAGAGATTATAGTTTTAGGAGTACCATGAAGACGAATAATTTCATGAATAAAGACCTTGGCCAACTTTTGGATTTCCCATGCTATCTTGATTGCTATGAAATGTGCACTCTTTGTGAGTCGATCAATAATAACCCAGATAGCATCTTTCTGCCCTTGTGTCTTAGGGAATCCTGTGACGAAGTCCATGGCAATGTCTTCCCATTTCCACTCAGGTACTGGAAGTGGTTGTAATATTCCTCCTGGTCTTCTATGTTCAATCTTCACTTTCTGGCATACTATGCATCTAGCCACAAATTCTGCCATATCATTCTTCATGTTGGGCCACCAAAACTTTTGGCGTAGATCTTTGAACATCTTGCTAGAACCTGGGTGAATGGAATATGCAGAGGAATGAGCTTCCCTCAAAATCATCTTCCTTAAGTCTTCAATTGCAGGTACACAGATCCTATCCCGAAACCACAGAGATCCATCATCCTGAATAATAAATCCCGGTGCCTTGCCTTCTTGCACTTCTCCGCTAATCTTAATCAAAACAACATCTTCTGCTTGTTTCTCCTTGATTTGATCTAGCAGAGTAGCTTGAATTTCTAAGATACTCAAACAACCTTGTTGCCTTTCAAACCAAATTTCAGTTTCTGTTTGAATCAATTCCTGTTGTAGCCTTGGTTGAACTGTCAACATTGCTACTATAGTTTCTTGAGCAGTTTTTCTACTTAAAGCATCTGCCACCACATTGGCTTTACCTGGATGATATAGCAGCTCAATATCATAATCTTTCAACAATTCCAACCATCTTCTTTGTCTCATATTCAACTCCTTTTGAGTAAACACATATTTTAGACTCTTGTGGTCATTAAAGATTTGGCACTTGACACCATAGAGATAATGTCGCCAAATTTTCAAAGCAAAGCTGCAAGTTCTAAATCATGAATCGGATAATTCACCTCATAAACCTTAAGTTGTCGAGATGAATATGCAATAAACTTACCATGCTGCATTAACACACAACCCAATCCTTGTTTAGAAGCATCACTGTAGACTACATACCCTTCATTCCCATCTGGCAAGGTCAAAATTGGGGCACTGGTAAGTCGTCTCTTGAGTTCTTGAAAACTGGCTTCACATTTGTCATCCTATATAAACTTTTTATTCACCTTACGAAGTAATCCTGTCATAGGTAAAGATATTTTCGAGAATCCTTCTACAAAACGTCGATAATACCCGGCAAGCCCTAAGAAACTTCTTACCTCCTTAACATTCTGAGGTTATTTCCATTCAGCGACTGCCTTGACCTTTTGAGGATCTACCATTACTCCATCTTGATTGATAATATGTCCCAAGAAGGCCACTTCCTTTAACCAGAAAGCACACTTAGACAACTTAGCATAAAGTTCATGATGCCTAAGTACTTCAAAAATTATCCGAAGATGCTCCTCATGCTCAACTTTATCTCTTGAGTAGATCAAAATGTCATCAATGAATACCACTACAAACTTGTCGAGATATTCATGAAAACATCTATGCATTAAATCCATGAAAACTGCAGGTGCATTTGTCAGTCCAAAAGGCATTACCAAGAACTCATAATGACCATAACGAGTTCGAAAAGCTGTTTTTGGAATATCTTCCTCACATACTCTAAGCTGATGATATCCTCACATACTCTTAGAGAAGATCTTTGCACCTCTTAGCTGGTCTAACAAATCATCAATCCTTGGTAAGGGATATTTATTTTTAATGGTGACCTTATTCAGTTCACGGTAATCAATACATAACCGAAGGTTCCATCCTTCTTCTTTACAAAAAGTACCGGAGCGCCCCAGGGTGAAGCACTCGGTCTTATATATCCCTTTTCCAGCAACTCATCGAGTTGTTTCTTCAATTCCTTCATGTCGATAGGAGCCATTCTATAAGGTGCTTTAGAAATTGTCGTTCCAGGTTCCAACGTAAGTGTAAATTCAACAATACGCTTTGGAGGTAAACCTGGGAGTTCCTCGGGAAAAAATCAGTAAATTCTCTAACCACGGGAATTTCTTCAATATCTACCTTCTTTTCATCAGACTCTTCAAGAAAACACAGATAGCCAACACATCCTTGATGTAGCAATTTAGCACCCTTAATAGAACTGATCAGCTTCCCATTTTCTGCATCACCTTTTCCTTTGAAACGACACACATATTTTCCTTCTTCCTGGATGGTTACCGTTCGGGAACTAAACTCTATTATAGCTCCATGTTGCAATAACCAATCCATGCCTAATATGATGTCGTAAGGAGCCATTGGAATTCATATAAGGTTGGCTTTAAACTTCCGACCTTGAATGCTAATGGGAAAGTTATTAAATTGTTTGGTTCCTACGATCTTTTCTTTGTTTGGTAGGTTTAATTACCACAAAAGGTTCACATGAATTAGTGCATTTTAGTCCTAATTGCTCTACACAGTTCTCAGATATAAAAGAATGTGTTGCTCCAGAATCAAACAACAAGAAAACAGCAGTTGACTGAACATATAAAATACCTTGACATACAGGAGCTTCTGGTTCATCACTACGCCTCATCTCATAGAGACGCTGACCTTGCTTTGTTGATGTCGTTGCCGATTTTCCCTTATTCTGAGCAGTAGACTGAACAAAGGCTGATTTGGCAGCTTCAGTCGGAACACGGCTATTCTGAGCAACAGAGGTTTGACGTGACTGTGTTGAGCCATCTTTAATCTGCGAGCAGAAAGTACGTATATGTCCTTCTTTCCCACATTGATAACATTTCCTTAAAGGCTTGGAGCACTTCCTACTAAAATGACCTGCTTCACCACAATTATAACAAACCATTTGACCCTTCTTTTGTCCAGATTGGAAAGACTTAGTTGATCCAGACTCAGTTTTAGCCCGGTTTGACTTTTCAAACTTCTGAAAGGGTGTCGGTCTTTTGAATCCACTAAATTGTGAACGTTTTTGAGATACTTGTTTCCCTTTCTTTACCTCCTGATCAGACCTTTCCAAAGAAACTTCTAAGCAGTAGGATGCATCAACATAATGTTCCAGAGTTGAACACTTTACATGAACCATTAGTGGCTTCATCTTCGGGTTTAGCCATTCATAGAATCTCTCAATTTTCCGTTCTTCAGTAGAGATTTCGGGTCCATCATACTGTAAAAGATGATTAAATTTGGCAGCCATCTCAGGTATTTTCATACCCTCAACTTGTGGGTACGAAAATTCTCTTTCTTTTTCTTTCCTCATAGCAGCAGAAAAGAATCTATCTAACATCTTATCTTTAAACATTCTCCAACTTAGTTTTGGGTGCCTAGACAAACCAGTACTTTTCCACCATTCAGTCGCCCCTTCCTTAAGTTGTAAAGCAGCAATACGTACCTTCTCAGAATCTGTACATGAGATATTTTCCATCAACTGTTCGATGTGGGAAAACCAATATGCTATTTTAACAGGTTCACCTGTTCCATCATAACTGTCGGGCTTCATAGACAGGAAAGTTTTCAAAGCCCGAGAAAAATTCATACTTTGAACAGGTGGAAGCTCTTGAGGGTATTCCACTTCTATGTTTCCCACATGTTCACTTTCTTCAACTACAGGTGCAACATTTTGAGCAGCTGGGAGAACAGACTGAATAGTTTGAAGCATTAAATTCTTCAAAGTCTCCATAGTTTCCTCATCGAAAACTATATTCCTTCTAACTTTCGGATCAGGTTGATTCGCAGGATTTTGAGACTCTCCTCTCTCCCTAGAATTCCTATCTGAACCATCCCCTTGCTCAGATCTTCATGTGTTTACCATATGAATGAAACAACAGAAGACAAAACTTCCTTTATTCCACAACAAATAAGAAATTAAAGAGGCATATATATAAACAAAAATTCCATTTTTTTATATCACATCATACACCAACTCTATTTTACAACTCTGTTTTACAAACAAAGTCAAAACCAACTTATTTACATAAAGGGACTTGTACTTCCACAAACCATTCTATCAACCATTATTTACATTCTATAAAGGCACACTTAAAACCATAACTTCTTAAACCCTTACAGCAAGCCTTAATTTGCATCTAAGAAAACCCACAAAACCAACTTATCCATCTCGACTCGTTCATGCCCTTATCCATTCCTCACTACATTGAGGGAGGATAATATAAGTTATCTAAAAAGTCAACATCAAACTGCAAGGGGTCTTTTAGGACATTCTGATCGAATAAAAGTGATTCCCCTTGCTCGAGTTTTCTATAGAAGAAGTTTCTACGCGAAGGGCTTAAATGCAGTCCCGCAATGCCCCAAATAAAAAGATCTTCATAAGGTTCCAATTCTCGCTTCCAGGCTTGTACGACATTCATTAACCTTTCCATCTTTACCTCAAATTTCACAAATTGAGTTCTCCCAGAGGATATCCAATCCTCCCAAGACTGTATCATCACTGGATTTCCACCTTCAGTTTCCTGAACCTGATCTTTACCAGAAGAACTAGGACCTGCCGATCCTATTATCTACCGAGGATAGTTATCCACAGAAGGAGAAAATCATTGAGACGAATTATAAACTCCAGACTCATGCGAAGATAGAGAAGATTGACTTGAATTCGAATACCGTATCTGCTCTGATTGCGGAGCTTCTTCTTCCTCAGGGTCTTCTTCTTCACTCAAGATGACTATAGGGTTCACTCCCATACCCAATTCCTCGTCGCCAGGTATGTCCACATATTCAATTTCCATTCTTGGTGAAGTTGGAAACCCTTTGATTAAACTTACTCGAGAAGATTCTGCTTCATCAGCGGTGAGTGCTCCATTCTTTTTCCGAGCTCATCATTACTATGCTGCCCTTGGTTCCTCTTCATTTCCTTGGAAAAAGAACAAGCAAAAGAATTTAGAATCTCCACAATTCTATTCATCAAAACTTCAAACCTAACTCCAAGGTTTAAAAGATATCAACTGGTAATCTATTTTTAGAGAACTTTCAACTCTGATACCACTTCTGTAACACCCCCTCCGTTATGTACTTGAGGTGTTACCTCCAGTAACCCTAATTAGTCCTAATTCAAGGTTACCCAAGGCTTTAAAACTTATAATCACAACAAGTATTATAACACTTTATTACAATCCATAGTATGACTTCCTTCCATACACAAAAGCATAACCACAACTTGGACAAAAGTAAAATATTTACAACAGACTTGTTCTTCTTCAAACGACCATTTTCAAAACCTTTTTACTTTCTAAACTCCTTGGCTAGCCTTCTCTTCGCGGATTAACTTCTTTAGTAGCTGATGTGTCGTATACAAACGGTGGGCACCAGCCGGCCATGCAATTGAATAAGGTGGTCGGGTTAGTCTAATGAAAGACTAAGGAAGTGGAGAAAATGACCGGTTCCTATGGTAGTGACTAAACATATTGGCATCGAAATCCGAATGACAACCAGTCGATGATCCAACAGTTAGCAGTCCCATAGAGGATAAGAAATGAGGCATGCATAATCAAAAGATAGGACACCACAACTTACGGTTCCATTAATAAACATGAACCATTGTTGGCAAACTTATATTAATCACACAACATTTTGAAAAGCCTCCATCGACTAATCAGATTGACTTAATCAACGTTTGATTAAGAATCATTCATAACCGGGAGTAAGAATGGTTATCGAATAGACTAACCATCCAGGTGCATTGATGTGCCTAACACACTTATCTTTCATTACTTTCAAACTGTGCATTCGCATCATTTAGTAGTTTTTACATAGATCGGCCAACAACCGAGATCAGAGGTTCTATTTCATCCATGATCATTTATTTATGCTCGGCCAACAACCGAGATTGGGCCAACAACCGAGATCAGAGGTCCATTTCATTCATGGTTCTTTAAATGTATGTGCTCGGCTAATAACCGAGATACGGCCAACAACCGAGATCAGAGGGCCTATTTCATCCATGATCATCTATCCTTGAACTACTCTACTTCACAATAATGTCTCAGCATGAGACAACTAACACAGAAAGTCACAAACAACGAACCTAAATTCAGTTCTAGCGCAAAACTGAATAAATAACATGGTCATTAATTCTAACAATTATAACATCCTATCATATTTTATGAATCAAACAAGTTGTTCCCAACACAAATATTAAATGGGATTCAATTCCTCATTTAATAGCAATAATGCAAGAGAGAACCGTCCACTTGCCTTATAAGGCGTGCTCTGCGCTCTCAGCGATTCCAACAGAAATCTTTTGCCACCCTTCTGCCAATTATAACAATAGCTTTCTTAAGAACGAGCTCATGGATACACTTCTTAGTTGTATAATCCAATTCTACAACTTTCTAATCGATAAACGATTCGATTTCCGAATATCGATATATATATAAATCCTTAGTTATTATGCTTCAAGGAGCCATCTTGGCGGAATTATAACTAATTATCCGATTCACTTTTGAAACAATTTTCTAAATAAAAATTGTTCATTAGTAACAATTCTACAAGATTACCAAATCTAAGATCAAACGGATTAACGACGAATCTCGAGTAATTATCCGAAGTCCTTTACCTGACAATCGATGTCTAAACTTGTCTTCGCTATAAGTAACGATCCAGACGTCCGTTTCTCGAGCGGTTTGAACCTGTGGAACCGTATCGACGTCAAGGTTATAAAAACCATAAATTTACTTAGCAAAGCGGAACCGAAAGGTCCTTTCGGTGGCTCCGTAACCACCCCGCTAATTAATTTCGAGCGTTAATACCTTCACTCGAACTTCTAGCTTGATCGGCTCGATGGCGGTTCAACCCAAAGACCCGAGGGTGACGGTGTGGTGTCCAGTGGAAACCCCTGGCGGTGGGTGGTGGTCGGCGAGCTGATGTTCACCGGGGGCGGGGCAGCGTGGCAGAGAAGGAGGCCGAAGTGAAGGGGGTGTCCCTTCTCCCGAGTCCGTTCCGTCCCGATTTCACTCCCTGGTGCTGGCTTGCAACAGCCCGGTCCCACACGAAGAAGAGGAGGTGATGAAGGAGGAGTTGAGGGTGGTGACTGGCAAGGAGGTGACGAGGAAGGTGGTCGACGGTGAGGATCGAATTCAATCGCGCAAAACGTCGTTCCGTCCGCTCTCTCTCGGTTTCACTTTGGAGAAGGAGAAGGAAGGATAAGCTTTTGAAAAGTCAAACAAAATGGCTTTCACAATCCTATCTCCCAAATGCTTATATGTTAAGCAAGAGCCGTCAAATACAATTTTCCGTCCCGGAACGGGCCACGCGTTAAAGCAGTAAAATTATATACCTCGGGTAGAAAAACTAACTAAACGAAAAACGTCCCGTAAATTATGTAGACCAATAAAACCAAATTTTTTTGATTTTATCTTGCTACCTTCAATTTTTAAGGCTTCTGTTTCGTATTTTACATTCCTCTCGGTACATAATTAAAAAGACGGCTTTTCCAATAAATATTCTTTTTTCACTGAAAAATCCTAGAATTCAAACCGATCCATAAAATCATTTCTTTGTGATTTTAGGATATTACCAAGAATTTTCTAGGATTTAATCTCCAACAAAAATATTGGATTAAGCGTTAAAACGGACAAAAAGGTGAAAAAGATATCCGAAAAAAATTCGAAAATATCCTTAAAAATCGCAGCTATTACAGGTTTGCTTCATTCAATGTATATTCGAAGTAGAACTCACTGCAAATCTCCTTACTCTTTTTCAACTTATTTATGGCCATTTGCGCATCGGCTCCCTTTATATTCTCCATTAAGTCCCTTTTGTAGTTTCTGAACTCCGTGGCTGTTGTACGCAGGTTGCAATATCCACCAACAAGTTGTTTCAATAAATTATGCGCTACAACTAGACCCAAATTTGCTGTTGCACAAATTAGCATAAACTTCTTATGACCGATTTCCATTTTCCGGTTACTCTTCAGCAAGTGTCTTGCATTAGTCGGTATAAGCTCATGATTATTTAGTTCAAGAAAATTAGTAACAACATATGTACCGTTTACACCGTATTTGAAGTTGATCCATGATTGACAACCCACCCTTCCAGACTTTGTAATACGCTGCCCAGTACTGTTCCCACTGTTCTTGAACCCAGCTTTATTGCAGCATAGATACCTCGAAGATATTTCATCTGAATTTCTAAACTTTCTTTTTGAACTTTTCCTTACATCAAACCTAGATATTGATGCATATTTACGATAGAACGACTCAGCAGCATCAAGGTTATCAAATCTCATACCAACAACAGATTTCATACTCATAGGACATCGAGGTATATAATGTTTTGTATTTGTATCATTCTCATCAATGATGCAATCAAAACCGTACTTAAAATCATCTATATCCTCAACAACGTCTTCTTCAACATACTCCTCATTTTCTGACTCTGTAAATTCTGTTTCATCGTCGAACACATATTCTCTCCACATACTCGTACCAACTGGAAAAAATCAATTTATTATGATACATCTAATATAACGTTTTCAATAGCGACATTACTAATTAATCATCGATAAAAACTAAATATATTGTTAGCCTGCATCACCATTTTTCACAAAATAACAAAATAATTTTCAAATAACAATATCTTATTGTACTGAATAATAATTTTTCAACACACAACATTTACTTTTTCAAATGCTGATTAATTCTTTTTACAACCATTCGATATCACATAGATAATGCGACTTTTTCAATGTTTCATGTCCAATTTTTCAACATACATTAATTTATTGCGTATTATGCATAGTGTATCCAATATTCGATTTGTATACTTTCACATATGTTATTGTGGTTTTTTCGAAAAACTCCAACCACTTATTGAGGATGTTAGTCATATGATATATGTAACTTTTTCAAATGTTTATAAAGGATTTTTTGAAACATTAATTATATTATATAATTACTACACAGTACAGATATATCATTCAATAAATTAAACATAATTTTTTCACATTACAACAAATTGTTTTTAAATACACATTTTTGTACAGAAAAAATTCTTAATCGTCTCTACGGTGTTGTGATTCAACACATGACGAACATATAACCATCTTAATGGTGAAGTTTAACCATTTTGAATGTTCTCACCGAGTAGTATTATAATACATTCACAATACTAACAAATGTCAATAACCAATGACAAATTTATTGGACAATACTAATCGGAAATTATTTACTAACCTCTTTCAACTGCAGATCTTGAAACAACTCTCTTCGACATCTTCTAAATGAAATATCTCAAAATTGGGAATGTAGAATCGAAGGAAGTTCTGTTCTTGTTTGATGAAAGACGGTTTAGGGGGTGATATTCAGTTGTGGATTACAAGATTTTCTATGATTCTGATATTATTTTTTCAAATTAGTTGGTATTATCTCCCCCTAAATTTAAGCAACCTTCCATTTTAAATTAAACGTGAAAATCATCTTGTACATTCCCCCTATTTTCTACTTTTTCCCCTTTAATATTAACCTTTGATTTGGGTTAATCCAACACACAATATGTAACCACACATTGCACTCTAAAACAGATTGTACGGAGCGCTCCCCTATATATATATACTCACACAAGATCAATTGCAAGCTTACAAGACCATCACAAAAGTACAACTCTACCCATACAATAGTGTTATTATATACATAATATATAAAGATATATACCAACTATACATCATACGTACGTAAACATGTATAAAACAATTAATTCCACATCTTACTAGTAATTATTTTTACAAATTAACTATATATATTATCCATATATAATTATTCTCAAAGACCTAGACTAATTAATTTATAAATTAATTAGCTCATGGTAATAAACTACTCTAGACAATCATATATGTATATCACTAACTAGTCCTCGTAACTTTTATGGAACATGTTCAACATTTCAATTTGACATCGCAGTAGTGGCAATAAATAAGACTGAGAACAACAAACAACTTCAACCCTAATTACTTAAACAATTCACCCACAACTTAACCATTACAGGTTGCAACTTCACAATTCAGAACCATCCTTGATCGAGTTTCAATTGCAAGAGATCACACTTAGGAACAATTAAACAAATCTAAAACGAACAACCTAATCAACAGAATATTAGACACAAGACACCAATGATCTCACCTTGTAGACAAAAATAGGGCCCGACTGGCCAAAGTTGAGATTCCAAGGTAGGCTCTCTAATAGACCTTTCAATTGAATGAATCTGAAGTCGGGTTCGAACAACGCGACAGTCGAGTGAGCAGTTGTTGACAACCAAGGATAGGTCGTCGGCGACGACTTGGCCTAAACAAGACAGGACGACGTGAGTGGTGGCAGACTCAGAACAACCCCCACAGCGGTGCTTGCTTGACTGTGCACGGCGACGGTGGGGTTCGACTATGCACTAAGAACATCCCCCTTAAAGAAAGTTTTGTCCTGAAACTTAGAAAAGATAGAAAAAGTTAAGAAAAGAGTATCGACTAAACACTAGAATTTTTCGAGGTTTTACAAATACCTCCCGTAAGAAACGGTTCGTCCCCAAACCGAGATCGGAGATAACGGAACTAACATATAAAACGATTCAATCCAAATTGCATGTCATGCTAACACAAGAAAATGACAATTCACAAACAATCAGCTCATGTATTAAATTTTCTGAAACAACTTAACAAAAAATTTCAACACAAACAAGCATAAGCACCTTGTATCAACCCATCTAAAATCACAATCATCCATCACACTAATGTAATCCAACAACATATTCAACATATAGTCACCACCAAGGAAACAAATATGGTTTAAATGGTAAGATCCTCGCGTCTTGCAAAAGAAACCAAGGTACTAACACACCAAATCGTCCATAATCGAAAACACTAATCATCGAATCGAACAAACATAACTAAACTCGTATCTAAAGAAGTAATCAATCTACCTTACAATGCCAACAAAGGATCCCGTTACAGTCAAACTAACAACAACCAAACCAACAAATATTATATTGTCTTGCAAGCAAAATTAAGGTACTAACGAGCTAAACCATAGCTAATCACTAGGAAAAACTACCACTCATGATAAGTTATCAGATAGAGTAAGGGTATTTAGCTCTTCAACCTCCCTCATCTCAAACTCTAGGGGTTGAGCGACCCTCGAGTTGGTAGCTCCTGCACTTCGGCCCAAATTTTGACCTAGCGTCTATTGTATCTATGGTGGTCTGCCTGATTAGTCATCCCCGATGATGACCCTCGTGAGGGCGTGCCAATCCTACAATAGTTCTGAAGATGCCCCGGCTTCCCACATGTAAAGCAATTCTTCAACAGTCGAGGGCATTGAAGTCTTAAGTGTTCTGAACTTCCACAGTTGAAACACTCTGCCAACTCTCTATCAGCCCGACTTTGTTGGGACTGCTCCCGTCTTCCTTGTTGTTGATGGCTAAGACTACTTTGTTGAAACTGCCTGGTGCGACCCTCTCTCCTATAATCTGACGATGTTGACAATCTATGCCTTTTACTTCCACTAACATTTGCATTCAATTCTTCCGGCCCCAAGATAGACATAGAATAAGATAAAGCAGAATCTTGAACATCCCTCAAGGTCTTGAGCAGAAGTCCAGATACATATGCACGTAGGTGGGGTTGCAATCATTTTAGAAAGGTTGCAATCCGCATGTCATTTGTAGGGGCAGTGTTAGGCACTGCTGCCAACTCTCGCTGAAACTTTTGGATAGTCTCAGCTACCGTAATATTCTCGGGCCCCGCATTCCGAAAAGCCACCTCACGAGCCATCCTCACGGCTTGGGGACAATACTGGTCCCGAATCTTCTTTCGAAACTCATCAAAAGTGACATCTGCCCGATGATCGTGGGTAAGATCCAACCAATCGAATGCATCCTCTTGCAATAGACTCTGCACCATTGACATCTTCTGCTCCTCCGGTGCCTGAATAGAGTCCAGGTCAGAGGCCACTCTCCTCATCCATTGCTCAACATCAAAATCTTTGGCCCCCGTGAAGTTTGGCACCCGGTCTTCCTAAATTCCGCTAGCCATTTATCCGGTTGGGGCACTCAACATCCTCTTCTCTGCTCCTCAAAGCACTCAGAAATCACTGGTCTCGGAACTCACAGTGGTCTCCCTGTCTGAACCGGTTGTTTAGCAACGAGGCTTGGCGCCCTACCCTCTAACCCTTGACGGGCAAAAGCGGCAACATGTTGGGTAGGCACAACTCCCGAGTCTAACAGATCTTGTAACAAACCCACAAAGGTGGCTCTAATTGCAGCATTTAACTCAGGCGATAACTCAACTGGTGGCATTTCAACTGGTCCATGCACTTCCTTGTCTGCTCTGGCATTGACCTCATTTATAGACTGAGGTCCTCCGCCAACGACAGATACATGTTCTTCTTGATGGTTCCCTTCACGTCCATCACTTTTGGCAACCTCCTCTTGATGATGAACGTTTTGCGGCTCTACTGGCTCGGCAAAAGGGGCCACACCTCTACCTCGAGCCCTACCACGGGCAAAAGTTCCTCTAGCTCTAGTCTGAGGGGCCATCTAAAAGAAGAAAAGTGACCTACTATCAATACATGAATCTCATTTTTTTTCATTTTTTTAACTTAAAATTGTTAAACTACAAGAGGTCGTTCAGCAGGTGATAGCGGAGTCGCAATGTGTCACTACCCAATAAATGCACCCATTTAAACCATTTATACCCATTGATCGATTTTGTTTTAATTTGGACCTTGGATACCTCTGTTGTTCGATTTCATGTGCCCTAGTTGTCAACCTCGCTCTGATACCAATTTGTAACACCCCGTGTTTACACAAGGGCGCTACTCGGTGGTCGACCCTTTCCGAATACTACTCAGATTAGTCTAACAAAACAATTTCACTAGGATCTTGCAACGTGGGCAAGACGAGAAAAACCAATAAAACGTCCAACCTTTTATTTCAAAACTGTATGTAGAAAACATAATAGTATTCTCGAATTCATAAACAAATGCTAACCATCAAACAATAATTTAATTTGAAAGCATTCTAAACCAATTTTAACCAGCTAGCAACAAAACAATTCAACAGACAATTTTAATACATAATTAACCAGATCCCAACAACCTGATCCTAATGACACGTGCGCCAATGTCCACTCCACCACTTCATATAGGATCTATCATGATTCCTCAAATGTACCTGAAACTGTAAAAATATTTCCCGAGGGGTCAACTACAATTCTAATCCAAGCTAGAAAGAGCGAGATGCATATAGAACATTTTAACAACACGTAACATAGAATTCTAGAAAACAGAAAACACATTCGTATATCAATCAACAACTTTTAATTCATATCAAATCGACACTCAACGTTAAATAACACACACGCAACACACACAAACACACAAACTCATAAACTATTAACGACAACAATCACCTCCACCAACTCCACCACCATCATCAACGCCCATATTCAACAACCATCATCGCCCATTTTCAACAACCATCAACGCCCATATCCATCACCATCAACGCCCGTTTTCAATCACAATCACAATCAGAAGTAGAACCACAATCACAATCACAATTGCACACACAGTCACACTCACAATTACCACTACAAATACAATCACGAATAACAAAGCAATTACAATCACAATTACATTTAAAGAAATGCAAACACAGTCACAATCACAACAACAAATGCAATTACAATTCTAGCAAATACATAGAGAAAATTCAATTAAAAAACATTATGCTAAAAAACGAGACAAATTCTGAAAACCAATTCCACACACATGGCACCCAATCTAACAAGAATTGAACTAAACCGAACAAGTCGCATAAAGACTTACATGTAAAGAAGAATTCTTTGGCGAAGATGGAAACTAGGTGCTTAAGCAAAACGGTTCCCTAAAAGAAAATCAACGAGTATGATTGAATTAGTTACCGCTTGAACTACCCCCAAAATACCGATTGCTTTAGGACCCAACTTGATTTCTATTAACCACTCACTAACCCCAATCCTAATTATCATCAACTGCACCATTGTTTCCTACCAACCCACTATGCTTTTTAATATGAAAATCTAAATTCACACACACACACACACACACACATATATATATATATATATACTCACAGCTTACAAGATCATCACAAAAGTACAAATCTACCCATACAATAGTGTTATTATATACATAATATATAAAGATATATACCAAATATACATCATACATACGTAAACATGTATAAAACAATTATATTCCACATCTTACTAGTACTCATTTTTACAAACTAACTAACTATATATATATATATTATCCATAATTATTCTCAAAGACCTAGACTAATTAATTTATAAATTAATTAGCTCATGGTAATAAACTAGTCTAGACAATTATATACGACTGGCCAAAGTTGAGATTCCAAGGTTGGCTCTCTAATAGACCTCTCAATTGAATGAATCTAAAGTCGGGTTCGAACAACACGACGGTCGAGTGAGCAGTTGTTGACAACCAAGGATAGGCTACCGACGACGACTTGGCCGAAACAAGACAGGACGTCGGGAGTGGCGACAGACTCAAAACAACCCCCACAGTGGTGCTTGCTCGACTGTGCACGACGACGGTGGGGTCTGACTCGAGATAATCAACGCAAGGCAACGATGAACTCGGAGGTACAGTCGGCGTCGGTGCGGAGGGAGCAGACGATCAAGGGTCTCGACTTGGAGCGAGGCGAGATCACTAGCATAAAAGATCGAAGGCGAGGACGAGCGTTGTGACTGATGCGGAGCACCCCGCCTCGAAAAGGCTCATGATGGTACTACGAAGGAGTATTAATTGAAAACGGTGAAGTCGATTTGGCGGCTTCCCTTGTGCGAAGCCCTTGCTGGCGGCGCGAGAAAAAGGAAGCAAGATCAAAGAGGAGGTGCTGATGAGCGGCGCACCCAGTGGGAAAGGAGGAGCTTGGGATTAGGGTTCCTCCAAATGCATCGGGTAAGGGAGAAAGAAATGGGTGAGGTGAGTGAAGTTGGGCCAACCAGATTTGCCCCTTGTGTGCTTTTCGGCCCACATAAACAAAAGAAAAGGAAAGCTTTAATTGGGCTCTAGGTCTAATTATGAAAGACGAACAAGAATTGGATCCAGAATTAAGTATCGGGTTTTCGGAGACCCGGGTATTACAAGGCGTTCGAGTTTCGCAATCCGAGTGTCCCGCGCCACAAGTTGCGCGTCGTGTTGATTGGCCTGTACGTGATGTCGGCGGTGGATCCCATTTTCCTCCTTGCTCTCGTCTTTCATTGTTTCCCGACTCCGAGAGTGTACCTATGGTAATTCCAATCATGGCGTTGTTAGATGTTCACAACAGCAGACCAAGAGTTCAAGAATGTTTAAGTCGGGCCAACCCTATATGTTCAAGTCACACAAACAAGGTAGGTATGGCTGGCTTAAAGGTCACTCAAATATTATGCAAGAAATATGGATCAAACAATATGCAATCAAAGCAATGAGATGCAAAGAGAGAAAGAAAAGACATGCTCGGTTATGATGTGGTAGTTGACGAAAATATCCAAGATATGAGAGAGAAGGGATATGGTTGAGGTTCGTTTTTTTAAATTCGGTCGATATCTTTTTTGTTTTGATTTAATATGGATTTTATCCTCTACCAAATATGAAAATATATGTTTTTTCTATATGGATGAAATTCCAAAGATATGGATTTTATCCTCTATCTTGGAGATCTTTTCTAACAAAAAAAGTTGCAGATATGGATCTTATCCTCTATCCCAACTGATTGTCAATGATGATAGGCTCGCAAAATTAGGGCAAGAAATTCGGCAATGGCAAAGCAAAATCTCATGCAATAGTCACGACAATGATGCAAAAGTATCATCAAAATCAAGCACAAATTCGAGCAAGGCATTGGCAATTATTTTTTATCAATATGACAATGTAATTAAAGAAAAAATAAATTTGGACCCTAGATGACAAGAAAGTGATGATGAGGGATTCTATGGTTGCAAAGAAGGGTGGCAAATCATGTGAAATGAACGAAATAGGGTAAAGTGATACTTTCGGGTGAAAGTGAAATACCACTACTTTTAACGTTATTTTACTTACTCCATGAATCGGATGCGGGACTTACATGGTCGTTGTCTCTGATGCCAATTGATACGACCTTGTTTCCGATTGGATCTAAAAACGCCACAGATCTTTAATTACAGTGCACCGTGGCCCGTGAAAAGGCGCGACACGATGAAACTATGTCGTGACGGTGATAACACAAGTCCATGTACGAGTGACCGGTCCGTACAAGCGCTAGAGCGTCGTCCTCCTGGTAGGAGCCAATGGTTTGGCTCGCATTAATATCTTTATAAAAACAAATTATTTTACGTATGTTAGTATCTTAATAAAAACTATTTAAAAACATTCAATTCAAATAATAAAATTAATATTTTAATAAAATTAATATTTTAATAACATTAATCTAAATAATAATTTTTATAACTTATATAATTTTATTTATAATATTAAATATATTTATTATATAATATTAATAAATATTATTATAGTAGTACCAATTATAACGGAGTGGATAAGATATTACTATCAAGGTAAATATCTTTCCATATACCCATGACTTTTCGGGCCCATAAGCTTCGATTATTCCATCCTTTCTCTCGCGCTATAAATATAAATCAATGCTCTCTCGGTCATAGAAAGGCCTCTTCCCTGACCCTAATTACTCTCACCCGAATCCGCTTTTGCTCTCTTTTGTCGTTATGTCTGGCCGAGGTGGAGAGGGGAGCGGAAGGGGCCAAGGTAGGGGGGGTGTCCGTGGAGGCGGTTACAATGCCGGAGGGGGGAGATTTGGAGAGGGACGTGGTGGTGGTAGTTATGGCAGCGGCGGCCGTTCTGGTGGTGGAGAAGGCTACGGAGGCGGTCGTGGCGGCTACGGCGGTGGTCGTGGCGGTTACGGCGGTGATCGTGGGGGCTACAGAGGTGGTCGTGGCGGTGATCGTGGGGGCTACAGCGGTGGTCGTGGCGGTGGGCGTGGCCGTGGCGAAGGAGGCGGTGGTGGACGTGGAGGCGCGGAAGTTTCCCTGCCTCCGTTGACGGAGAGGACGTGGGCAGAGGCTGCGGGAGCCAAGGCCCGGCGGGAACCCCCGACGACGGAGCCACCGAAAAGGCCGGGATTCGGTTCGATTGGGGAGAAGTGCCTTGTTCGCGCGAATCACTTCCTGGTGAAAGCGGCTGATCTAGACTTCTATCATTACGATGTATAAATTACGATCCCTATACGCTTTGTTTTGCTATACGCTTTGAAAGCACCGATTTCTTTTTTTACTGATTGCTCTAATTGCTGTGTTGCTGCAGGTTAAAATCACGCCGGACATTGGTTTAAGCAAGTATTCCAGGCAAATCATAAGCCAACTCGTTAAGGTTTATGGATCCTCTGACCTGGAAAACCGATTGCCTGCATATGATGGCCGTAAGAGCCTGTACACAGCCGGCCCTCTCCCTTTTGAGGACACTAAAACTTTTCCTGTTAAGCTTTCAAGCTCCAGAAGCAATAATGAACTAGAATACAAGGTTGAACTAAAACTTGTTGCCAGAGTGGGTCATGAACTTCTCAGGGAGTTCATAGCTGGAAACGTCTCTGATTCTCCCCAAGAGATCATCCAAGTTCTAGACATTGTTTTGAGATCAACACAAAGTTTGAATGGGTAATTAGATCAATTAAATTGTCTCTACCATCAACCTTTCAAACGAGTTTTAATACTACTTAAAAGTCACATTTCTTTGCTAATTGCTAAATTGCTATATATAGGTATACTCTAGTTGGGAGATCATTCTTTTCAAAAGATTTGGGCCGAGGCCCACTTGAGAAAGGACTTGAATTCTGGAGAGGCTTTTACCAGAGTATACGTCCAACTCAAATGGGACTCTCCCTTAACATTGGTAAAACTCGTGCAATTTCAATACACTCGATCTACCGTTTACTCATAAATATCAATTGATGATATATTACATATGTTTGCAGATGCATCCGCTACAGCATTCCATAAAGAATTGGATGTGACAGCTTTTTTGGGGCAGCACTTGGGAAGAAATCTCACCCCAACAATCCAATTAAGTGACCAAGATCGTCTAAAGGTACATTCTCTATTATATCATCATCCTTGTGGGATATCTAGAACTGCTATCAACTTTAAATATTCATTTGGCACAGTCATTGCTAGTCTTTAAATATTCATTTATAGGCGCTAGGCGGTCACCTTGCCGCCTAGCATTTTGTAGAACATTGGGCACGGTTTTTCAAATTCAAGCACATTTGATACTATTTCAAATTTCGGGTTGGAAGTGGGATAGAATTTGTAGTCATTATGGAATTAGGACTTGCTATTAGCCTTGCATGAAATTTAGAGTGGTTACATTTAATAGAAAATAGATCATCCATGGGTGACTGGAAAATTTAATTTGAAACATCTCATTACCTACTTATGGTTGACTTTGGTAGATGTTTAGGGCATGTTTATCAATAGTGAGAGAAAGTGCGATATTTGGATTAAAAAAATATTAAAGTAGAAAAAGGATATTGATGCTTGGTATGGATGCAACACATATGAGATGTTCCTCTTTCTATTGGTTTGCTAAGATTGGAAGCTTTTGGGAAGTTTTCTTTCCTATGCAACACATATGAATTGTCTATATTCACGGATCAATTGTTTGTTACTTACAAAACTTGTTTTGTTGCGTCCCAGCTTAAAAAGGCATTGAAAGGACTCAGAGTACGCACAGTTCATAGTGGCCGCCAAAGAGATGAAAAAGTCATTGGGCTGTCCACTTTACCTTCACATAGGGAGATGTAAGGAGAGTGATTAATTGATTTTCTTGGTTATATATATAGTTGTATTAATTAATGATACTACTATTTTTGCAGGTTCTCTCTTCACGGAAGGGAGACAAAATCTGTTGCTCAGTATTTCAGAGAAAAGTATAACATAACGCTTATATATCCCTCCCTTCCTTGCTTGCAATGTGGAAGTAGCAAAAAAACTATTTCATTGCCTATGGAGGTATAGCACCATTTGATCATATGGTACATAATCTAGTTGCAATGTAAACACTTATTAATTGTTTGACGTGCAACAACAGGTTTGCCGCATCATAGAAGGGCAAAAGTACTCTAGGAAGTTGGATATGAATCAGGTGACTGCGCTCTTGAAGGCGACGTGCCAACGACCATCTCAAAGAGAAAGTAGTATCAAAGATGTTAGTTAGATTCACTCTTGTAATTTATGTATACTACTTACTCTCAAATGTTTTATTTTTCCAATTTCTTATAATGTTCTTACTTGTATTATTATTACAGATGGTCAGGAATACCAATTACAATGCAGATGAACTTGTGAACCATGAATTCAAGCTACAAGTAGATGCTGATAACATGACAACAATTGAAGCTCGAGTGTTACCACCACCTATGGTACATACATATCATTCATGCCTACCACATCTATTATAGGCTTGGAATGTTATATTCATCATACATAGTTTTATAACAAATTCTTTTGTTTTTATTTCAGCTTAATTATGGTCATAATGCCAGCATTGCTCCTAAATTTGGGGCTTGGAACATGATTAACAAGGTAAAACTTGAGTCTTTTTCAATACAAGTTTTGTTATCTGTGTTACAATTTGTGACAACGGAAATTTTTCTATGTAATTGCAGCGTATGTATCAAGGCGGAAGTGTTAGAAATTGGAGATGCATTAACTTCTCTAGATCAGCTGTTGGGAGAGTAGAGCAATTTTGCTATGAATTGGCTGACATGTGTTCAAACAAAGGAATGGTTAGCTACTACTTCTTGCATTCTTTCATACCTATTATATAAAAAAATTATTTATTCTTACTTGATTTCCTAATTAATTAATTATTTCTCATCTTGTTGGTGTTGAAGAACTTTGCTCAAAACCCTACTCACGGCCTACTTACTTTCCCCCCTGAACTCGTTGAGGATGCTCTTAAGCAAGTCCATGATAACTCTGAATCCGAGAGGCGAAAAATAGACCTGCTGGTTATTATTCTTCCTGACGGAGACACACAATATGGTTAGTAGTTGTTGATTAAACACATGTATGTATGGTATTCAGAGTTCAGTGTAAAGTCTTGTTTATTATTCCCTCATTCGCTTATTATATTTGCACAGGTAAAATTAAGCGAATATGCGAGACAAAGTTTGGCATTGTGTCCCAGTGTTGTAGGCCAAAACATCTCATCCAAATCCAGAAACAGTACCTTGAAAACGTTGCCCTGAAAATCAATGTCAAGGTTTGTTGGCTGATGATCTCTGATTACTCTGGCATTTTCGGTGCATCTTTACACGAATACTTTTCACCTCGGATTATTAACTGTTACTTGATATTTTTTAGGCTGGTGGATGCAACGCTGTGTTGAAAGACGCTGCCACAAGGAAGATTCCTCTTGTGACTGATCAGAGGACAATAGTATTTGGAGCTGATGTTACACATCCTTCTCCAGGAGAGGATTCCGCCCCATCTATTGCAGCGGTATCTCTAACTTCTTTTAAAACTGCATATATACCTTTTGCTTTATTGTGTACAAGTAAGTTTTTAAATCTTTTATTAACATGTTGCGAACGGGAAATATATTATAGGTTGTAGCTTCAATGGACTTTCCAGAGATAACCAAGTACAAAGGATTGATCTCTGCTCAACATTCTAGAGTGGAGATGATCCAAGATCTTTCTAGGATGGTCAGGTACTTAGTTTTTTCTATACACTCATTCTACTCCCTTATTATGTTATTTGCCTTTGCTTGTTGTTCTCTTATTAAAGCTTGGTTTTGAATTCTCGGAATTACAGGGAACTACTCACATCCTTTGCTAATGCGAATCACCAACAACTCCCCGAGTCAATCATCTTCTATAGGTAAAAAAATTATTATTATGTCCAAAGCGTATATACTTTCAAAGTGTTTATTGTGAATGATTGATTCTATAACAACATGTCTATTAATTATGGTTGTTGTAGGGATGGTGTTAGCGATGGTCAATTTGCTCAAGTATTGAAGTTCGAGATGGATGCTATTAGAACGGTAATTCCACTTTCTTTTGTGAAACTCTGCCTCTTAACTAAAACAACAAATCATTCTTTCATAGTTTCATGTTCATCTTCTTTTTCATGTTCATCTGTGTCATTTGTATAGGCTTGTGAATTAATGAAGAAAGGGTATCTGCCATATGTTACGTTTATCGTAGTGCAAAAGAGGCACCACACGCGTTTGTTCCCGGCTGATCCAGAGATGCAGGATCGAAAAGGAAATGTGCTTCCAGGTAGAGAGTCTCACTCAATTCTTATTAAGGCTGTATAAAATTTTCGGTTTATCAGTTCTCATTAGAGTTTTTGTTTCTCAGGAACTGTTGTAGACACAAAAATTTGCCATCCTTCCCAATATGATTTCTACCTCTGCAGTCATGCTGGAATACAGGTCCAGATTTCATAATTCCTATAACCAAATTGAGTCTCATTAACTAACTAGTATGATTGCTTGTACTTGATATTTGAATCAAAATGATTGCAGGGTACCAACCGTCCGACCCATTACCATGTCTTGTTTGATGAAAACCATTTCCCTCCGGATCTATTGCAGCTCTTCACCAACAGCTTGTGCTACACGTAAGTTACAATTGCCCATTCTCATACTCTACATAGTTTGTTTTGAATGCTAAATTTTGCTTCTATGTTTTTCTGGCTCTCAGATTCGCTCGTTGCACAAGATCTGTCTCTGTTGGTAAGTAGCAAAACCATTTTTCTCTTTACTCCTTGTCCATTTTATGGTTCTTATAATGTTAGTAAGTTTTTGTTTAATTTCAATTTTTGTTGTTGTAGTGCCACCTGCTTACTATGCTCATCTGGCGGCTTTTCGAGCTCGCTACTACATTGAAGGGGACGGATTCGATGTAGGCTCGATAAGAAGCGGGGGGTCAAGACAGGCTAATGATGATGCTAATATTGCCAGGGATGTTCTTCCTGCTATAAAGAGTAATGTTCAGGAAGTCATGTTCTATTGTTAGGAATATGCATACTACGGAGTAATTGCTAAGAGTTTCAACTCAAGTATTTCTATGTTTAGATCTTTCTATGTACGTATAGATACTACGAATGCTACGCACCGCTCTATCTTAGGGATTAGTTTAGCAATGCAAAATGTCATTTACCTTTCTAGTGACTAATTTTTAAAGAATATATTTTAAAGAACTTTACTTTTAAATGTACTCAAGGGAGTTGTTCTTAACACCATATTGCTAAACTTCACGTACACTGTTAAATTGCTAAACTTCAAACTCAATTTGTGTTTCTAATACACATTTACAAACAAGTCTATTGGATTGCAGATAAAGTTTCAAATTTAGTGTGGATCAAATTACAATTCTAGATTTGGGTATTATAGCCTGAGGCGGTAGCCAGTGGTGAGATGCCTCCTCGAAGATAACATACAACGAATTTTTTTTTCTCAGAAAGGGAGGGGCTAAGCCCTGAATAGATTAAAGCTAAACAACCAACGTTTACATCGTAGCAACATTGTCATTAGACAAAACACAAGATAAAGACATAGGTGGAACATCAAAATTATTGAAAGATAAATTGCTATATAAAGATAGGTTTGCTAATCGATTAGCTGCAGCATTTGCTACTCGAGCCACATAATCAATCCGAAATTCCATATTGGCGCTATTCAACAGCTGCTTGCATTGGCGAATCAGGTTCAAATCAGGATGGGCAACAGGCAAGCTTGCCTTCAAGAGAGAAACAACAATTACGGAGTCAGACTCAATCAACAAGTGTGTTATACCAAGGGACAAGCTCTCTTTGATGCCATATAGCAGTGCCCAGAGCTCAACCCTCAGAGCTGTACAGGTACCACATTGAAAGCTAAACCCATGAAGAAAAGTACCTTCATGGTTTCTAAAGAGGCCACCACCTCCTCCAATCCCGGGATTGCCTTTGGAGATACCATCAACATTGAGCTTCGTCCAGCCCAACAGAGGAGGAGTCCATGATTTAATTAAGCTAGCGTTGCTGATCGAATGAGCTGCACCATTCAACGAGATTTGGTCTTTGCAGCTCCAGTAGACTTCAGAAACAGAAATAACAGTAGAAGAGAGGCTTTCTATCAGGTCAGTGCCATTGAAAACGATTGAGTTACGACATTTCCAAGAATACCAAAGCATATTAGCAAAGACGCTAGCTGCCTTGTCACTTGATTTAATATTCGTATTAACCCAATTTGCTAAGTTATGTGAAAAGAAATTAGCAGGGGTAGAGTTACCATAAATGGCGAGCCACACAAGTCGAATTTGGCTGCAATCATGTAGGAGATGTAGCTCTGTTTCCTCCATATTGCATCGAGGACAAGCCGAAGAAGAAGCGAGATATCTTCGGTATCTATTATAATTGCACATTAAGCAATTATGAAGTAGCAAAAAGATAAAGTTTTGGATCCTTTGTTGCACTGGGATTTTCCACACAATACCCCAATTGAAAATCGGAACAGGGGTTTGAGCATCTTGGTTACGAACGATTGCCATTGCAGTCTTCGTAGAGAATATGCCTGACGAAGTTGGACCCCAAAAAATGTTGTCATACACCGATGGATCAACACTGACAGTGTAAGATAACAACGAGTGTTTAATCGAGGCCGGAAGATAAGAGTCAAGGATATGCCAATTCCAGGTTGAACCAATCCAGAGTTTAGCAACTGGAGAGCCAAGTAGTTCATCAGGGATTGGGGCAATAGCAGCGTCAATAAGAAGAATCTCGATGAACCAAGGATGTAGCCAGAAAAGAGTAGAGTTTCCATTCCTAATTGAAATTCGAACGCCTTTTGAGAGAATGGCAGCTCCATGAATAACACCTTTCCACATATGGGAGGATCGTGGGCTCGAATTGAACATATCAATATCCTTTCTACCATGGCAGTACTTGCCACGCAATAGCTTGCACCACATTGTATCCGGTTCAGTGAGAATTCGCCAGCCAAGTTTGGCAAGAATTGCAGCTTTCACATGTCTCATAGAGCAGACTCCCAAACCCCCTTCAGACTTTGGCCGAGAGATTCTTTCTCTAGACATCAGATGAATTTTTTTGGACTCCGAAGTTGAGCCCCAAATAAGTCTATCGATATCATCACAAATAGTACGAGGAATAAGAGTGGATTGCATCACATACATAGGGAGGCTCGTGAGGACCGAAATAGCGAGAGTTGTTCTACTTGCCATAGAAAGGCATTTAGATTGTCAGCCCCAAAGGCATGAAGACACCTTGTCAAGAAGAAAAGTATAACGTTTTGTAGTCATTTTCCCACATATAGATGTAACACCTGAATTGTTGCCCATGTCGTCAGGGATTGACATAGCGAGAGAAGAGCTAATTTCAGCTTGAACAGAAGCTCGAACCTTCTTGGAGAATACAACCGAACTTTTATAAAAATTCACCAGTTCACCAGAGATGTTGCAAAAGCGATCGAGGCACTCTTTAATAATAGAAGTTTGTTCAAGAGAGGCTTCTCCAAATAAAACAAATAGGTACGGAGAGAGCGGATCTCCTTGGCGAACTCCTCGGGAAGGTTTGAAGGATTCAAGGTGAGCTCCTTGCCAAAGAATTTCCATTTTCCCTTCAGTTTGAGTCTTCATGATAATATCAACTAAATGTAGTGAAAGATGAGCATTCAATAGCGTTTCGTGTAAGAAACTCCATCGAACGCGATCATAAGCCTTTTCCAAGTCGACTTTAAGCATCATCCATCTAGCTGTTCCATTTCTACCAGACATACTATGAAGTACTTCTTGAATAATAACAACATTGTCAATAATCTGTCTACCCGGAATGAAGCTACCTTGGGCCGGCGAGACAAGATTAGGAAGGATAGCTTTGAGACGATTCACAATAGCTTTTGTGGCAATTTTGAACACAACATTGATAAGAGATATCGGTCTGAAATCTGCAGGTGTAGAGGGAGTTTCTTCATTGGAAATAAGAGTGATCAGAGCATCTGCAATGTTGGGAAGAAAATGACCAGAATTGAGGATATATAAGACAACTTTTGTCGTTTTATCACCTACTTTAGCCCATTGCCTTTGGAAGAAAATAGTGGGGTATCCATCTGGTCCCGGGGCCTTGTACGGGTGCATCATTTTCAATGCCATCCACATATCATCTTGAGAGAACGGACAAGCAAGGAGATCGAGCTGGATGTTATCAAGAGGAGGAAATGAAATGGCACAAGGAGGCGCTGCTGTAGCAGACCTTTGTTCATCAGTAAAGAGCCTTGCAAAGAATTCACGAACCAGGCATTGAATCTCCATGCTATCAATAGTCCAATCACCATTAGAACTTTTAAGAGATAGAACTCAATTAGCATTTCGACGCACTACCGTAGACAAGTGACAAAAACGAGTATTAAGATCGCCTTCAAGAAGGAAGCTTGCTCCCGACTTTTGAAACTAGAGAGCTTGCACTTGGTGTAGAACAATATTGAGTTCTTGCCTGATTTTCTTGTCAAGATCAATCAAGAGCTGAGAGGGGCGATTAGTAATCGCCTTGGCAATGCCTTCCAATCGAGCCCCGAGACAGCGTTTATTGTGGAAAATATTGCCAAATATATTGCGGTTCTAGCTTTTTGAAGATCCCCAGTAAGAGATGAAAGAGAGGAAAATAAATCCATCTCTGAATGCCATGAGTCAGACAAGAATTGTTCGAAATCAGAGTGAAGTAGCCAGGCTGCTTGGAATCGGAACGGTTTTTGAGATGTGCTCGGGGTTATCTTTGGCGACATTTGTATCAGAAAACGTAAATGATCAGAGTACGGTTCAACTAACTGTATAACAGAAATTTTAGACACCATTCCTCATTGCAAAGGCCTCGATCAAGTCTAGCCGCATTGTATGTATCTTTAGTTCTTCCGCAAGTCCAGGTGAAAGGCGAGCCAGAAAAGCCAAGATCAATCAGTTGGAGGTTGTCAACTTTCTCCGCAAAAGCTATTGAGGACTGAGTTGTGGTTCCGAGTGCCTGATACGCTCATGAATACCAACTATAGCATTAGAGTCGCCAGTGAGAAGCCATGGTCTGTTATTGATGCGAGCAAAATCCTCTAGGTGATCCCATAATTCCAGTCTACGAGCAGGGTTTGGAGCTGCATAAATGGCCGAGAGTAGCCATGGTTCATCTTCGCGTCTAGAGACTTCAATGGTGATGTGTTGTCGGTGGATGGAGATGGGTGTGACAGTGAGCTCGGAGGTCTTCCAAAAAAGCCAAATCCCACCGGCGAAACCATCCGCCTCAACTCTTAGCAAACCATCGTATTGAATACGTTGACACACAATGTCAGCTCGTTCCCCGCTAATGCGAGGTTCAACGAGCGCATGAACACTAGGTCGGTGCAAACAAGTCAATTCCCGAAGCGAATTTTGAAATCTTGAATTTCTTGCTCCACTGACATTCCATGCCATTAGACTTAAACAATCCATAAAAGAACAAGTATTAAGTAAAGAGCGGAAAACCAAGAATTCGGCAAGGCGTGCGATGGCACTAGCTAGAGCGGAGGCATCGACACACAGCAAAGTAGAGCACTTTCCTCCATCATTAGTGGTATGAAGTCGATTATTATTCCTATTCGCTAGCTGAGGCGGAGATGGCATGAATGGACCTCTCCGATCCTGGGATAAAGGATGCTCTGCCTGGAGTTGGTGATCGAGTGAATCACCGGTGGGAGTGATCGATTCGGTCCCCTTGTCATCGGACGCAGTAGGGCAGGGAGTGGTATTGGTGGTGAGCGATGAACTAGGAGTCAGCTTTAGTTCAGAAACATTGGCCGTAACTTTATGAATTGATGGGATAACAATTGAATTAGCGTCAAAAGGTAGAATAGGGCAAGAAGGGGCCCCCGCAGCAGCAGGGATATTTTCATCAACCGAATTGGAAGGAATCTCAACCGAAATTAGGGTTATTCATTGGTTCGGGTAATTCGATTTTTACCTGAAAACCGAACCGATCCAAGGTACTTCGGTTCGGTCCTCGGTTCAAGATTTTGACTAGTTCGGTTTTTGGTTCTGTTCTGTTCGGGTAAACCGATATATTTTAATATAAAAATATAAAATTAAAAAAATACCCTTACTAAGCCTTACCCATGTAACCCTAAATCCCATCTTGCAAGTTTTGTATTGCTTTGTTTATCATTTTGCAAGTTTTAGTTCGAATGGTTTGAATGATTTTAGTTCAAAATGATAAAAATAGCATATCTTAGTTTGGTTTTTTCGGTTTGATTCGGTTGTAGTTCGGTTCGGGTCAAAGTTGGTTCGGTTTAGTTCGATTCTAGTTTGGTTTAGGGTGTTATGCTCTATATTTTGGATCGTTTTTGTACCTAATCATCTACTTCGGTTCCTACCTGAACCAAACTGAACCGAAACAAATCGAGCTTATTCGGTTCGGTCCTCAGTTCCGAAAATTCTGAAATTCGGTTCTCGGTTTTCCTTGGTTCGGTTCGGTTTTGGACCAATGAACATCCCTAACCGAAATTGGGGAAGATTTTTTTAATGCTACCCCCGAAGATTTGGAAGCTGGTTTTGCCGGATTACGAGTAACCAAAGAGTGCATAGCGCTTCTTCTGGCTTTGCGTTTATCTGTTATCGTAATTTTTTTGCCATAATCTTTAATTTGCCTTATCTTGGGATTCTGTTCATAGGATACTCCTTTGCTGTTTTGGAAAACTTCTGTATTTACCGGGATTGACGCTACGATTTGCATAGGCATGGAATTTTAATTCGAACTACCTCCCGCCGAATTTGCAGCCGCCGCCGGAGGTTGAACAGGGTTACCATCGGTTTGCATTGTCTCACCGGAAATTTGTTCTGAGACATAGGTCTCATCTTCCAAAATTGCAAATCGAGATCCACTTACACTAGCAGTTTTCTTTGATCGAGCTAGAATCATCGAGGGGAACGATATTTCTTTTGATTTTGTGGATTTGGGCTGGCTACTGTCAGACGCGATTGGTTTAGCAGGCACTTCTTTGTTCTCTCTAGTGTCGCTCGTCGACTTTTGTGGCTGCTTCTTTGGCTTATTGGCCCTTGTCGATTTCATCCAATCACCATATAATCCTTTACCGGTTTTAGCTGCTTCATGAGCCGTGATTGGCATCGGAGTGGGAGTGGTAGCCATGATTTGACGTGCCCAAATCTACCACAATCAAAACATATTGTCGGGAGGCCTTCGTACTCAACAGGAAAACGATCTCCATTGATGCTGATAGACCCTTTGAGTGGCTTCTCCAAATCTACCTCGACACAGATTCTTGCGTATTTGCCTCTATTCGTGAATAAAGTTCTGGGGTCTACTCGGATCGGATTGTCGATGCCTGCAGCAATTTTCAAGAGCACTTGCTCCTCGTAAAGAGTAACAGAGAGATCAGAGATTCTGATCCAAGTGGGAGTGGTCTTGATAGGTGTAGTGGTTCTCCAATTTGGAGTCCATTTGCGAACAATCATACAGCGGCCGAAGACTGACCAAGGGCTAGTTGTCATTGTTGTTATGAACTCTACCTCCCTTTCGAAGCGAACAAGGAAGCATCCGTGCGTAAGATCAATAATCTGCATTCGAGGGGAAAAGCGCCACATTTCCTTTATTTTTTTCTCCATGATAGGGAAAGCTACAGGGTGGCCAAGAAGCTTTACCACCACTGAGTTTTCCCAAACAGAGGCGAGAGCATCCATCACCTAATTGGCAATCGAGATTGCCGGGACCCATCTTCTCCATCTAGGAAACATACGTTGATTTTGCCTTCAAGGAAATTTTTGTCAATAACTATTTTGTGTTGATGTACGCCCCCCCGAAACCACAACAGCCTTCCAAGAAGAACCAGGGTCAGGCGGTTTCTCCGGCGGTCTGCCACCGGAAGTATCATCCAGTTGCATAGCCGAGTTGGCCGGAGTGTACGTCAGTAGTAGTTTTTCCGTCGCTCATTGAGAGAGTTTGATATCCCAATTGATCGATCGGTAATCTTACACACATTGAATGTACTTTCAGATAACATACAACGATAGTTGGTAAAGCAAGGAGCAATGTATGTCGTGTCTAAACCAAACAACTAAACAAGAAAGACTTTTGAAGGCTTTTGGGCTTCAATGTAATATCTTGAGGTCTCGGTTCTCGTCTGCTAAAGGAGGACTTTTGGAGAATAAAAATAAAACGAATATGCAAAATATATAAAGATAATCTGCCTTGTTTAATTATAATTATATAAATATATATGAACAAGAAAGTACAAGAATTAGAAACTAAACACAACAAAAGGGAAAAAAAAAATAATGGCAGCCCTGAAATCCAACAAACAATACACTATTGAACAAGAACAGTTGATGTCTGCTTTGCACTTCCAAATTTCATTTACAAGAACCCCCAAACCAAGTGCTGAAATAGAGGCAATAAATTGAACTGATCCTGAAACAACGCTGCGTGGCATCATCCGGATACCAATAAGGCTGAATTGGGTACAAACGAAGCAGGCTCTTCGTCTAGAAGAAGAGCCCTTAGAATGGATTCACAAACCTCACTATCATAAACAATCAAGTGTCCTCCATGAGGAACTTCATGATGCTTAATCCATGGCAAGCATCCACTAACATGCCTTTGTAGCTCAACTGGTACTACTCTATCTTCAAATCCTGCCCATAGGTGAACGGATCTATCCATTTCTGGGAACGGATTGTTCAGCTTCAAAGGATCAAATTCCCATTTGCTAAAACCTAACATGAAGTCGCAACGAAGATTCTCAAAGACGCTCTCGTTCTCCAGTTTGTTCTGGTTGGGAAATCATTAGTCAAATGAAGTTCATTCAGATGTCACCTATGCAATGTTTAAAGAAAAAAAAAAGGACATTGCGAGAAAATATAAACACAAACTATGACATTATGTGCATTAATAATACTATAGGATTGGAACGATGCATAAAACCACCCTTTTTGAATCTTTGAAAGTTGAAACCAAAAGAAAATAGGAGCTGTTTAGCCACTAACCCCCATAGTTGGTGTTTGCCAGCAATTTTCCCTAATTATTTTTCATGCGGAGGAAATAGGAGCTGTTTTGTATTGTGCCTTTTATGTTTAATTCAATTTTTGCAAATGCAGAACTCTCAAAACCAAACACACACAGAGACATAGTGCCAGGTGGAAGTATTCACCTCACTGAGTAATTCGAATCCGGGTGTCTTCTTCAGGACTTCTTGGTCTCTGTCATTGAAGAAGACAGGATTTTTCTCCATCACACCTGTAGAAGGAAACAGCTTCTGTGTCATCCACCAGAAGAGCAAACCGGGCAAGTGCTTTAAGAACCATAATGCCAGCTTCACAAGATTCTTCCTGAAGTCATCCTTTGTCAGTGTGTTTGGGAGAGAGTGCCAACGGTAATTCACAACTGGAGCCACTAAAGCAGCCCCTTGTAACCTGCAAAGACCTATTTCAGTCGTGCTCAAGAATCAAATCACCAAATTCCATGTCAAAAAAGAACACGAATACAATGAATCTAGAATTTGCACAATTGAAGATGCTGATAAGGTACAAGAGCACTTTACCTGTGTGGTATATAGTAGAGACAGCTCCAAATAGGATACGATCCCATTGACACTCCGATCGCATAAAATTTGGCGCCCAACTGTAACTGATCAGCAAGTTCTTCAATGTCTTGAGCTTCACTCTTTACTGACCTTTTCGGGTTTGGATCACTCTCTCCATAGCCTGCTCGATCATATAGTAGGATGTGTATCCTTAAGCTCTCTATTAGCTCCTGGAAACTTAAAATTCTGTGATTTATGGAAAGCTTTTATAAAAGCTGCTCAATATAAATCAGCATGCCATAAAATCTAATCAGAAGGAAATCAAGCAAAAGAGGAACTGAAATAAGTTTATTCCTAGAAATCAAGAGTTCTCAAGTTCAATGAAAAGTTACCATATAGGTTCCCCTTTATAACTCTTAGGTGGTATCAAAATAAGATAGGGAGCTACAAAATCAAAATCCATGTTCATCTGCTCATTCTTTAGCATCACATCAGGATCCAAATTTTGAGAATCCAAAACCTAGTGCATTCAAATCCATGACAAATTGAACTGGTCACTATCAAATCCAAACACTTAATTCCCATCACAAGCACTTTCAATTCAAAACTACCTCTTACTACACCTCTAGATCCTCTTACAAAATAAAACCCCCATGGGCATTTTAACATTAAAATACGATTTAGATCAAGGAATATCAAAATTTAGAAATTTTCCAACAAGAAATAAGGTTTCGAAGATTTTTACAATGGGTGCCAGAAAACTCATGTCCTTGGAGCTCCCAAATCCATGAGAAATAATAATCCTGAACTTGGCCGCCTCCTTGGGCACTCCAGTCTCTCTATAAGCCAAGAACCTGCCATCACTCAGTCTGATTCTGGGTGAGGTAATCAGAGGCTCTTCAATGGCGGATTTTGAGGGTGTTCCCGGCGAAGAAATGTTACCCATCTGCAAAATCACACAAATCTGTCACCTCGATAACCATCATCGAAGTATTCAAAAGGGCATTTATAAAAGAGCAAGAAAGAAGAAGCAAATTTTCAAATATCAATTGGTCAAATTTTGAATTTTTTCTTTTTTCTTTTCTGGGTAGATAAAGAAGTAGAAGGATTACGAATTAGATAATATCACCTCAGCAAAACCCTTCAGAAGAGCCCGGACTTTTTAGATCTTCAAGTAGAGAAACATGGGCGGAAGAAAGAGTGCTAATAAGTCCTTATCTTCCTGTCTTCGCCCCTTTGGACTGGTAGGTGATGCTTTCGCTGTCCTCACTGCGAAGGGCACCTGGAAGAGGAAACAAATTGGATCTGGAAACCGGACCGGAACCGGGATCCCGCTATATGATCGAACGAAGATCGGACCGGACCGGACGTATGTGATATTGCCACGGATCCAACATTAATGAAAGGATTGATGGATGTCGTTATTATGCTTGGCAATTTCACCTGCACAAGTTGCACCCGAGATTAATATATGAAAAATCGATTCGAAAAAATCCGATAAAAAATGGGTGAAAACAGGTTTTGGGCGATAAAACGGACAAAACGGTTACGATTTCGGGTATGATCCGACCCGACCCGATTCGATCATCTGATTTTTTGTCCCACATTGAAAAATTGGTAGAAGAAGAGGGGAATAGGAGCTTATAAAAAAAGGAAGGTGAGGAGAAGAGGGTTATATGTTTTAAGCCTAACCATACAAATAGGTTTTGAGACTTTCTAATTTAATCTCTTTTTTTTTGCTAATCCAATGGGTAGGCCCATATATATAGGTTTAAATTTTAGCTTAAAGTTTAAAGTTTTATTAGATGGATTAATTTAAAGTTAAGTTGTAAACGGGTTGAACCGTAATCCGACAGGTCGGATCACGGGATAAGTTTATTTTGTTTATGACTTATCAGGTTGAACAAATGAACTTAGGTTAATTTATAATTGAAAATTGAAAATTTTATCTTTTTATAGCACCCGAAAAAATCGACCCGACCCAAAAACCGACGATGGGTCACTTTCGGGTGGACCCGTCAGGTTAAAATACTGGGTCGGGTGGGGGTTTACAACCGCGGGTCGGATGGTGGAAGTAGTCCACCCGCACCCTACTCGACCCATTGCCATGCCTAGTCATTATGGGATCATATCCCACAAATATGCCAACAACCGAGCATATTTTTTTGTTTTCTTGCAGCTTTCGACCTAGTTATTCAGGTAACTAGTTGAATCTCCATGATACTCACGAGATAATTTTACTAAATTTTATATAATATTATGATATTAATATAAAATTTAAAACACGTGTATATAATATTATAAGAAAATATACAATTTATAAAAAAAAATCTTTAAGATTGTGTCCCATATTTTATCAACATATAGATAAAAATTATATTATTGAAGCCCGAGTCCTGTAAAAGATTAAAAAATTGTTATGCATAAAATTAAAATAAAAAAATTGCATCAAGTTATTATCAACATATGGGTAAAAAAAAATTATATACTTAGATCCCAAATCTTGTTACAAGATAAAAAAATATGTATAAAAATTTTCAACATATAGATCAAGTTATTATATTATAAAAAATTTAATATATAGAAATAATTATACAAGTGATTATAATATTTATTATTAAAAAATATAACATTATTTTATTCATGAAATGCTTTGTGGCGCAACTTTTTCAACATACATGGTTTCTGTTTTATAATGTATTAGGTAGATTTGCTATCAATATCTTAGATCATGTTCGAGTACATCATAGAAATCTAACGGAAAGTAAGGATTACTAGAAACAAAGAAAGGAGCTAACGGTTTCCAACGACTTAACCAGTCAGCAACACCGTTGGCTTCACGTCTACATTTGATCCACTCACACAAAAAAACTTGTGCACTCTGCTCAATAGCAAGGGTCATAACAGTCCCAAACACAATGTTCGGAATTGAACCATGAAGAGCTACTTGTATGACCTCAAAAGAGTCTGATTCAACAAGAATTTTCTCCAGTCCCATTGTGCGTGCGAGTTGGATTCCCCAAAGGGAAGCCTCAGCTTCAGTAACCTTGATCTCTGTATTATCTTGAATGCGTTTTGCTCCAGCGAACACCACATCACCAATAGCATCTCTTGCAATAACACTAATTCCACATTCGTGATGTTTGACTGAAGCATTAACATTTACCTTAATCCATTCAGCAGGGGGTCTTGTCCAACCAGTCCTAGCAATAACAGCTGGTTTAGGCACTTCCTTGTTGGCATTAGCTTTCTGGAATTCTTCGACAACAAATAGACTGTCATGTAATATATCACTGACATCCAAAGGTCTACCCTAAAAAAGAGCCAGGTTACGAGATTACATAAATTCCGGCATGAGTAAGCCCATAAGCTACATTCCCCCGGAGTTAGATCTAATATGAGTTCCATCCAATCTAGAAAGGAAGTTGCTTGCTCTGCCAATTGAGAAAAGACGGGGAAGTGTTCCCACACCATAGACGGAGTCTGACATTTGTACAAGGCATGGATAATTGATTCCTCATTTCCACAAACAGCACAGTCTGAATTCTCAAGAATTTTTCGATTACACAAACTCCGCTTACAAGGGAGAACTTCCTTGCCTGATCGCCAAAGGAATGAACGAAATTTTGGCTAAACCTGAATTCGCCACACATCTCGACAAAACTTGTTGAGTCTGGTGGTGTCTGTTGATTCTCCTTGGCCTGATTCCGACTTCAACTTTGCTTCCCATAACATGTATGCTGATTTAACGGAGAAGTTCCCATCCTTGGTGAAAAACCAGAATAAGCTATCCACCACTTGTGCATCAACCAAATGAATTTTCAGAATTTGCTTTGCGTCATCAATGATAAAGAAGTGGTGCACCAAGTCTTCATCACAAGTTCCTCTGTTCCAAACAATTAATTCAGACACTAGCATATTTGCAGGAGCACCTTTCAAGATAGCGATAGGTCGAAACAGTTTTGGTCTAGGAATCCAACTGTCGTGCCAAACTCTGAGGGAAGAACCATTTCCCACCTGCCAACATGAACCCTGACTAATGATGTTGCGGGCCTTATGAATGCTCCTCCAACAGAAGTTGGGATTGTACCCAACTTTTGCCTCCATAAAACTCGACCTTGGAAAGTATCGAGCTTTAACAGTTTTTCAATTAAGGAATCTGGATTATGGATGATGCGCCAGCATTGACATCCTAAAAGAGCAAGATTGATGATTTCCAAATCGCAGAACCCCAATCCCCCTTCAGCCTTTGGACGACACGTTTTCTTCCAATTAATCTAGTTGTAGTGTCTAGTAGAGCTTGTTCCTTTCCAAAAGAAGTTACATAGAAGTTGCTCTATCTCTTTGATCAGACATGTTGGAAGTAAAAAGCAGGACATGGTATACATTGGTATGGTTTGCAGAACGGACCGAATTAAGATTTCCTTTCATGCTCTTGATAAAGAATTGACCTTCCACCCTTTCACTTTTTTTTCCAAACTTTCTCTTTCACATTGGAGAAAATAACTTTCTTCGATCGGCCTACCATAGTGGGCAAACCCAAATACTTCTCATGTTTCTCAACTTCTTGAATATTCAACAGTCCTTGAAGCGACTCCCGTTGCTCTTGACTCACATTTTTGTTGAAAGACAATTCAGACTTGCTCAAATTCACTTGTTGACTCGAAGCTGCTCCGTATGATTGGAGAATATGTACTATTTCCGTCGCATGTTGACAAGTTGCTTGAGCAAACACTATGATGTCATCCACAAAAAATAAGTGAGATACTGACGGGGCACTTCGAGCAATGCGAATACCTTTCAACTTTCCTTCCATTTCACTTCGTCGCAGCAACGCTAAGAAGCCTTCTACCACAAATAGAAACAAGAATGGAGAGAGCGGTGTTGACGAGAAAATTTTCATGAATTAAAAATAAATCATGAATTTATACAAAGTGGTAAAAATTAATTGAGATAATTTATTTAATTAATTTATCTAGAAAATTTATCTTAAATCTCTCATATTAAAAATGGGCTTTTGCAAACTATCTTGGACCCAAATTGAAATTGATTTTGTAGCCCAAATAATAATTAATTAAAAAAAGAATAAAAGAGATTGAAAAAATGAATTTGGAGTTGGGAGTTACCACCGGTTAATGAGTGGTTAATTTTTGTTAACCCCTTCCCAAACCCTTTATGTAAGAAGAAAAAAAACAGATTGGGGGTTCTTTTCTCCACTTTTTACACGGAGGAGGAGAGAAACCGTTTGAAAACTCCCATTTAGCCTCTCAATTCCCTCTTCGATAGGCACAATCAAAACAAAAAAGGGGTTGTGATTCATCTTCCAATATTCATACATACAGGAGACTAAGAAAGGGAGGAAGCCACCTTTTTTATCCATTATTCTCCCCATGTGCACAAAAAAATTTAAGAGTGCAATAAGAGATGAGGAGAGGAACGAAGGGATTAAGAAAAATTAAGGAAGACACGTGCAATGAAAGGGAAAATGGAATATGTTTCACATACACTGGTTAATGTTGTGGCCTTTGAGGAACCGGGTGAATCCGAACACTACATCATTGACTATTTGTGACTTGGGAGGAAACACTATACCCTTTTTTTTGGATTAGGTAAGAATTAGGAGGCTCTCCCTTACGGACGACGTCCTAGAGTATCCTGGCGGATGAGAACTCTGGATGATTCAGAATAGCATCATTAGGGAGACTGTGGCCCAATTTGGCAATTTTATCAGCCACAACGTTACAACCCCTATTGACGTGCAAAATGCGCATAGAGTGGAATTGTTTCAGAGATACAAGGATATCTGAAACGATCATCTCAATTTCCCAAGGACAATTAGGGAAACCTTGGGCTGCCTTTATAAGCTGAGAATTGTCCCCCTCAAATTCAACATTCATATACTTTTGTTGTGCTTCTCGAACACTATCTCTTAAAGCCAGACACTCTGCTTTTAAAGCCGAGATTTTTCCATAATGTTGAACACGTATTCCAACTACCTTTCCATTATGATCTCGCATTACCATTCCTCCAATAGCTTGTCCATTTGTCAGCCGAGAACCATCAAAATTGATTTTTATTATATGCCTATTTGGTTTTTTTCATGTTTGCTTCTCCTGTGATTTTCTTCTTTTTTTGTGTTCTGGTCCTTTCAGCTTTCTTCATCTTCAATCCAATTTGTCGCTTTTTGCCAACTTTCTATTTGTGTTCGGATATAGGTGGGTAAGTCCTGGATAAAATCGTTTGGTTCTTTCTAGAAAACTAGCTTGTTTCGTTGGTGCCAGATGCACCACCAAATCATTGCTAACTTGGCAAATTCCTTATAGCCTAGGTTTTGGAATAAGTCAGCTAAAACCAATTGTTGTGTTTTGTTAGTCGTATCATATTGTCTTAGAGTTTGATATAATGTTGGGTTGATACACCTTGCAATCCGAATAGTGTGTGGGCATTCTACAAGAAGGTGAATGGCATCTTCATTAGTGCAATGTCACATGAGGCATCCTGTCGAGATCGTGACATGTTTTTCACGTAGTCTTGCCTTCATTGGTAGCCCATTTGCTTGAACTTTCCATAGGAAATTTTTCACTTTGGGGAGTGTATTGAATTTCCATATCCAACTATTATAGTTTTGATTTTCTACCGAGGTTTTGGTTATTAATTCCATTGCTGAGGCTGTTGAGAACCATTTATTTTTACTAGGCGCCCATTATAGTCTATCCTTAATATCATTTACCGGGATCGGGGTTGACAGGATGTGCTCTATTATATTGCACAACAACACCTGTCTTAAGAGTTCTAAGTTCCATGTTCTGTCTTCAGTGATCATCCCTTTCACTTTTAGGCTTTCATCTATATCATCAGGATGAAGTGCGTAGTTTTTTAATGGATCTCCCTTAAGCCAAATATCTGTCCAAAATTTAATAGTTTCCCCATCTCCTACCTGCCAAACTAGCCCTTTGAAAAAATCCGTACGCAGATTCATAAGTCTTTTCCATTGCCATGACGTGTTGTGTTTTACTTTGTAGGAGAACAAATTATCATTTTTGATATATTTCTCTCTAACAACCTTAACCCAAGTATTTTTTGGTTCAACAAGTATTTTCCAAAGCAATTTCATTTGAAGTGCTATGTTCATATGTTCCGTTTTCCTAATTCCTAGTCTCCCCAAGGATTTTGGTTTGCTTATTCTATCACATCCAACCAAAGGTTTATACCTGTTATCTTTATTCAAGAAAAAACCTCTGTTTGTTCTATCTAATTCTTCATGGACATTTTTTGGTAACATGAAACTTTGCATTATGTAGTTTTGTTTAGTTGCTAAGTTTGCTCTGATTAAGGTAGATCTACCTTCTTAAGAGAGCGAATTGGCCTTCCATTTCGTTAATTGGCTTTTGCTTCTTCCTATTTTGTCTTTAAAGGCTTCTTTGTTTACTTTTCCATTTAAAATGGGGAATCCTAGGTATTTTTGCAAATTTTGCATAGCGCTTATGCAAAGTGCATTTTGTATTTGTTGCTTTTGGTGAGTATTCATATTTTTACTTGTCTGAAACGCAAATTTGTGGTAATTTACTTTTTGGCTAGAGATGGCACAAATCTTGCATAGCGCTTATGCAAAGTGCATTTTGTTTTTGTTGCTTTTGGTGAGTATTCATATTTTTACTTGTGTGAAACTTAAATTTGTGGTAATTTACTTTTTGGCCAGAGATGACACAAAATTCTTCAATTATTTGTTTAACCTTCACACAAGCAGATTGGGATGCTTTGCTAAAAATAAAAATATCATCAGCAAAGGCTAAGAACGGAATTCTAGATCCACCTCTAGAAATAGGGAATCCAACCGATTTTTTGTTTAAATCAAACTCCCTTTGAAGTTTTCTCGCTAACAGTTCTGTAGCAATTACGAAAAGAAAGGGAGATAGGGGATCTCCTTGTCTTAGTCCTCGTTCCGAGAAAAACGGTTCCGTCGAGCCGTCATTAACGAGGACCGAGAAGGAAACCGTGCATACACACTCTTGAATCTAGTCTATGAATTTTTTCTTGAAACCGAATTTTTCTAGGACCATAAGAAGGAAACTCCAGTCCACTCTATCATAAGCTTTCTCCATATCTAATTTAATGGCTACCCAACCATCTTTTGCTTTGCTACCCCGAAAGAAGTGGAAGATTTCATGGGCTATAAAAATATTGTCCTGAATAGCACGTTGACTTACAAACGCACCTTGTAAAGGATGGATTATTTTAGTCATTACCTTTTTTAGTCTCTTCGTTAGAATTTTTGAGATTATTTTGTAGATTGTTGAGCATAGACTTATCGGTCTATAATTATTAGTGGAATTTGGGTTTTCTGTTTTCGGAATTAGTGAGATGAAAGTATGATTAATTTGTTTTAGCATTTTTCCTGAGTGAAAGAAACTCTTCGCAACTTTAATGATAGTTGGGCCCACAATATCCCAATATCTTTTATAAAATTCTACTATAAGCCTGTAATGCCATCATGTCCAGGAGATTTGTCAGATCCAATATTCAATACTGTTTGTTTTATTTCTTCATTTGTTACTGGTTTTGTTAGCATTTCATTATCTTCATTCGATATTTTTACTGGGATTAGTTCCAGGTAATCCTGAGTAATTGTTTGGTTGGTCGGCTCTTTAGTATACCATTTTTAAAAATCGTTTCTAATTTCGTTTCTTATATTTTCCTTGCCAACTATTTGTGTGCCTTCCACTGTTCTTATTTCTCTTATTACCTTCCGATTCCTTTTTCCACTTGCAATTTTGTGGAAGTATCATGTATTAGCATCACTAAGTTTTATATGCTTCGTTTTCGCTCTTTGCTTCCAATATGTTTTATGAAAGTTTAATATGTTTTCTTTCTTTTTAATTAATCGGCATTGTTTCTGAATGAGGCCAGGTTGTTGTGCTACAATGTTGTTTTTTTGGATTTCAACTAGAGATTGCTCAATTTCTTTTAATTGTTCAAAGGTGTTTCCTAAAGTTCTCTTATTCCATAATTTAGCATTCTTTTTAAACAACTTTGTTTTCCTAACTAATTTGTACATATGTGACCCTTGCACATCTAGTCTCCATGCTTGTTTTAAAACATTTCTGAAGTCTTTTCTAAGCATCCACATTTTCTCTAATTTAAACGGTAGAGCTTTCATTATGTTTTCGTTATTTAGGTCTATCGAAATTTTGCAATGATCAGATGTAGTAAAGGCATGGTTCATTGTTTTAATTTGGGGAAACCATTGGAGAATACCATGGCTTACCAAGGTTCGATCACGTTTCACATATATATTATCTATTTCCGTCTTATTTTTCCTCCAAGTAAATTGGTTCCCTAAACAAGGAATATCTACAAGATCGCACTCATTTTTGAAATTTATTAGTCTTTGGAATCTACTCATATCCGGGTAGCTGCCACTTTTTTTCTCACTTGGGTCTTGTATTTCGTTTCAGATCGCCAACTAGAATAGTTGGAAGATTAATGTTAAGCATGGTCGTTTTTAAACTTTCCCAGAACAAGTCCTTGTCACTTGCATTAGGGGTGCATATACAAAGCATAATGCAACATTATATTTCGTTACTAAGTGCTCATATTTTAGAATAATAAATCTAGGTTCTTGGATTAAAAGTGTAATTTGTTCATTTATAAGTTGGTACTCTTTCCATGTAACACACCGACTTCCGACAGGGCGCTACTTAGAAATAGTCCTTACTAGGTACTATTTAAGTAGGTTGACAACTATACTTTAGGATCTTGCAACGCGGACACGACGAGAAAACTAAATAAAACCATCCAACCTTTCATTTTATAAAAATAAAGAAAACGTAGTTATGCATGTATTCCCGAAAACATAAATATTCAAACACGATAAAACACTTACTAATACTGAATTATTCTATAAATCATAATAAATAAGACATAGTACTAACTCCAACAAAATAACAAATCCAACATCCTAATGTGTAATAAATAAGCTAACGTAAATCCAACCCCACTATGACATGCGCTCTTCACCGCTCCGCCCCTCCATCTGGCCTCGGTTCCTGCACGGTTCTCTGATTCATACCTGGAACTGAAAAATATTCCCCAAAGGGTCAGCTACTAATCTATCAAGTTAGGAAGAATACGGAAATTGCAAGACATTTTAAAAGCATTTCTAAAGTCAGCATTCAAGTCCACACTCGCAATCATAACTCTAAAGGCCAATACCTAAATTAGTTATAATCAGTCACACATAGCCACATACACATTTAAAAATACAACCTTATAACAATGCAATTCCTCCATCTCACGATCCGACTTCCAAAGCGCTCATCATCGCGCCGAGTGTAGAGGCAGGCCCTCTCACTCCACTTCACAATCTCCCTTCTAACCCCGGCTAAGCCTCCACTGGAGCACTTGCCAAAACACATAGATAATAATTCTTGTTTTTGAAGGGGCACGGTTTCCCTGTCACACGGGTCATACATAGCCAACTCTTCCTCCACGCCAGCTACGATGGGCCGTGTCGAAAACGGTACCAACACAGAGAAAACGTTCCAAAAATATCTTTCCGATAACATGCGTTCAAACCATTTTACACACAAAACACTTCAAGAAGTTCAAAACAATTTAAAAGGTATTCAGGACTAGTTCCCAAACCCCGACCTAAAATAACGGTACACAATCTAACATGATAGAAAAGAACCGAGCAAGTCGAAAAATGACTTACCTGAAATGAAGGACTTCTGACAACAAAGAAAGCTAGGAACCCAAGTAGTGGTGATTGCCTAAGATAACACCGAGCATAGATAAATAAACGAGTGAATTAACACTCTAACCGAAATAACGTTATATGATTAAACTAGCTAATACGATCGGACTTCACTTTTAATTTACTAGCCCGACTCTTAGAATAACGCGAACCCACTAAGTTATTGCCCGAACCAAAACCCCATACAAATAGACACTAACTAACTACTAATTAATTATGATTAACCATACCCATCAACAATATATAGCACTACACCATTGTATGTGCGTACTGATGTTCGCATTTTTGGTATAGTTTTTGATAGGTTTTCTTTGCTTATTAGGATTAATTTTGTCTAGTTTAGGTTTAGTTTTAAGTGTTTTTAGTTAGTTTTGCATAAATCTACGAAAAGGGTGGAATCTACACTATTTTGTGTATTTTGCAGGTTTTAGCTAGGAAAGGAGCTAAATGGAGCTAAATTTGGAGCATCACAGTGAAGGACGGGAAAGTGCAAGATTTAAGAAGTCAAAGCTCAAGAAAACGAGAGGAGGTGTTGAAGAAAACAAAACCCCAGGCTCGTTAACGAGGCTGTGAAGGGTCGTTAACGAGGCCACGAAGAAGAAGATTTCGGAGTATTATTTTATTATTCACCGATCCTGAGCGGGAATTTATTTCCGTATCGGTTGAGTATCTTTTAGAATCTTTATGGGTGATCAGAATATGTATTTTAGGGTTTAATATCTTTCTAGATTTTATTTCTATCTTTTAGAGATTGTTTCTATCTTTTTAGGAAAGTTTTTATCTTTTAGCCTTTTTAGTTTTTTAGGATTTTCTATAAATACCCTTCTATCTAGCATAGAAAGGGGGGGGTCGAATTTTGGAGTGGAGTTTTAGAGCTAGTTTTGGAGGAGAAGGAAGGCCGAAGGAGAGGCTGCCGGATCGGAAGTCGGTGACGAGGTTCGGTGACGACGATTTCCGAGGTTCGTTGATCGAGTTTGTGGTTCGGTGATTGTTTTGTTTTGGTTTTTCTCTGATTCTCTGTAAGACGATATTTTTGTTATTAATTTAAAGTTTGAGTTTTTGTTTCAATGTTTGTTTTTACGGAAGTTTTTAGTTTGTTTATCATGAGTAGTGAGTAGTCTATTTTTCTAGGGTCGGGGTTAAGCCCGGCATAGTTGAGCGTGTTTGATGAAGTAAGATGGTGTTTTGAATGCCTTTTATCTTTATTGAAACTGTTTGTTGTGCTTAATACCGAAACGGGAGTTGAGGTAATTTGAGTTTTAACTTGATTGAAAGAGAAAGTTAGTAACTTGAAGGTTGATATTGTTTGCAAACGGAAGTTTCAAGCTTTAGATCCAAAACGAGCAATTGAGTGAGTTAGTTTATGAAAATAGATTAATTTACTTGTCTAGTCAATGAAAGTTGATGACTCTATCTATTTAAAGGCATGATCTTATCTTCTTATGAATTCTTATGCTTGGCTATGTTGTGGTGTCCCTTATCCTAGATATTTGTTTTTCTTGAATTATTTCTGATAAATCTTCGTTGTCGAATACTTGCTTCGGTACCGAGTGTTAGTTAGAATTTTATTAGCTCGTTAATTGGTGTTTTTGTGTTCGGTGGTTCGGTAACGATCCTGACAAGGTCGTTAACGAGGCATCTCGTTAGTGTTTTGCTTGATTTTATTTGAATTTTTATTAGATTGATAGACAAACAACCTTGCTTCCTGTGGAACGATCCTGACTCCACTGTACTCAGCGGGGTCTTGACTTACAAATTTATTTGTTGGCCGAGAAACCCTATCAACAAATTGGCGCCGTTGCCGGGGAAGCAACGAGTTGTTAGTTTATCTTTGGGATCGGGACTAGCCCGACCCCGTTTTTTGTTTTTAATTTTTGTTTTCTTTGTTTGTTTTCTCAGTATATGCCGGTAGGACGAAGAAGGCTTCAGTTTGATAGCTCCAGTTATTACTCAAAACCCGAACGTTCCCTGCACCGACTACTCCGAGAAAACCGAGCCATGTCCACAGCTGAAGAGATGGCTCGAGAGCTAGAGATCCTTCGGACCCAGATGGAGGAACTGAGAGCCGAGAAGGACGGCGCTGATGCAGACAAGGCTCGACTGCAAGAAGAGCTAAACGCCTATCCAAGGAATGCCAAGCAATACATGCATCCGGAACTGAGGGTGCCAGAATCTCCTATTGTGCTTCCTGCGATAGAGAAACCTTTTGAGATCAAGTCTCAATTTATATCCTTGATTAAACGGGCTCAGTTTGAAGGGAAACCTGCTGAGTGCCCTATGGAACATATTAGAAATTTTCTTGATTTATGTGACACCATAGCTGCTGAAGGTGTCTCACTAGAATATGTTCTGTTGAAAGCTTTTAGATGGTCACTTACTGGAAAGGCCCTGAACTGGTTAGAGAGCCTACCTTCTAAGTCTATCAGGACTTGGAAAGCTTTGTATGATCAATTTCTTACAAAGTTTTTCCCTCCTGCTAAGACAACGGAGTTAAGGAAACGTATCACCTCTTATCACCAGTTGCCTAATGAGACATTTGTTGAAACATGGGAAAGATTTAAAGAGATGCTTAGACAATGCCCTACTCATGGGCAACCATTATATGTATTGCAAGAAATCTTTTTCCAGGGTATCAACGCAGAGACCAAGAACCGCATCAACACGCATACTGCGTGCGGTTTTATAGAGATGAACCCGACAGAGGCGTGGGAACTGTTGGACAAGCTGGCGAATTACGATGCTATGTACGGAACCCAGCAGGCTCCACAAACTCAAAAACGTCTCTATGTGCCTAATCGAGATGAAGTTGATCCCGATGTTAAAAATCAATTCTTACAAGATGAGGTTAACCGTTTGAGGAAACAGGTAAGTTTTCTGAAATCCTCTCAATCATGTCAAGAATGTGGTTCTTCTGCGCATAGTACTTCTGCTTGCACTAACATTGAGCAGGTTAGAACCGCTGAGACGATAGCTGAGATGAATTACATTAGAGGACCCTACAGGAACCAGCCTAATTATAATGACAGGTCGAACAACTATCAATCATGGGGCAATCAGAATGCAAATCATAATTACACAGGGCCCCCGCAAGATAGACGACCTGCACCATATCGACCTCCAGGCCATCAGGAGATACCATCATGGGCTCAAGAGATTAAAGAGGGCATCAATGGATTGGATAAAAGATGGGGAGAGTTCGATATTTGGAAGAAGAGTATTGATTCCCAACTAGGAGACCTTGCTGCACGGATTCCAAGACCACAAGGGCAACTCCCGGGTCGTACCGAAGAGAACCCTAGAGGCCAAATAGCAGCAGTACACCTTAGAAGCGGGAAGACACTACCGGAGAGAGTTCAAGCTGAAGAGAAGGAGGAACAAGATCTCGCCAGCCAGCTCGTTAACGAGCCAGCGAGCGCTAGTACCGAGCCTACAAGCCAGGATGACGAGGCTCCGAGGATTCCTAACGAGCCCAGCCCAGGTAAGTTTTCTAAACCGAGCCCTCCTCTCGATCCCAGGGTAGTTAACGACCCCACCAAGGTCGGTAACGAACCGCCGAGGACACCGAACGACCCCAGTGTCGACCCGATACTCTCACCTCTTGAGCCTAACTTGGTTCCGAGAATGGTGAAAACTCTTCCATTTCCAGTTAAGAAATCTATGGACTCTACTGAGAGTAAGTTCAAGCGTTTCGTTAAGATTCTTCAGGGCATTAATATTTCCATCCCATTCGCTGAGGCCCTAAGCGAAATGCCAGCTTACACAAAATTCTTGAAAGATATTCTTAGCAGGAAAAGATCTATTACAGAGCTGCAGGACGAGGTCAGATCCATAGCTCTTCCAGAAAAGCTTGGAGATCCTGGGAGGTTTGCAATCACAATCGACATAGGCAACCACAAGTTCAAAGCTTTATGCGATCTTGGTGCCAGTGCTAGTCTTGTTCCACTCTCAATCTGGTCTAGAGCAAATATGGGACCATTAGAGCCTGTCAACATGCGGCTTTATATGGCAGATGGATCTTGCATCAAACCAACAGGGCTGCTAGAAGATTTCCCAGTTCAAGTGGGTAATTTCTTTGTTCGGAATGACTTCATCGTGATGGCAATGCCCGAAGATCCAGTTGTGCCTATTATTTTGGGAAGACCATTCCTCGCCACAGCAGGAGCTATAATCGATGTTAGGAGAGGACTCCTAACTTTCAAAATTGGGGATGAGGTGACGGAATTCCGATTCAAGCAATCCAGGGAGTCCGACAAAGCTGAAATCAAGATGCTCTACGCCCACGAGGAGATCATTGAATGTGGAGACCCCATAGGAAGATCAACATGCAATGATGACATTTCAGGGCAAAGATGGGCAGAAATAACCACTGCAGTCTCAGTAACGAGTCCTCCAGCATCGTTACCGATTCTCCTGGCAGAAGATGCAGGCTCGTTAACGACCCACTCAGGTTCGTTAACGACCCTTGCCGAAGATGGCGAGATCTCAGCTTTCGAATGCTTTCATGAAGTATTGAAGACGGAACTAGAAGAGCCCATTCTAATTCCTGCCGAACCGTCCCCAACACTTAAACCCTTGCCAGATTACCTCAGGTATGAATTCCTCGGCCCAAATTCTACTCTTCATGTCATCATTAATGTTGGATTAAAAGATGAAGAAGTAGAAAAACTCCTAAGTGTGCTTCAGATGCATAGAAAAGCCATAGGCTACTCCCTAGATGATATAACTGGCATATCCCCTTCTCTTTGCATGCATAGGATTTACATGGAGGACAATCATAAACCCACCATAGAGCATCAACGTAGATTAAATCCTAACATGAAAGATGTAGTTAAAAAGGAAATTATTAAACTACTTGATGCAGGGATCATATTTCCTATTTCGGACAGCCAATGGGTGAGTCCGGTCCATGTAGTCCCTAAGAAAGGGGGGATGACTATGATAGAAAATGAAAAGGGAGAGCTTATTCCGACTAGAACCACCACTAGTTGGAGGATGTGCATTGATTATAGGAAGCTCAATAGCGCTACTAGAAAAGATCATTTTCCGCTTCCTTTCATAGATCAAGTTTTAGAACGCTTAGCCCAGCATGATTACTTCTGTTATTTAGATGGCTATAGTGGCTTTTGGCAGATTCACATTCATCCTGATGACGAAGAGAAAACAACTTTTACATGTCCCTATGGAACCTTTGCTTATAAAAGAATGCCATTTGGGCTTTGCAATGCCCCCGCTACTTTTCAAAGATGTATGATGGCTATTTTTTCTGATATGATAGAGGATATTGTAGAGGTTTTTATGGATGATTTTTCTGTTTATGGTTCTTCATTTGATTCTTGTCTTGCTAACCTTGCACGAGTGCTTAAACGATGTGAAGAAACCAATCTTGTACTGAATTGGGAAAAGTGTCACTTTATGGTTCAAGAGGGGATAGTACTAGGACACCTTGTCTCTAAAAGAGGGATAGAAGTAGATAAGGCGAAAATTGAGCTTATTGAAAAACTACCTCCTCCCTCTTCTGTGAGAGACATTAGGAGTTTTTTAGGGCATGTTGGCTTTTACAGGCGATTTATTCAGGATTTTTCTAAGATAGCTAAACCTTTGACTAACCTACTAATGAAAGATGTAGTGTTTGAGCTGTCTCCAGAATGTCTTGAAGCATTTTACAGGTGAAGAGCTGCCCTTGTGTCCGCCCCCATCATGCAATCCCCAGACTGGGCATTACCCTTTGAGATCATGTGCGATGCCAGTGACTATGCAGTTGGCGCAGTTTTAGGGCAACGGAAGGATAAGAAACTCCACGCCATTTACTACGCCAGTAAGACGCTGGATGAGGCGCAAAGTAAGTATACCACAACGGAGAAGGAATTCCTTGCTGTGGTATTTGCTTTTGAAAAATTCCGGTCCTATGTTGTTGGATCCAAAGTGATTGTTTATACTGACCATGAGGCCGTTGATACCTAATGGCTAAAAAAGATGCAAAACCTAGATTGCTTCGTTGGATGCTCTTACTGCAGGAATTCGATCATGAAATAAGAGACAAGAAGGTAGCAGAAAATCTAGTGGCAGATCATTTATCCAGGTTGCCAGTTGAGCATATCACCGAGTCCAATAATGACGTTCCGATAAATGATTCCAGACCCGACGAACACCTCCTGCTGAACGAGGTTGAGCTCTGCAAGACCCTCGTTACCGACCCCTTCAGGATCGTTAACGAGGTGTCGAGGCTGGAAGACACAAATAAAAAGGGAGAATGTTCAAGTTTGGTCGACAATCAAGCCAATGGGGTCGTTACTAAGCTACGGGAGGTCGGTAACGAGGTCAATAAATGGAAACCTAGCTCGTTAACGACCCACCCAGGTAAGATTTCTGAACCTAAGTCTTCTCAATTAAAATCCATCCCCTCTCCTTCTTCAATTTCTTCTTCCTCAATATCAATCCATGCTATTAGAGGGCCAAAAGCTCCTTGGTTTGCGGATTTCGCTAACTATCTTGTAGGAGGCATAATTCCCGAGGGCCTTACCCCACAAAAGAAGAAGAAATTTCTCCATGATGTGAAACAATACTATTGGGACGATCCCTACTTGTTTAAACAAGGAAGTGATCACCTCTTTAGGCGTTGTATCCCAGAAGAGGAGATTGAAAACGTGATCCGTCAATGCCACACACTGCCAACTGGAGGTCATGCAAAAGGATTCAAGACTACTGCAAAGATTCTTCAAAGTGGTCTCTATTGGCCCACCATATTCAAAGATGTGCAAGCTTATGTGACAGCATGTGATGGATGCCAACGCTCAGGCAACATAACTTGGAGACATGAAAATCCACTAACTGGGATATTAGAAGTTGAGCTATTTGATGTATGGGGCATTGATTTCATGGGACCATTTCCCGCCTCAGGACCCTACAAGTACATCTTAGTTGCGGTTGATTATGTTTCCAAGTGGGTGGAAGCTGTTGCTACAAGGACTAACGACGCCAAGACTGTTGCTAAATTCATCAAGACCAATATTTTCCCCAGATTCGGCGTTCCAAGAGTCCTAATCAGTGATGGTGGCTCCCATTTCATCGAGCGGAGTTTTGAAGCCCTTTTGGCTAAGTATGGGGTATCTCATCGAGTGGCAACACCATATCATCCCCAAACAAGTGGCCAAGTTGAAGTTTCAAACAGGCAAATCAAGAGCATATTAGAGAAGACAGTTTCCCGTTCTAGAAAAGATTGGTCCTCCAAATTGGATGACGCTCTATGGGCATATAGGACAGCATACAAGACACCTCTACGCACCACCCCCTATAATCTAGTGTATGACAAGGCATGTCATTTACCGGTCGAAATGGAGCATAAAGCGTTATGGGCTCTCAAGGAGCTCAACATGAACCTCGACACGGCTGGAGCAAAAAGATTCATGGACTTGCAAGCATTAGAAGAATTGAGGCTGAAGGCGTACGAAAATGCTGAAATATACAAGGAGCGCACGAAAAGGTGGCATGATCGGAAATTGGTGCCAAAAACTTACCACATCGGCGATCAGGTACTTCTATTCAACTCTAGACTCCGATTATTCCCAGGGAAGCTAAGGACACGATGGAGTGGGCCATTTGTGGTTCATCACATTTATCCTCACGGAGCAGTAGAGTTGACTGATAACGGAGGCGTCATTTTCAAAGTTAATGGACATCGGTTGAAGAAATTCCATGAGCAGCCTGATCCTGATGAAGAAATAAGAGTCACCATGGCTCTCACACCATGAGACTAGCAAGAGAGCTCGTCGGGCTAACGACGTTAAACATAGCGCTTACGTGAGGCAACCCGCTTTTTTAGAATAGGTTTATTTTATTTTATTTTATTTTTTATTTTAGATTATTTTCTAGCTTTCTTTTATTTTTATTTTTAGTTTTACATAGGATAGAAATAAGATTTCAGGAAAAAAGGGGTCGAAATTCACTCAAGGAGGCTACGGTGGCTCGTTAACGACCCACCTAGGGTCGTTCACGACCCAGTTCGGACGACCCGATTCGTCACAATACGGGGCAGGTAAGTAAATCTAACCTAGTTAACTTTTCTAACCCTAGCCGCCACCCCCTCTATCTTTACCCCTCCAATAAAAACCCTTCTACCCCTCCCAAAATTCTACCACAATCTCTCCCACATTCACTCTCAAACCCAAAACTCTCTCAAGCCCCTTTCCCTTTTTCTCCCACCGAGTCGGAAATTCCACGCTAACGACCACCGGAGACGCCATCGTTACCGGAGTTCGAAGGCCTTTTCACCGTCGACGACGAGCTCATTAACCTACCCCGATTCCGACCCTTGTCCTTTTAATTCCGGGTTCTCCGGTATGATTTCTAAACCCTTGCTTGAATTTGCATGATTGATTATCTATAGGGTTAAATTTCATATCTTGAATCATGATTTTTAGGGAGATCGATGAGCATGCCTAAATTCCGTTCTAAAAATTCTTGATTGTGCTTAGTTGTTCATGTTTTAGGAAGGATTATTCATGATAGATTAGCTATTGTAACCCTTTAGTTAAGAAAGCATGAATTTTTCTTGTTCTAGATCTAAAAGTTCGAACTTTGCATGTCAAAATTCCGGGAAATTTGTAGCATGTTCGGGATGGGTAATTGAGTAAGTATGGGGTGCTTTTAACCAATGAGGGAATTGTGGAGAATAATAGAAGATCGCATGCTTGATTTGTGCTGAATTAGAGGTAGATTTAATTTCGGAAATTACTGGTTTTGCTCTCGACGGGTCGTTAACGACCCACCCAGGCTCGTTAACGACCCTGCACTTCATTAAAGCTTGATCCGAGCCCAGACTCGTGAACAACCCAATTGGGTAGTTTATGAATAATTCCGAGGTTAATTTTGAGACCAAGTATGGGGTATCGTACCTATTATTTTTGAGTGGATCTTATCTTGGAAAATTGTCGATTATTTTATAGGATCCATGGCTAGTTCAAGCAGACCCGCTACCCGAGCCCAGAAGAAGAGGAGGAACCATAGGTCTCCATCTCCACCCCGGGTGGACGATGTGATTTTGAGCAGTCAAAGCCAAGTACGGCGCTACCGGGATTTCTTGGAGAAGGACCATTACACCCGATGGTTCTCGAAGTATAGCGCCGTCTCTACGGGCATCTACACGGATGTCAAGGACGCCTTCGTCATCCTTGGGGCCGCGCACTTATTGAAGCAAGAGAGCTTGCCACATTATCCGGCCCTCACATCCGAGTTCTTGGCCACCTTGGAGACCAACTTCTCGTCAAAGATCTCGCTGGGACGCATTCGGTTCCGGCTCGGTAACGAGGACCGTGACTTCACCATGGCGGAGTTCAATGTAATCTTGGAGCTCCCAAACCCGTCTAGAGACTATAGCTTGAAGGACTACCGAGTGACCCGCACTTGGAGCTACATCACCGGAGAGGTTCAATCCTCCACCGCGGCGCTATCCGGGGCAACCATAGTCAACCCCATCTTCCGGATCATCTTGAGAGTCTTCGCCGCACTATTTTGGACGAAGAAGGAGTTGAACCGGTCTACAAGGACGGAGGTCGCTTGCTTCCGCACCATCCTCTTCGAGGAGCCCGACCCCTTGAATTTGGGGTACGAATGGCTCTACTACGTCGAGAAGTCCCACAAGTCCAAGGAGGTATGGTGTGGCAATTTGGTTAGCCTCTTGGCTAAGAATCTTGGAGTGGATCTCACCCGCTACACACCGGCCCACGCTCAACTCCTCAACAAGAACTATTGGTATAGTGCCGGGATTTTCGTGCAAGCCGAGGGAGGCTACAAAGTGAAGGTTCGAGATCAAGTCGTCATACCTTCCCTCGACATGTACAAGCTACTCTACGTACCGAATTGGTACGAGGTGTGGACGGGCCAGCCTTACCCATTGGAGCCAAAACCGGAAGATGAGCTCTCACTTAGGCCATGTCACACCCGGTTTGAGAGGGATGATGTGGACGAATATGAAGAAGAAGATGAGCAAGAGGATACCGAGGTCGTAGGCAATGACACCGAGGAAGCCGACACCGAGGGCGGCACTGAGGAGCTCAACTTTACCGAAGAAGACATGGAGACGGAGGAATTAGGAGGCAACATCTTCGTCAACGAGCCAACCAGGGTCGTTAACGACCATTTCCAGCCACCGCCCAACACTGTTAACGAGGCAACCAGCTTCGTTAACGAGGTGCCGCAAGCTCCTGTCGACCCTCCACCAGCTCCTGTCGACCCTCATGCATATGGCTTAATGCCTTACACCCCGGTGATGTACCAAGATCATTTCCAGCCTCACTACCCACCACCTCCTCAGCCCGAGTACACAGGATCGAGCATACCACCACCATGGGCCGAGGATCTTTCTGCACGAATGCAGCAACTTCACCTCCAGACCGATCACATTCATCGGAGGATGGATAGATGGGAAACCGTCTACTCCGCACGCATGTCGAGGGAGGACGAGCGGCAACGTCAGAGAGAGGCAGAGGATGCTGAGCGTTGGAGGACGATGTATGACTTCATGGGGAACTTTGAGCACTATTTTCCTCCACAGAGCCGTTGATCAAGCTCAAGATGAAGTTTCCTTTCCTTGTTTCCACTTTTGTAAGTTTTATATCTTTCTTTTTCTTTTTAATTTTTTTTTTCTTTTCTATTTCTTTTCCCTCTTCTTGTTATCTTTCTTACAGTGGGGACACTGTAATTTTAAGTATGGGGTGGGAAGAAAGTAGAAAAATTATGTCCTAGGTGTTTTTTATGTTCTATGTAGTTGTTACTTTTGTTAAAACGAAAAAAAAAAACCAAAAAAAAACCAAATTGAAAAATTTGAGAAATTCAAAAAAAGAGTTTAGAATTGATAGATATTCCTTCTTAAAAAGTTCTATGATAGCAATCACTAGTTTGACCATTTAATTCCTTGCAAACATGTCTTGAAAGTATAGCCGGATTCTTAAAAATTGAAATTATTGTTTTATTAGAAAGGAATAGCATTAGATGAAATTGAGCACATATACTTTATAGCATAGATGATGCAATCCAACAAAACTTACCTTGTGAGAAATTTTTGGCCTTATAGGGAGAACATTTATAAATCCCTCTTCTTTTTTGTGTGATTTACTCTCCTTATGCATATTATCTCTTGGAATTGTGATGGTTATCTATTTCTTGAGACACTTATAAGATTTTTTAGTTCATTACTTGTGAAGATCATATGATAGAGAACTTATTTTTATGAGCCCCATTATTCCCTATCTACCTTTACATTATTCCTTCTTTTTGATAACCAATTCTGGCCTGAAACCTTTTATTTTTAGCTCCACAAAAATTGTTCCCTAGCCGAGATAAGCTTGAGCCTATCCGGGAATTAGGACTTAGATTGGAGAGGTAAAGTCTTGTGTTTTGTTGAAAAGAAAAGAGTTTCTATTTCGCTTGAATTAAAGGGTATTTGGGAAGGGTAGATTGGAAGTCTCTTGTTATTTTATGTGAGAAAGGTCTCTTGATTAAAAAAGATGCACAAAATAAAGCTTGAAGGGAAGAAAATGTATACGGTGGATCGTTAACGACCCGGATGTGGGTTCGTTAACGAGGCAACAAAAAAAAAGAAAAAAAAAGAGAAAAAAAATGAATAAAAAAGAAAGAGGAATAGTTGAAGTGCATTTGTGTTTAAAGATAATATCAAGAGATTCTTTTATTTTTGGTTATGAGACTTTCTAGGATGATAAATGGGTGAGTGAAAATAAATGTGCATAATATGAGAGTAAGTTTGGTTATCTTATATGAGAGTTTTGATGTTATGTGTGAGTTTTTAGGAGTCTTTGATTCCCGGATATTATTAGCACCACATGACCAAAATATTTCCATACCCTATTGTTATTACCAAGCCCCATTACAACCCGGCCGAATGGAAGCTTCTATGAAGTTTTTCATTGAGCCTAAGTTCTCTTGATGATTCTTTGCTTGTTTTGACAAATCTTGGGTGGAGAGTATTGCTGATATAAGTTCCAATTTCTATGAGTTTTTGTATATAGGATGAGTTGAGAGATTGAAATTATAAGCCCAAACACATGAGAGTGGAGTGAAACACATTATATCCCTTGAGAGGTTGGATTGTATTATTTTATGTCTATTTAAGTGCATATATGTGTGAGGATGTTAATAGTCTTTTACTATAATTTTTTTATGTGTAGATGTTGCTTTTTGAAGATGGCTATGTCTTGATAAGCATGATTTGTTTTGGTTTTGGTTAATATCTTGATTATTGCTTGAGGACATACAAGTCTAAGTATGGGGTATTTTGATGTTCGCATTTTTGGTATAGGTTTTGATAGGTTTTCTTTGCTTATTAGGATTAATTTTTTCTAGTTTAGGTTTAGTTTTAAGTGTTTTTAGTTAGTTTTGCATAAATCTACGAAAAGGGTGGAATCTACGCTATTTTGTTTATTTTGCAGGTTTTAGCTAGGAAAGGAGCTAAATGGAGCTAAATTTGGAGCATCACAGTGAAGGACGGGAAAGTGCAAGATTTAAGAAGTCAAAGCTCAAGAAAACGAGAGGAGGTGTTGAAGAAAACAAAACCCCAGGCTCGTTAACGAGGCTGTGAAGGGTCGTTAACGAGGCCACGAAGAAGAAGATTTCGGAGTATTATTTTATTATTCACCGATCCTGAGCGGGAATTTATTTCCGTATCGGTTGAGTATCTTTTAGAATCTTTATGGGTGATCAGAATATGTATTTTAGGGTTTAATATCTTTCTAGATTTTATTTCTATCTCTTAGAGATTGTTTCTATCTTTTTAGGAAAGTTTTTATCTTTTAGCCTTTTTAGTTTTTTAGGATTTTCTATAAATACCCTTCTATCTAGCATAGAAAGGGGGGGGGGTCGAATTTTGGAGTGGAGTTTTAGAGCTAGTTTTGGAGGAGAAGGAAGGCCGAAGGAGAGGCTGCCGGATCGGAAGTCGGTGACGAGGATCGGTGACGACGGTTTCCGAGGTTCGTTGATCGAGTTTGTGGTTCGGTGATTGTTTTGTTTTGGTTTTTCTCTGATTCTCTGTAAGACGATATTTTTGTTATTAATTTAAAGTTTGAGTTTTTGTTTCAATGTTTGTTTTTACGGAAGTTTTTAGTTTGTTTATCATGAGTAGTGAGTAGTCTATTTTTCTAGGGTCGGGGTTAAGCCCGACATAGTTGAGCGTGTTTGATGAAGTAAGATAGTGTTTTGAATGCCTTTTATTTTTATTGAAATTGTTTGTTGTGCTTAATACCGAAACGGGAGTTGATGTAATTTGAGTTTTAACTTGATTGAAAGAGAAAGTTAGTAACTTGAAGGTTGATATTGTTTGCAAACGGAAGTTTCAAGCTTTAGATCCAAAACGAGCAATTGAGTGAGTTAGTTTATGAAAATAGATTAATTTACTTGTCTAGTCAATGAAAGTTGATGACTCTATCTATTTAAAGGCATGATCTTATCTTCTTATGAATTCTTATGCTTGGCTATGTTGTGGTGTCCCTTATCCTAGATATTTGTTTTTCTTGAATTATTTCTGATAAATCTTCGTTGCTGAATACCTGCTTCGGTACCGAGTGTTAGTTAGAATTTTATTAGCTCGTTAATTGGTGTTTTTGTGTTCGGTGGTTCGGTAACGATCCTGACAAGGTCGTTAACGAGGCATCTCGTTAGTGTTTTGCTTGATTTTATTTGAATTTTTATTAGATTGATAGACAAACAACCTTGCTTCCTATGGAACGATCCTGATTCCACTGTACTCAGCGGGGTCTTGACTTACAAATTTATTTGTTGGCCGAGAAACCCTATCAACACGTACCAATAAAGTTAATATAAGTTCGAAACCTCCGAATCTAACTTACCCATTAAAACACATACTAAATAGCTATTTCGTTATAACAATACACTCAACTTGTACATCTATTGATTGATATACGTATCTCCCGAACCAGTATAGATATAACTCTAACTAGACGATGACTAATTAATTAACACTAACGTAGACATATAGTTAACTCTAACATGATATATACTAACATATATATATAGAATGAAAATGACGAGTATGAACTAGACCACCTCTCAATCTGATCAACTTCAAAAACCGATCACCCCTAATTACCCTAAACAAGCTCCTACCCATATACTCGATCGGAAGAACAGAACAACACCCTATTAGGAAACAACAAGGAGGTGCAACAGGGTGTGGATCCTTACCCGGAAATGTTGGCAAGGGCAGGCGACTAGTGAATCGGTAGAGCGAAGACGATGACAATGTTGTGGTCGAACGGGACTAGCCTCTGACGGCGTTATGGTCCGAGGCGAGGGCGTCGCCCAGGCCAAGCAGCGCAACCCGCAGGTTACACTCTTGAACGGAATACCGGCTCCGACGGTGGATCGTGATGCCGGAATTAGCGAACAAAATGATCATGAGTATGGTGTGGCTTGCGGAAGGAGTATTCTCCACCAGAATCGTCGGACGGCACGCCCGCGCGTTCGGGCTCACAGGAGAAGGTAGCTTTAGTTTGGTCGTGAAGATATGGAGGCGACTTTGAATGAGGGCTTAGTTTGTTACGAAGGGCGATCAAAGATATCAATATTGTCTTAAGATAGAACTTTGGCGATTAAAGATATTATTATTACTTAAGATAAGAATTTTGGTTATGATATTAATCAACTAAAAAGTTGATCTAGCTTAGCGTTGAAAGAATGGAATTAATTAAGGATAGGATTAAGCTTTTTGGATTGAAATATCTACTGTATATACATTGCGATTACACAAACAGATTGATAAATCGAGTTACTTGTTGGTCAAGAAACTCGGTTTCTTGTACACCAAGGAACTCGTTTTCTGTCCTAGAAGGAAAAACGGAACTCGAATATTACATACTACCCCCCTTAAGAACATTTCGTCCCGAAACGTTTTATAATGAAATCCTGAGGTTTCACAACCTCTCCTCCTTAAAGAGGTTCGTCCTCGACCGAAATTTTAGTGATAGGTAAAACAGAAATATTGCTAAACAACTAAAACACAATGTACCAAACGATCAACCACTGAAACAGTCACGTCCATAGAAAAAGACAGTCACACAAACAACCATCGGATCTGCACTCTCGCCTAACTACTAACCCTCCCCTCAAAACACACCTACTAAACCCAGGTAGATCTTCGGGTAATTCTCTCTAATCCTAGACTCGGTCTCCCAAGTGGCCTCCTCAACTCCCCATCGAGACCATTGTCTTAGCACCAAAGGAATCTCCTTGTTCAACAGCCTCTTCATTCATCGGTCCAAAATCTTCAACGGCCACTCCTGGAAAGTGTGATATGATTCTACCTTCAATTCCGTCGAGCCTGTGACTAGGTTCAGGCACATACTATCTCAACTGAGGTACGTGAAACAATAGGTGAAGTTCGTTTATGGCTGGTGCAAAAGCCAACATGTAAGCTAACTTGCCTAGTCTCTCAATAATCTCAACCATCCCAATGTACTAGGGCCTAAACTCCCCCTTCACTCCAAACCTCTTAACTTCGCGAGTCGGTGACAATCTCAACTATACATGTGCACATATCTCAAACTTTAATGGCCACTGTTTTTGCCCGCGTAGGACTTCTGGCGATTCGTCGGTAGCTAACATGCGCTCTCACAACAAGATGTGCTAATTGCTACTATACGAAATTCCATTAATTCCAATTGATCTAACCAGTTGCCTCCCAGACCAGCACTCAACAACATATCCTCTCGCATCTGAACCGTCTTCACATACTAGCCCACTGACTGCGAATAGTAAGTACTCGTGAAGTGCAGTCTCGACCCATTGCTTCATGCCCTTACATCTAAAATCTAACCATGAATTTCCCCCTTTTTAACAGTTACCATCATCTTGTGCTCTCCAGGTCGTCATTGTAGTTCTCAAAACCCTGTGTGAGTCTTATCGCTAGTTAATTTTCTCCGCTTAGAAAAATGATTTTCTCTCTTACATGTCTTACCCATAGTACCCTTGAACTACGTCTATGGTTCTATTTCTTTGTCCAATATTCCTGTAAGTGTGGATCATTTGAGTGAAACAACATCCACATCTATGTCATATTCGACTAATCATTTCAAGATACTTAATATCTCTTGTCATTAAATCTAGACAATACATTTCGACTCTCACCCTTGTAATGCCCCTTCATTAATCTCTTTCCTCAATATCTCTAAACTTCCAAGACACGATCTTCGAAAAGCTTGAGCCCTTCTTGCATCTTTTGCTTCAACTTTTACTTTGAATGCATTCCTTAGTCGATGTTGGTTTATCCAAACTTAGCATATATTGTATTTGTTCATGTCCAATACCTTGGGTTTAGTCACCCGTTTCTTTTCTTGATTCTACTCGCATGGCTCCAACAACTTTATCTCTTTAGATATAAAAGTGATTACTCAACCCTTTCCATCATGACACCCCTCTTATGGCTTTGAGACATTATTTAAAATTTGTATATCTCTCATGATCTTGTGATATAGGCGGTTTAAGTATACAAGTCACCTTAGCCTTCAACTAGTCACAACTCTCTTGGTAGCCTACCTTCCAAGCGATTTCCTTAATTGCACTTAGCTTGGTCGATCAATGTTGGTTTAGACTAGAATTCTCCCTTATACCCCACCGAAAGTTTAATTTTAATTCCATATGTTTTACGACACATTCTTGTTTCAAGAGATACTTCTACCATTAATTCTCTCTAGAAATTCACTTGTTCACAACATGCTCCTCGTTATCCAGAAACATACTCCACGAGCCTTACACACCACTGGTATTGTTAAATCATCAATGCAGTCTCAACAAGAGAAGTTTGCTCTTCCAGGTCCGGTAGTAGACAAATATATCATTGATAAAGGCCTCTACATTAGGTTCAGTTAGTTGATAAAGGTCCTTTCCCAATAACTTCACACACGCAACTGGAAATTAGTTAACTTCACAACATTCTTTACCATACAATGCTAGTGTAATATTCATTTATATTTTGGGCATCCTCTTCTTAAGTCCTCAAATGAAACTAACTCGCCATTTAACCAAATCTAAATAATTGCCGAACTTCACTAATGGTCAATCCACCCGAGCAATGTTTCATGACAACAAATTTTTAATCGTAATGTTAAGTTCAACTTCCTATGAACCAAATCAAACCTCTTACAGAAGAGGGATCAATGCCTTTACTCCTTCTCCATTAGCTCCATTACTCAAGTACTCAATTCCAACATCACTATTTCGTCCAACACTAAGAAACCTGCTTGAGTAGTCTAATCCTTGACTCAAAGTAACTAACAGGATTTACTTCTCATTGGATTTGCAGTCTTGACAACCCCCCATGAAACCATCTTCAAATGCTCGATATCCAGAAATCACATGTAGTACTTGACTTGTGGTGAACTTGTCTCAACTAACCAATACAATCCGCGTTCAACAACATAGATAACTTCTCCTCATGTCGAGGATCATATACTTAGCTCCCCCTGGATTGATCCCTTCTTACCATAGAGTCTACATCCATGTTCAACCCAAACTAGATCCAAACAATTCCTTCCCTCTTTATGATGCTAACTCTTATTCTAATCATCCTAGGCGTTTAATGAAGCCGAGTTCTCAGCTACATTTTTCCATGTCATTGTCTTAGTTCAATTGCATCTCCCATCAACAAACTGGGTTTAGTTGTCGTGACTATTTTTGTCTTAGCTCCTGTCTTCCTTTACCTGATAGTATAATGATATGGTTACTACTTTCCCGAGAAACATTCACAGCACTTCCTTATTACCCAGCTCTAACTCCACCATCCATCAATATCTTACTAACCACGCGTGTTTTTCATAGGGCACTTCCCAATCTTCCTCTTCTCATGCAAGCATGAACCACGGTATTCTTTAGCCAAAGGTATCCATGAGGTATCCATGTCTCGTTTTCCGGTAACTTTGTCAATAGTGATTTCCATGAGAATTCCTATTATAGTCTCCATTGAGTCCTTCATTCCCTACCTTCACACTACTAAATCTCATAAGTTCTAATGTGGGAGTTACCATTCTCGTAGTCTCGCACACATTCTTCAATGTAGTCCGCATAGATTCAAAATGCATGAACTTACCTTGTCAATGAGTTGATCTCGACCTACCACTCACTTATTATATGATCTGATTCTTTGTAAATGAGATTAGTGGTGAATAAATACATTCCCTTATTATCCTCAAATCTGAACTCCACGATAATCTCCGTAAGTCAGGTTTTCAGTTCCTCCTAAAACGAGCAACATCCTTTTCTTCACCTGATGTTCCTAGTTGGAGCTCGACCACTTCCAATCCAATAACTTAGATGATTAGGTTAGATTTGCTCCATCTTGCCCAATTCTCTTCTATGTCAACCACTTCTGCCTCCTCTTGTACTAGATTCACCACTCGATGATTGGTAATACAAAGCTCTTGGAGACCATATTACCCAACACTTCAATCCTAGTCTTGTTGTTTCCTTAGCTTTTGTGAAACATACACTAAGAATTAGAAGGTTAAAAATACTAAACTACCGGAGGTCCTTCAACTGACGGTGGCGGACTAGCGACGTGTCACCTACCCCCTATATGTAATATGCCCGCCCGAGTTAAAACATTTTGAAAACACCGACCGATTTTGGTTTTAAGTTGGACCTCGGGTACACTCGTTGGTCAGTTCCATGTGCCCAATTGTCAACCTGGCTCTGATACCAATTTGTAACATCCTGACTTCCGACAAGGCGCTACTTAGAAATAGACCTTACTAGGTATTATTTAAGTAGGTTGACAACTACACTTTAGGATCTTGCAACGTGGGCACGACGAGAAAACTAAATAAAAACATCCAACCTTTCATTTTATAAAAATAAAGAAAACATAGTTATGCATGTAATCCCGAAAACATAAATATTCAAACACGATAAAACACTTACTAATATTGAATTATTCTATAAATCATAATAAATAAGACACAGTACTAACTCCAGCAAAATAACAAATCCAACATCCTAATGTGTAATAAATAAGCTAACGTAAATCCAACCCCACTATGACACGCGCTCTTCACCGCACTCCGCCCCGCCATCTAGCCTCAGTTCCTGCACAGTTCTCTGATTCATACCTGGAACTGAAAAATATTCCCCGAAGGGTCAGCTACTAATCTATAAGTTATGAAGAATACGGAAATTGCAAGACGTTTTAAAAGCATTTCTAAAGTCACATTCAAGTCCACACTCGCAATCATAACTCTAAAGGCCAATACCTAAATTAGTTATAATCAGTCACACATAGTCACATACACATTTACAAATACAACCTTATAACAGTGCAATTCCTCCATCTCACAATCCGACTTCCAAAGCGCTCATTACCGCGCCGAGTGTAGAGGCAGACCCTCTCACTCCACTTCACAATCTCCCTTCTAACCCCGGCTAAGCCTCCACTGGAGCACTTGTCAAAACACATAGATAATAATTCTCGTTTTTGAAGGGGCACGGTTTCCCTGTCACACGGGTCATACATAACCAACTCTTCCTCCACGCCAGCTACGATGGGTCGTGTAGGAAACGGTACCAACACAGAGAAAACGTTCCAAAAATATCTTTCCGATAAAATGCGTTCAAACCATTTTACACACACAACACTTCAAGAAGTTCAAAACAATTTAAAAGGTATTCGGGACTAGTTCCCAAAACCCGACCTACAATAACGGTACGCAATCTAACAGGATAGAAAAGAATCGAGCAAGTCGAAAAACGACTTACCTGAAATGAAGGACTTCTGACAACAAAGAAAGCTAGGAACCCAAGTAGTGGTGATTGCCTAAGATAACACCGAGCATAGATAAATAAACGAGTGAATTAACACTCTAACCGAAATAACGTTATACGATTAAACTAGCAAATACGATCGGACTTCACTTTTAATTTACTAGCCCGACTCTTAGAATAACGCGAACCCACTAAGTTATAGCCCGAACCAAAACCCCATACAAATAGACACTAACTACCTACTAATTAATTATGATTAACCATACCCATCAACAATATATAGCACTATACCATTGTATGTGCGTACCAATAAAGTTAATATAATTTCGAAACCTCCGAATCTAACTTACCCATTAAAACACATACTAAATACTATTTCATTATAACAATACACTCAACTTGTACATCTATTGATTGATATACGTATCTCATGAACCAGTATATATATAACTCTAACTAGACGATGACTAATTAATTAACACTAACGTAGACACATAGTTAACTCTAACATGATATATACTAACCTATATATATAGAATGAAAAGGACGAGTATTAACTAGACCACCTCTCAATCTGATCAACTTCAAAAACCGATCACCCCTAATTACCCTAAACAAGCTCCTACCCATATACTCGATCGGAAGAACAGAACAACACCCTATTTGGAAACAACAAGGAGGTGCAACAGGGTGTGGATCCTTACCCGGAAATGCAAGCAAGGACAGGCGACTAGTGAATCGGTAGAGCGAAGACGATGACAACGTTGTGGTCGAACGGGACTAGCCTCCGACGGCGTGATGGTCCGAGACGAGGGCGTCGCCCAGGCTAAGCAGCGCAGCCCGCAGGTTACACTCTTGAATGGAACGTCGGCTCCGACGGTAGATCGTGATGCCGGAATTAGCGAACAAAATGATCATGAGTACGGTGTGGCTTGCGGAAGGAGTATTCTCCACCAGAATCGTCGGACGGCACGCCCGTGCGTTCGGGCTCGCAGGAGAACGTAGCTTTAGTTTGATCGTGAAGATATGGAGGCGACTTTGAACGAGGGCTTAGTTTGTTATGAAGGGCGATCAAATATATCAATATTGTCTTAAGATAGAACTTTGGCGATTAAAGATATTATTATTACTTAAGATAAGAATTTTGGTTACGATATTAATCAACTAAAAGATGATCTAGCTTAGCGTTGAAAGAATTGAATTAATTAAGGATAGGATTAGGCTTTTTGGATTGAAATATCTAGTGTATATGCATTGCGATTACCCAAACAGATTGATAAATCGGGTTACTTGCTGGTCAAGAAACTCGGTTTCTTGTACACCAAGGAACTCGTTTTCTGTCCTAGAAGGAAAAACGGAACTCGAATATTACATTCCACATTACACCTATTCCACCTGCCCTCCCTGCGGCAGGTGACCATATTAAATTATCGAAACCCGATCTTCTCTAATTTTGATCACTTGGTATTTTGTGTGTCTTGGTTTCAACTATAACCATGATTTGAATTTTCTCTATTTTACAAAACGTGTCAACTTTTGGCCAAAATGATTTTCGCCCTATCCCTCTACAATTCCAAAATCCTAACTTCATAGATAACTATTTGATGTTATTATATATGTCCCTTGATTATATGATTTTAATTATATTCTCTTGGTTAATTTTGTGGCCTGGGAGGAGCCGAGTGGATCCGAACACCACATAAATTATTCATTTGTGGCCTGGGAGGTACCGAGTGGTTTCGAACACCACACCAATTAAGCCTTTTCTAGTCGTTATAATGCCCAATTTATTCTAGAATCAATATATATCTTCTAAACCTGAAGCACTTTTGGGCAGATTCGTCATTAAGAATTTATATTATAATCACCCTATTTTTTAATAATAATTTTTTAATTAATTATATATCATGTAAAATCAATCACCTTATGAAATTTCCAATTTCATCCACGCATCTTTTGTAATAATTTTTAATCAATTTACTATATCTCTATCCATTATTATTATCTTTGTTCATGTTCATTATATTATAATATATAGTATCTTCTATCCATATAATAATTATCTTATATATTAAGTTATTTCTCTATCTTCCTTATATTTTTAATCTTAATTTTTTTATTAGTTTTATATATTACAAGATCTTGCACATGATAATTATATAATTCATATATCATGTTATTTTGGAAAGAAATTTTGGAAACATGTTTTACCGTATGGAATTTTAAAATTTTATCCACACATCTTATTTAATATTTTTTTATCAATTTACCATTATATTTTATAAAATAATTTCTCTACCTTTGTCATTAAGTTTTTATATATATGACACATAAAAATACTAATTTAATATATTATAAAATAGATAAGTTAATCTATTTAGTCACCATATTTTTAGTTACAAAAGTTTTCATATTGATAGTCTATCAGTAAATATGACAACTTTCTTAATTAATATGGGTGATGTTTTTAATTGAAGATTTTATATTAAATTTTAGATTTCCTTATAATAATTTCTATTAGTATGCTATTTTTTATATTATGGATCGTCTAATAAATAAATAAAAATTAATGATCCCTTAATCTTAAATCGGTTAAGCTATCCATATGTACGAGTGTATGACACATAAAAAATACTAATTTAATCCATTAGAATAAAATAGATAAGTTTTTTATCCATAATTATGATGAATATAAAATCATTTTTTATTTAGATTTTCTATCCGAAAGTATATTTTTATTACATATTTTTAACATTTAAGTTTATTTTTAATATTAAGTTTTTAATCGTAAGTATGACAAATATAAAATAATAATTTAATATCCCAACTACCTTTTATAATTAGATATCCCATAATATATTAATTTTAATATATCTAAATGAAATAGATAACTTTTATATCAATGAGGATCAAATATGGGATTTGAGATCAAATGAGAATTTGTGTTTGGGTGTAAAATGCGAACATTTTTGAACCGTTAGATATACTAGATCTACGGTTATAGAGGGCCACGCGTTTTAAATGAACTTTTCCTAAAAAAGGGTTAATTTTGTCATTTTACACATCTCCATCCCTTCTCTGTCAACCTCTCTCTCTCTCTCCCCACACGTGAAAAAGGTTACGTTTTGTGATTTTCTCTTTCTCAAAGACGAACAACGACCTTGCCCGGAATCCAATCTCCATCCGATCCCTCTTCTATCTCATTCTGAATTTTGAAGATGCGAATTAAATCTCCAATGGCTTTCATCAATTCCGAAACACTCATCAAGCTTCAATCATCCGTTGATGGCCTTAACCCGAGCAGGTCTTCATCCTTGTCTTCTCGAGTTCAGTCTAAATCAAAATCAATGGTTTTAATTCTTTTGTTTTGAATGGTGGAGTTGAGATCTATGTTTGTTTTGTAATGAGAATGAGAAATCTGGTTAATCGAACTCGTTAGTCACTACCTAAGGTAGGATGTTCTTGTGTTTATGTTTAATTCTCAAGTATGTATTTGGTATATAGGCTTATTCGAAAAATCGATTTGGGTTTTGATTCCATGAAGCTTTTATATGGGGTATCGAATGTAGTTTTGCTTGGATTTTTTAAGAAGCACATAAGAACGAATGGAGTACTAAATTAAGGATTGTATCCTAATAACTCATAATTTGGGATATATGTAAACAAGGTTTCTCTATTCAATTACAAAAGTCAACCTTACATGACACCCCTCCAACCTTTAAACTTTAGTTGATGAAGAGTTCTACTATGCTTATTAATCCTATAATAGCTTTCCAGGAAGAAAATTCACCTATGCTACTTACTTAAATCATTAATAAACAATTGCAGTGCATTTGTTTTTAACCCCTCAGCTACATTGTTGTTATTACCATAAACTATAACATTTGATTTCTTTTTTATCATCTAACCAAATTCACTACTCAGTATGTGTTGTATGTATGTTCCCCTTCAATGTTTTTTAATTGCTCAATCCCAGTAAGTAGTCATATAAACTTGTGCATTCCACTTCCATCATTGCAATTTCACATTACTCTTTTTTGTGATATTTTTGCAAAATAACTTTACAAAGCCTATTAGCTCAAAAGGAAGAGCAATGTGTTCGTTTCACATGATGTGAGTTCGAATCCCACATAGGCTACAAGAGAAAAAATAGATTTTTTGTCTCTGTAATCATAACAAGCGAAACATCAAAATAACGCATTTGATACAACACATGAACCGTAAGAATAACTGTTATGAACCTATGTTTACAAACACATGAACCGTAACAACAACTATTATGAACCAAAAGACAAAACAAAATGATAAGTATGAGGAATAAAAAGAAACAAATGTTTAATTAGAAGAACTATATGAATATAAGCTTAATTACATAAACATGAACCAATATAACAATTGTAATCATCTGTTTCGAAATGTAAGTCGTTTTTTTGATTTTGCATAGAAATTAAGACAAACTTAAAATGGAAAGGATGATAATTTAATGCTTGTTTTTATCAATGCTTTATTAACTCTTCAACCACTAGAATTGCTTGAGTCAATGAATTTTGTTGGAATGTTAACTAAATTAAATAGAGTAATGGCCTATTTTAGAAAGTTTTACATTAAATAAGGAAAGGAATGACTTACATTATGAAACACCTTTTAGAGCTAGAAACGGCTTACATTGCGAAACGGAGGGAGTAATTGTCATGAATTAAAAACATGTACCATAAGAAGAACATTATGAACCTAAAATTACAAAAATATGAACAAAAATCAATTGATATATATGAGGTCAAAAAATATGAATTAAAAATAACAACTATTATGAATGAAAAGATATGAACCGTAAGAAGAATCAGTATGAACCTAACCTTATAAGGACATGAACCAAAAGAACAATTGTCATGAACCCAAAAATATGAAACCAAATACTCCAACAACTACTAGTATGTACCAAAAATCATGAACCTTAAAAATAACCTATGTGGGATTTGAACCCACATCTATGTGCACAAGCACATTGCTCTACCATTTGAGCTAATAGGTTACCTAATGACATGAATCGTATTGACACTTATTATGAACCTAAGAGTGCAAAATCATGAACCGATAGAAAAATTATTATGAACCTATAGTTAAGGCACTAATTACTATAAACTATAATAGTCATGAACCGTAAGAACACTTACAATGAACCATATCATACAAAATTATGAACCAACAAAATATGAACCGTCGTAAGAATGCTTTGCAAAATCAAATAAGCATGAACCTAAATGTACACTTTGTCTCCCATACCTCTTCATAATCCTTCACGAGCTTCAAAGAACTCTCCTTCCTCTATACCCTCACCTACATACTAGTGAACAAAGGCACGCTTGGCATATATCAAATCAAACTTGTAGTCAATGCGGGAGAACACCTCTTCAACACTAGGGGAGTTGGAAATCATGCAAACAACCCTCAAAACCATGGCAAGGTCACCACTAGGAACCACAATTGGTGGCTAGCAGTTGATACCACACTTGAAGCTAGTAGGACACCAATCAACAAATTGGAGGGTGCGCTTAGTCTTGATGGTAGCAACAACAACATTGACATCCTTGGGCACGACATCACCTCAGTAAATCAAACAATAAGCCTCATTAACACCATCTACATGGTGAACATCAATGTCACTATATAATACACATTGTATACTGAAAAATTGACACAAATCTGAGCAATTAAGCTCTAAATTACAATTAAACAAGTTGAGTATACCTAATTGATAAACTCACCCTATAGACTTTGAGATTGGACAAGATCTGCTTGATCGATCGATTTTTTCAAAGAGAGAGAGAGAGGAACAAGAACGCTGGTTTTGGGCGAGATTGTATGTTTTGGGAAAGAAGGGCCAATTTCGTCTTTTGAATTCAAAAGTTTCCATATTTACTCGTTTGTGCCACTTTTAATGAACACCTTCTTTTTAATATGAAACTAAGTGTGAATTTTCATGAACCTACAAACATAAGAACATGAACTGTAATATGAAACTTCAAAATACAACACACATTAGAAGTATTTTGTGTACTAAATAAAATGAACCTTATTGGCAAAAATGATGAACCTAATAGCATAAGAACATGAACCGTAAAGTAATAAGCACATCCAGCTTAATGAGTGAGCCTTTTTTGCCTATATTTGAACATGAGACATGGCAATACTGAAAAATGAACCATATTGTTTGCAATCATGAACCACGACGACATGTTTAATGAACCACACATCAAGCTTAATGATAAATACTATGAACTTGCAAAAAACTACTTCATTAACCTTTGTCTTGAGCGAATTTGCTTCGAATCTCTCTCTTTTGGACTTCTTCATTTTGTTTCTCTTGTAGTGTACCTGAACAAACACAATAATATCAACATCAAGTGCTCTTTTAACAAAATAACAAGGTGCAAGTCTCATATTACCTTTATTATTCAATAGCATGAACTGTATTGTACCATAGCATGAACTATATTAGACAATATCATGAACCTTATTAAGCAATATCATGAACTATATAACACTTTTTCATGTCAAAAGGATCACATTGAGCACTAGATTAACTTATGAGAAACCTACCTTCATAATAGAGGAATATCATGAACCTTATTAAGCAATATCCAAGTCATTCATCCATAAACAAACCGGAATGAAAATGCGAATAGAAAATTCAGTTGATTCATCCATAAGCAATGCGAATAGAAAATGCAAATCACACAAACTAGAAGTTCATTCATCATAAATCTATAGAAGAAAGCGAAAAGTTGAACGATCCAGTTCATTCATCATAAATCATCATAAATGCAAATAGAAAATTAAAACCAGTGCTCATTCATCCATAGCAGAAAGCGAAGAATAGCAGAAAGCGGAAGTTCATTCATCATAAATCATAAAATGCGAATAGAAAATGCAAATCCATTTCATTAACTATATATGGATGAAGTTCATTCATCCATAGCAGGAAGCGGAACGAAAATTAAAACCCTAACCAGGGGCGATGTCTCCCGAGCTCGCAAGCATCGTCGGAGACGAGAGAAAGTTGAACGATCGTCGAAGGCAGGGAGGAACGAAACCGGAACAAGGAGGAAGAAACCCGAACGATCGTCGAAGGCAGGGATCGTCGAAAAGGCAGGAGCGAAATCGTCGAAGGCAGGAACGAAATTGTCGCAGGGATTCTCTCTCTTTGTTGTGGGAAAGGACAGGGTTTTGGGGAGAGGATGAAGGGTATTTTTGACGGTACAATGGTATTTTTAAGAAATTACATTCCGTGCCATTCAGTCTTTATTTTTTATTTTACCTACTCTAATCTCATCCGTCCATAATTCTCATCGAACGATCATGATTTGTTCTTAGTTCTCACCCTAAGAATTTTGCACATGGGAACCGGACTCTCAAATATGGACCATATTTTAAATTACAGATTTTCATTAATAAAATTTCAAATTCATTTATATTAACTTTCTATTCAAAAGTATAATAAATTTTTTAATGAATTATATTTTTTTAATCACGAATTTTTATATTAAATTTTCAATTTCTTATATTAATTTTCTACACATGAATTTTTTTTCCATACATAATTATATTGAGTTTTTATATTAATATTCTATCTATAAATATGACAATAAATGGTTGTATTGCTCTCAAATTTAAAAATTAAATATCTCAATCACCATATAATTAGTTACGGGTTCTTTATATATTTAATTTCCATCCAGAGATATGACAATGTTTCAATTAATATGAACCATATTTTTACTTAAATATTTTTATATTCATTTTCAGATTTTTTATATTAATTTTCTATTTAAACTTCTGAAAATTTTTCAATTTTTTTGTATATAACTATATTGACTCTTTAGATTACGAATCCTTAAATAAATAAATAAAAATTAATAATGTTAAATTAATTAACCAGATTGGTTCGTTAAAGTTTTGGTCCGGTCATTCGGATAATCAAGTATAGATTCATGTTGTTAAATTTTACAGGTTGATTAGATCAATTATTTGCGGTTTTCTTGCGGGTTAAAATTTACAGGATGATTAGATCATTAAATTTTTTATGATTATGAAAATGATATTACAAGTAAATAATATTTTTAATGATAAAATATTATTTAATATATTTTATAATTAAATATATTATAATAATTAAAATAAATTTTATATATATGCAATTAGTAGTTTTATTATTTTTTCACTATGTAAATTATAATACATATATCATATATAAATCAATTTATTATAATTTTTTTAAAAGCCCTCGGACAAGGCCCGGGTCCTAACTAGTTTATTCTATGCTTGGACTAAACTATGGCCATTTGAGAGATTTATTTTTGAGAACACTGGAAATCCGGTGATATGAAAGACTAGTCGATCATATACGTGGGCTTCTGATCGATCAGATTATTTAAGTCATCATGTGGGATTAAAATTCTAATGTATGTAGAGAGAAGAGGCTCACGCATATATTGAAATTATACATAATATTCTTTGCTTATTAAATAATTTATCATGTGTATATATATGCATGATTACGTGAGAAGCGTGGGTTCGATCTCTTCAATTAGTATGAGACCACATATCTATTTTATGTCCATTGATGAGCCTAGCTACTATATAATCATGATGGGAACTCCGTATCTCACTTATGAGTTATGACCGAAGCCTCCATAATTAACAAAAACGTGTTTCCCTTGGATCAGAAGATATTGGTGGAAAATTAATTTTGAGAGTAAATGGAACTTTAAGCCTGTACGATATAAGAGATGGGTCTAATAAAATAAATCCTATGTATGTAATATGTACTCTTGTCACATGATCTCATACAATTCGATGTGGTGAAAATTTTGGTGATCATTGATCGGTTGTTTTAACAATCAATCACGTTAATGAAAATGGAGGAGAATGAAGTGGGTTAATTCTAATTGCATATATACACAAGTAAAATCAGTATATATGTACAGTCTTGGATTTCAATGTTAATAACCAACTGACCCACACTGACATATATATTCTGTGAAGGTAACTCGGCCATTAAGGGAAAAGTTTATGTGGTCACATGTCCAAATTTCCTTTAAATATGACAAAACAACAAGACTCGATTTAAATAAATTAAAGCCATGAATATATATGGTTTTGAGTATTTTGAACATACTTCCATGCAAAAGTATAAAAAAAGCCCTTTAAGTTGTATACACTAAAACATGGGCTATAAATTGGTTTATTACCAAAATCACCCACCAAATTAAGATAATCACAAAGGTGGCCCTATATCGGAATATATTTTTTTTATTTATAAGCCATTATAGCTAACATGGTAATGACCGTATATTCAAGGTTATAACCATCTTAATCAATTTAAAAGAATTACGGATGTTTGATTCCTCTTAAAAGGGTACGTAGGAAACTCGATATAAAGTACATATACTCGTCAGGTTCAATCACAACCTCAAAATTAATTAAAATTAAATCAAGACTATGTTTCAAATTTAATTGGTCTTTATTGAGAATTACGTAATGACTTAATGCTTTCCAAAGCTACGTAGACACTTGATATTAAATATAATATATATCGAGCTCAGTCGCACACACATAAAAAGTAATCGTAAATACTCGTTCTATTTTTTAGAATTATGTATAATATGATGCTCTTTATATGGGCTATGCGAACTACTTGATTAATACGCAATATCGAGATGACACACAAATTTTTAGTTGACTTTCAAACATAAGATAAGTCGAAAATAAAATTAAATATCTCTTTTGAGAACTATGTCCGACTTGATCCTCTTAAAAGAGTATGTTGGACACCCAATGGAAAATACATAAATATTGAGTTTAACAATTATTTTGAAATAAAATCAAAATGTGAAATGAACTTGCCTTTTGTTTGCATATGATAATATGGAGGATTTAGACAACCCTTCTTAGAAGGTGAGTTTATTTCTATCCTTTGATGCACTAAAGGTAAGATAAAAAATAATATACATGCAAATGATAGTTGGTAGAGTTTAGGCAACCCTTCCTAGAAGGTGGGTCTGAATTCGATCCTATGATGGATGAAAACAAAAATAAACAAACTTAATGCCAAAGCCTTGAGTTTTGAATTACGATGACTTGATTTTGATTCGTCAGATACGTAAGAAGCTCAATATAAAGCAAAAAAGCTCATTGAGTTCAGTCTCGATAAAAAAAAATCATATTTAATTGAACCTATGGTTCTTTGAGACCTACATTCGACTTGATACCTCTTTTAAAAGAGTCGTGTAGGAGACTCGACATGTATAAGGTTGAGTCCAATCATAAATATAAGTTGATTTTTAAATTTATATATAAAGTCAAAATTGAACTCATATTATTTGGTTCCTAGAACTACGTTTGACTTGATTACACAACATATAAGTGGATACGTAGGGCATTTGACATAATATATACACATGTCATATTCAGTCACAAATCAAATTAAAATGTATAAACTTTAAGTCACATGTTTGATAATGAAGAGATTAGGCAAGCCTTCCTAGAAGGTGGGTTTAATCTTATTCACATCACGCAAATGATAGTTGGTTTGAATCCGAGCAACCCTTCCTAGAAGGTGGGTTCGGGCTCGTGCCGATAATGCGTGAAAATCAAACCAAACTAAAATTAAAACACTTTGAACTACGTAAGGCTTGATTCTCTTTAAAGAGATACGTAGGCAACCCATCAAAATTGGGTGCAGCCCAAATCATAAAAACACCTTAATATTTTGTATCGGTATTGCTTTTAATTAAAAGAGTCAAAAGAGAGGGTCGAACTAAAATAAAAATAATTTAAATGTCTTTAGCAAATTTGTGTACATTTTTGCTCAACAAGCGGGTCACCTTGCCAACTTGCCTAAGGCCTTGTTGTGGAGCAAACTCTTGAGAAGGTCGTCCATCCATCAGAACAGAGAAGGTAACACTTGAGACGCACCGCATGATGAGACGAATCCAGCTTTCATTGAGGCCCAAACAGTGCATGCTATTTTCAAGAAATGACCATTCAACACGATCATACGCCTTAGCCATGTCCAACTTAAGTGCCATAAAGCCTTTTTTCCCCGACCTCTTATTCTTCATGAAGTGAAAGAGCTCGAAAGCTGACAATTTGTTATCCGTGATTAATCTACCCGGAACAAAGGCGCTTTGCGTTTCAGAAATCATCTTGTTGAGGACCATCTTTAACCTATTGACAAGAACCTTGGACACAGTTTTGTAAAGCATGTTGCACAAGCTGATGGGTCTAAGATCCTTCATACGAAATGGGTTAGTAACTTTAGGAATCAAAGAAATATAAGTGTGGTTAAGATACTTCGGAAAGGGAGCACCTTGGAGAATATTAAGCACAAAGGAAGTGACATCGGGACCGATGATATGCCAGTGTTGTTAGAAGAACAGCGCTGACATACCGTCGGGGCCCGGGGATTTGGTTGGATGCATGGAAAAGAGAGCTAAACGTACATCTTCATCGGATAATGGTCGTTAGAGCATCGAGTTGTCCTCATCGGTCAAAAGAGGCGAGAGTATTTGAGGATCCGTGTTAGAGTGTGCGTTAAGATCGGTTTTAAAGAGTTCCAAGAAATACTCCACATCCACTCTCGACATATTATCTCTACTTTTCCACTCTATGCCACCCTTATCAACTAGCCTTTTCAATTTATTTCTTCTCCTTCTTCCATTCACCTTTTTATAAAAAACGACGGATTTTGGTCACCCCACTTGAGCTCATTCGCCTTAGCTCGTTGGAACCAAATCATTTCATCTTCTTCCATAAGTTCCCTTTCTCTCTTTTCAAGCACTCGTCTTTTCATGACCCGCTGCCCTCACATTCCAGCCTTATTCAAACGTCTTAATTCCTCTCAGACCTCCGCAAGTTTGATAAAGATGTTGCCAAAGACTTGTCGATTCTATTCTTTCAGCTCTTCTACACACAAACTGATTCCATCACTCCTCCCTCCAAATTACGCACTGTAGAATTACACCAAGCATTCTTCACCACGTGTTCACACCCTTCATGTTTTGCCCATAAAGCTTCATACCGGAACGAACGAGGACCTTTAGCAGAAGTGTCCTCATAGTCCATTGATCGAAAGGATTCCATGATTATGGGGATATGGTCTGATCCGAAAAGTTCCAGGTGGCGCACCATGCTGTTGGGAAAGAGATCAAACCATTTTTCAGTTGCAACCGATCTATCAAGTCGTTCTTGAATAAAGTCATGCTCATCTCTGCCATTATCCCAAGTGTAGCGTGCCCCCTCCCAATTGATTTCCATCAAACCACAAGTATCTAGTGTTTGGCTAAAAGCCATCATATCAGCCCAGAAAGGTTCATTGCCACCTTCTTTTTCTTCCCTTCGCAAGATTTGATTAAAATCCCCCATACAAAGCCATGCAACATCATCCTCGTCGTCCAATTGATTCAAAAGCCTCCAAGATTGATGTTTATTCTCCTTTCAAGGCCAACCATAGAAGTCGGTGAACCTCCATTTTCTATCTTCAGCTTCTATGAAGACGTCTATATGATGACTTGTGATAGATCTTAGAGTGACATTCAAGCTACCTCCTCAAAGCAAACAAAGCCCTCTCGACTTACCAATACTATCTACCGCAAAGCATCCCTCAAAGCTTTAATTGTTATGAACCTCCTCCATTTTCTTACGATCACACCTAGTCTCCATAAGAAAAACCATTTTCGAGGTCTCCTTTCTCACTATACTAGTGAGCCTACCGATTGCCCGGGCTGTCCCCAATCCTCGGCAATTGTAACTTAGGGTATTCATAATACCCGACAAGAGAGACTTCCCGTCTCTCCCGTCGATACGTTAATTGTTTGACGTTTTCCCCAACAAGCACATCAATCTGTATAGGTTCTTCATCTGAAGTTTTTCTTTTAGAGTGCAATTCAGTTGTTTCACTATCTTTATTTTTACCTGACCTAGCACGTCTTTTCCAACCTTTCTTCTTACTTGTAGCTTCCTCGGATCTGCTAATCTCTTGTCCCAAACATACTGATTGCTCGAACTCATTGTGATTATCATTTACCCCTTTTCCTTTTTCTTCTGCTGCTGCTTTTTCAACATGTTGACCAGCTTTTCCCCCATCATCACCGAGTATTTTGGCCCCTTCTTTTTCTTTTTGCCCTGCACTACCCATTCCTTCTTTTGTTTTGTTTGTTTCACTCCCTTCCACTTTCTCATCTCCTAAGGATAGGCCCTTCACCTTTTGTCCCACCTCATTTGTATCAACATCATACCTATTTTCTCCCTCCCCTTCTTCTTTTTTTTTTCTCCTCCAGAAGTTCGAGCAGAGATTTCCTGACTTTTTCATTTCCTAACTTGGATGACGCAACTTCTTTCTGATCTGTTTTTCCTTGAAGAATAATCTTTTCAGTCTCTCGTTCAGCTAGTTTGATACGTGATTGCCTCAGAATCCTTCTTGATAATCTCGTATATGACCCACACGATCCCGATCTTGCCTTGTAATATGGATTTCTTCCCTACAACACTTTCAAATTCAGAAACTTGCTTCACAAGAAGTTGAAGAACTCGAACTTGAATAATAGCAAACTGAATTCGAAACACTAATTTGAATCAAATAAGATAGTTCAACTTGGATGGCTCGAACACTAATCCAAATTGATAAACTAGTTGATATAAATCGACTAGAACTAAACTAATCATCAATTCAATGAATCAAACAAACAAAACACAAGAGAAGAGATGGATGATTCGGTGATGATGATGATCTCGAATGATGGTGATGACGAATTCTCCAATGCAGAAAATCAATAACACATGTGTATATTTTTGGGCCCAAGAGATAGATTAAACCAATTTGGGTTTAATCTCTCAAAAGTTGATTTTTATTAATGAAATGCAAAAATAGTTATAGTAGAGTACAAAGCTATTACTTGGAGAGCAAGGGAGGGTGTATAGCCGACCCTAGGGGAATTAAATTTGCCCTTCTTGCTTCTCAAGATATAATAAAATATCTATAAAGCTAACTAACTAGATTCCCCTTAAATAAAATAAATCAAGGCTGATTTATTTATTTAAGGAAAATATTCTAACAAATATAAAATATCTCTAACAAACTAAAAATATCTCTAACAACCAGGAGAGAGAATATCAACCAACTAACATAAGCCTATTGATTGAATTCTCTACATTATTAAATTAAAATCACACGCCTATAATAAAATAATAATAATAAATGATTTCTCTACTTAGAATGGTCAAGTCAAAGGGTTGACTTTGACCCATGTACCAATTTATCTCACCCGTTCACTTACTAAATTCATCCCTAAAGTGAGACAAACTAACACATGTTTCCAAATAAAGAAATAATGGAAATTTCGGCCCTCTTAAATTAATCCATGGAATCTGGGCTCAATTGATGTCGAATGCACGAGACCCACTTCGGCTTGGTTGGCTCTTCACGAACTGATGCCAATCGAACCAAGATTGATGTTGTGCCTTGAGCAATCTTCTTAGCTCAAACTTATTGTGATTGGTCCATCAGAAGGCACTCGAATCAACTCATCGACGTCGGTAGGAGACATTGCAGGCTTCACTGCATCATTCTCCTCCACTTGATCTCGAATCGTCTCTGATTCGTCGTCGGAATCAAAATCTGGCACATAAAGAGATAGATCAGCCACATTAAACGTTGGATGAACACCATACTCACCAGGCATGTCAACATGATATGCATTTGGGCCGATTCTCCTGATGACAGGAAATGGACCATCTCCACGCTGATCTAGCTTATTCTTCCTTTGATTGGGGAATCTCTCCTTCCAAAGATGCACCCAAACAAGATCACCTTCTTCAAAGATAACTTGTTTTCGACCCTTATCAGCATGGGCCTTATACTTCATTGATTTCCTCTCCAAGTGCATCTTAGTCCTCTCATGTAGCTTCTTCACAAACTCAGCCCTCTTGTCAACTTCAAAGCTCTCTTTGCCCTTGTATGGCTGAGGCGTCAAGTCCACTGTCATCCTTGGATTCAGCTCATAAACAACCTCAAAAGGGGTCATTTTTGTAGCTGAATGGATTGACCTGTTATAAGCAAACTCCACAAAAGGCAAAACATCTTCCCAATGTTTGAGGTTAGCTTTAAGCATAGTTCTAAGTAAAACCCCTTATGTTCTATTAGTAACTTCAGTTTGCCCATCAATTTGTGGGTGACATGAGGTAGAAAACAACAATTTAGTTCCCAACTTTGACCATAAACTTTTCCAAAAATAACTCAAAAATTTAGCATCACGATCTGAAACAATAGAACAAGGAATGTCATGCAATCTAACAACTTCTCTAAAGAACAAATTAGCAATATGCACAACATCATCAGTCGTGTGACATGGAATAAAGTGAGCCATCTTGGAAAAACGGTCTACTACCACAAATATAGAATCTCTACCTTTCCTAGTTCTAGGCAATCCAACAATGAAGTCCATAGAAATGTCCTCCCAAGGTGAACGAGGAATAGGTAAGGGCTGGTACAAACAATGGGGGTGAAGTCTAGACTTAGCTTTAGCACATACAACACAACTCTTGACAAATCTAAGCACATAATTACTCATCTTAGGTCAATAGTAGTGTTCTTTTAAACCTTCTAAAGTCTTTTCTAAACCCTTATGTCCTCTTGATTCATGAACCTCTTTAGTTAGAAGCCTACGTATACTAGATGAAGGTATGCACAATTCACCATCTTTAAACAACTAACCATCATCAATAAATTAAGAATCTATTTCTCCCCTAGACATGCAATTCTTTTAAAATTCAGCAAAGTGAGGATCACTAACATACAACTCCTTAATCATTGCAAATCCAAGGATCTTAACATCACATTGGTTCAAGAGAACATACATGCGAGAAAGGGCGTCAGCTACTACATTCTCTTTGCCTTTCTTATGCTTTACAACATAAGGAAAGGTCTCCATAAATTCAACCCATCTTACATGTCGCCTACTGAGTCTAGATTAGCCTTTCAAATACTTCAAGGCCTCATGATTAGAATGAATTACAAACTCCTTAGGCCACAAATAATGAGACCAAGTCTTCAAAACCCTAATTAAAGCGTACAATTCTTTATCATTAGTAGAGTAATTCAACTCAGCCCCACAAAGCTTTTCACTGAAATAAGCTATGGGTTTCTTGTCTTGCAAGAGCACGCATCCTATGCCATGGCCAGATGCGTCCACCTCTATCTCAATGGCTTTGGAGAAGTCAGGGAGTTAGAGCACCGAGGCGTTGCATAACCTGTCCTAAGTGTTGAAGGCGTTCTCTTGTTGCTCTCTCCATTTAAATGATGTATCCTTCTTTGTAAGCTCATGGAGAGGGGCTGCAATTGTGCTGAAATCACGCAAATCTCCTGTAGAAGCCAGCCAAGCCGAGGAAAGAGCGCACCATGGTTAGTGTAGTCGGTTGTGGCCACTCCTTGATTGCTTTGATCTTGTCTTCATCTACCTTCAATCCACCTTTAGACACAACAAAACGAAGAAAAATGGTAGATTCCGAGCAAAAAAATCACTTTTTCAAATTAACATAAAGTTTTTCTAACCTCAAAGTGTCCAAAACAGCCCTAAGATGATCTACATGTTCATGCAAGGTTTTGCTATACACTAAGATATCATCAAAGTAGACTACAACAAACTTACCTAAGTATCTTCTTAACACATGGTTCATAAGCCTCATGAAAGTACTAGGTACATTAGTTAATCTAAAAGGCATTACTAAACATTCATATAAACCATACTTAGTCTTAAAAGCAGTTTTCCATTCATCCCCTTCCCTCATCCTAGCTTGATGGTACCCACTTCTTAAATCAATCTTTGAAAACAAATTAGCACCATGCAATTCATCAAGCATATCATATAATCTAGGAATGGGATGACGGTACTTAACTGTTATTTGGTTGATCGCCTTGCAATCAACACACATTCTCCAAGTGCCATACTTCTTTGCCACCAAAATCACCGGAATCGCGCATGGGCTGAGGGATTCACGCACATAACCTTTCTCCATGAGGTCTTGCACTTGTCTTTGAAGCTTAGCGGTCTCCTCTGGACTTGCTTTATAGGCTGCATGGCTTGGTAAAGAAGCGTCGGGCACCAAATCAATTTGATGCTCAATGCCTCTAATTGGTGGAAGGCCTTGTGGCAACTCTTCAGGCATCACATCTTCAAACTCCTGTAATAAATCATGAATAGACTTTGGAAGATGTGAAATATCTTGACTAAGAATTAGTATCTCTTTCCTCATAAGAAGTAAGCAAAAAGAATTAGGGAAAGAAACACTAGACTGTGCAATTAGAGAGCGCTTTTCTACACTGCCCTTTAAGCCATTTTTTGGCTCCTTCTATAGGCATTCTTTTTCCATATCTGTATCTCTCTGAGACTTTAAATTGCTCCCAAAATTTGAGCCAAAACTCTCGAGTGGTTTGGGAGATAGCCCCGTTTTCGTCTCAGTTGCACTGCTGGAAGTGTTGCTCGGCACTTTGGACGATTTTGGGCACTTCTCTCGGCGTTCTTGGTCCCAAATAGTAGCTCCACTCGTGCTTGATGTTTTCCTAAAGTTTGATCCAGAACGCCCGGGTGGAGACTGGGGAACGCCTTTGTTGTTTGTAGGGATGTCGGACGCCGCTTGGCGCGCCGCAGCCTTGGCTGCTAATTCGGTCTCCTCTTTTTCTTCCTTGGCACGCCTAAGTGCCCTAGCTTGGTCTCTTCGTACCTAGTCCTGTAAAATTTGTTGGGGTTACAATGGTAGAAGAGACACTCTCCTCCCGTCATAGTTAAACGAATAGGTATTAAGCATGCCATCATAAATAACTCTCCTATCGAATAACCATGGTCTACCTAACAAGATATGAGTGCATTCCATGTTTACCACATCACACATAATATCATCAACATAATTACCAATGGAAACACGGACTAAACACTGATGAGTAACAAGATTAGGACCATCTGAATCATTAATGCCATTTAGACCATAACTAGTAGCCCTAGGTTGAGTTTTTAATTGTAAGTGATCAACTACCTTAGCATTGATAATGTTACAACAGCTACCACTATCAATTATCATGCATAACACTTGATTCTTCATAGTACACCTAGTATGAAAAATATTTTCTCTTTGATCTAGCCTAGGTGTTTCTTGTAAAGTAAGAGTACGCATGGTTACCAAGGATAAAGGCTGTTCGGTGCAATCCAGTTCAATGGCCTCCACATCCTCTTCTTCTTGTCCATTGCTCTCCTCCTCCACTTGATTTGGAGGTATATCTTCATCACTCACATATCCTCCATTGGTGGTAAGAAGCACTTGTTTCTGATTTGGACAATCCTTGGCATAATGACCTCTTCCTTGGCACTTGTAACATACAATGTCACGTGTCCTAGGCTGATTTTGAGGTGCATTTGTGGGACACCTCTGGCCTTGAGAACCTGCTGGTTTAGGTGAGCTAAAAGCTCCCTTTTGCTGCAAAGAAGGGTTAGAAGAATAAGAAATGGAATTAGCACTAGAATTAGAAACATACCTTTTTGGAGCATTCCAAGCTTCCTTCTTCTTCCTTTATTATTGCTCATAGAGTAGTTGGGCTGAATGTACTAATGCATTGAGATCCTTGATTTGTTGAATCTCCAATGTGTCTTTGATGCTTTGATTCAGTCCAGCCATGAATTGGGTCCTTAGAGACCGTTGGGAAGGATGAAATCCCGCTTTAAAACTCAGATCCTCTAGCTCATTGAAGTACTCGGTTGGAGACTTGGTACCTTGTTTGCATGTGACAACTTTCAGCCTCATGTGCTCGGTATGCTCTTCGGGCACATATTTCTTTCTCATGACAAACTTCAGCTGGCCCCAAGTTTCGATTGGTGGTAAGGCGTTTCTAATTCAATCTTCCTTCATTCGGAACCACTAATTTCTAGCGGTCCCAATGAAGTGGATAACAACAACGGCAACTTTCTCCCATTCTTCATAGTCCATGTGATCTAGAATGAAGTTTGTAGCTTGTTCCCACTCTAGATACTTCTCCGGATTGAGCTCTCCACTGAATGGCTCTATCTTGATCTTAATATCACGCTTACCAATCTGATTGATGTTTTGGTTAGCGTTGTTGTTGGCTGCCCTTTGTACTCCATAAGCTGGTGGGATATCTTCTACAACCTCATCTTGGTTGTAAAAATCATCAAGGGGAGGATGCCATGGGGGCCTTTCTTCCCCGGGATAGCCATAAGTCACATCATCAAAAGGATTGTTGTATTGTTGTTGTTGTTGAGGAGTGGCTTGAGGATATCGGTTTGCTGGCTGATTATAGAACTTTTGATGAGTAACCGGTGGTGTCCTCGACCCAATGCCTCGTCCTCTACCTCGGTCTGTCGTGGGGGAATAGTGAGTCGGGAGGTCTTGTTCTTTGTTGTAGCTAGCAAGCACATCATGCTCTTCATCAACTACTTGTTGCTTGCCTTTGTCGCTAGCTGAGGCATGATTCGGGTCACTAGTAAGCTCTATTGCAGGGTCACTCATATGACTTGCTTGAGATGATTCAATCAATGTTGCAAGTTGCTCCTCAATACGCTGCATTCTCGGATTCATGGCTATAGTTGCAACCTCAGCAGCTCATTGTTGCCCTTCCCTTATGCTCTCACTAATAGACAACCTAATGAAGTCAATTGCCTCCTTAGTAAGATTCAATTCATCCGGGTTAGGCTCAGATGGAATCACCATTGTTCCTGAAACAAGCAAGAAACGAGAGAGTAGTGTGTTCTAAAGCAAAATCACAACAAGCAATACCACACCTTAATCAAGCCAAAACTTGCCTCAAAGCAATCCAATCAACTTAATTCAGTTTTTAGGTTGAATTGAGGGAGTAAAGGGGTAGATATGGTGTAGATATGGTATACTAATGATAAATAAAGGAAATATGCAGTTCAAACAAATGGCAAGTATGCAATAAGACAAGCAATGCAAATAATCCCTTTATGAGCTTCTAAACACATGCAATCTCTCAATTGACTCTATGCAAGTTAATAAAGCCAAATTTAAGCATGCAAATACAGAAATATGGTGGGCTAAAGTGACTTTTATTTCGTCACTGTTTTTTCTACAAAGTGATTTTTAACTTAGCTAATTTTCTAGCAAGCAATCACTAGGGGTGAAAGTGGCTTCAAACTAGCTGGGGTAGATCACTTTTCTTTTCTGTTTTTTTTTTACTTTATGCACAATCTACTCTTGTGCTAGAACGAACAAACACACAAAGCAATGCAACAATTGAATGCAAAGGACGAAAACAACTAGGACAACGAACTGGTTTTTTTTATCTAAGTGACTTTAACTACCAATGAAACCAACTAGAAGCCAAATTAACAAAAGAAGATAGGGCTGGTCGAATTTGATAGGATGCAATAGCAAAAATCAGCAAATATCAACAAGCAATATGAATCTCTATTGATCATGCAATATGCAATAAAAACTCATAAAAATTGTAGGAAGGCAATTGCTAATCTCTATTGCAACTAAACTCAACCAATTCAACCAAAAACATGCACAAAATCCCTTAAAAATCTCCTAATTGGTTGGGTGTTCTCGGCTGGATTAGGGTTTGAAGGAGTTAGGGTTTGGCTCTAGGGTAGGGAAACTAGGTTTAGGGTTTCGTTAGGTTTTCTCGAAAGACTAGGGTTAGGGTATCAAGAATTGAAGGGGGGCAATTAGTGTTTAGGGTTATCCGATGGGGGTGGGGTTGGTTGGGTTGGGTTTGGACAAGGCTGATGGGTGGTGCGGCTCACAAGAGCGACACCAGTTTGGTGGCTATGTGGTAGTTCGTGGTGGAGGGGTGGCGGAGATGTGATGGTTTGATGGGAAAAATTCAGCTTTTTGGTCTCAAAAATTGCAACTTGGTTAAAGGTGAGATTTTCGGGATCAAAAACTGAATTAAAATTGACTAGAAAGTAAATTAAGGAAAGAAACAATTACTTGGCGAGATGTTGGAATATGATACCACTTGATACGTGATTGCCTCGGAATCCTCCTTGATAATCTCGTATATGACCCACATGATCCCGATCTTGCCTTATAATATGGATTTCTTCTCTACAACACTTTCAAAGTCAGAAACTTGCTTCACAAGGAATTGAAGAACTCGAACTTGAATAATAGAAAACTGAATTCGAAACACTAATTTGAATCAAATAAGATAGTTCAACTTGGATGGCTCGAACGCTAATCCAAATTGATAAACTAGTTGACATAAATTGACTAGAACTAAACTTGATTGATCAATTCAATGAATCAAACAAACAAAACACAAGAGAAGAGATGGATGATTCGGTGATGATGATGATCTCAAATGATGGTGATGACGAATTCTCCATTGCAGAAAATCAATAACACACGTGTATATTTTTGGGACCAAGAGATAGATTAAACCAATTTGGGTTTAATCTCTCTCAAGCTGATTTTTATTAATGAAATGCAAAAGTATTTATAGTAGAATACAAAGCTATTACTTTGAGAGCAAGGGAGGGTGTATGGCCGGCCCTAGGGGAATTAAATTTTCCCTTCTTGCTTCCCAAGATATAATAAAATATCTATAAAGCTAACTAACTAGATTCCCCTTAAATAAAATAAATCAAGGCTGATTTATTTATTTAAGGAAAATATCCTAACAAATATAAAATATCTCTAACAAACTAAAAATATCTCTAACAACTAGGAGAGAGAATATCAACCAACTAACATAAGCCTATTGATTGAATTCTCTACATTATTAAATAAAATCACACACCTATAATAAAATAATAATAATAAATATTTTCAATGGTCAAGTCAAAGGGTTGACTTTGACCCATGTACCAATTTATCTCACCCGGTGGCTTACTAAATTCAGCCCTAAAGTGAGACAAACTAACACATGTTTCTAAATAAAGAAATAATGGAAATTTCGGCCCTCTTGAATTAATCCATGGAATCCGGGCTCAATTGATGTCGAATGCACGAGACCCACTTCGGCTTGGTTGGCTCTTCAAGAATTGCTGCCAATCGAACCAAGATTGTTGTTGTGCCTTCAGCAATATTCTTAGCTCAACTTCTTGTGATTGGTCCGTCAGAAGGCACTCGAATCAACTCATCGACGTCGGTAGGAGACATGACAGGCTTCACTGCATCACAGTTCTCTTGGATGTAAAGGCTTCATCAGGGTATCCCTAAGCCAGTCACCATATTCCCCATGTACCTCCTTTGCAACTGTGTCCGCACAATCCATTTCAACATGGCCGATCATTCCACATGCATAGCAAACGTTCGGGAGTCTTTCATACTTTATTTCCACCCACAGTCGCTTCCCATTTACTTTGATCATTAACTCTCTTCGTAGTTGCCTTGTGATGTCTATTCTTACTCTGACTCGAAGAAATTTAGCATAGCCCAACCATTCCATTTCGTCAATGGCTTCCAAACCCTTAAAACATCTGCCAATAGTTTCCGTTGTAGTCACATTCATCGCATCCAACAGGAGATCATAAACCCTAATCCAGAAAGAAATTGTATCAATGATGATCTTGGACGGCTGTTCGACTCCAGGTTCCTTTAGCGCCAGTAACGCCCGATCGAAGGTCCAGAGCCCTCTTTCTAACACACGGTTCTTGTCTTCTTGATTTGCGAATTTAAATAGAAACAAGTTTGGACGTAACTCACGAAAAATAAAGCCCTTTGGTAGTTTTCAGGCTCCTTTCATCGTGATTTTCAGCGCGTAGGAGTTGAAGGGACGATTTGTGAGTACCTTCCCCACCAGCGTCAACGATTCCAGGGAACGACCTTTCTTATATCCATCCACACAGCCCTCAACTTCTACACATTCATCCTTTGTCAATAGCAAATTTCGCTGCCCTTTTGCCATTTCTCGGAACTCAGTAACCTATCTCAAACGCACACCCAACACGGTGACTCCCGCACGTTGCCGAAGGGAACGACCCTAGCTCTCACAGCCAATGACCTGAGAGAGGCGGAGAAGACGTCCAGTAATTGTCACAAAGGCAGTTGCCAGAAGAAAACGCTCTCTAATGCCCTAGGGAGAAAAACCGTTGATCGCTCGGTTGTGCGAGGGTCTAGAGATACAATTTATAACCCGACCCCGTTGTAGCACGTGGTGGGTGTCGAACGCTCGGGAAATCTACTCGATTGAGGTGCCTAGACACTAGAAAGCTGGAAAGGAGAACTTAAAACAAAGGAAAACAAAGGGAACAGTCGGGACCGACACAAGTGTCACGTCGGGCCCGATGTTGGTGACAAAGAGGAAGTCGGGACCGACGTAGGTCAAGTCGGGCCCGAGGTAGCTAGGTTTGTCGAACTTCAAAGATTTAAAGTAGATCTTGGGCTTTTGGGTTCCTTCTCTAGTAGATTAAGGCTTTTCCACCCCAATTCAAGCAATAAGTGATGATCGGAATAGGATCGAGTGCTTTCGCCCTCGTTCCAACCACTTCTACACATCGATCCTTGGGGAAATCCCCTTCGAAGCAAGGTCTTGAGATTGACACATGTTCACTTTCGCTACTTTGCCAATCACAAGCCTTGATTCCTTACTTTCGCAAGGAATTGTAGCTCTATGTAGAGTGGGTTCCTAGATCAAGCACTCAAGGCTATGGAATTGGGGTTTCTAGCCCAAACCTAGCTAGAGTTTTCCCCCATAACCCAAGATCAAGGAGATCTACTCCATATGGCAAACAAAGAAAACAAACAAATCAAAAAGCAAAGCAATCAACATCGTCAATCTCAAACCAAAGGAAAGTTTCATTAAAAATCAAAAGCAATCCACAAATTCCAATCCAAGGTTTCCAAATCCAAAAAATCAAAACAAAGATAAGCTAATCTATCAACCAAACCTATCAAGTCTTCCTCTCCTTGGCCGATTCTCTCTCTTCTCCTTCTCCTCTCCTTCCTCCTTGCTCTCCAAGTATCCTCTTGAGAGTTTTTGAGGGTTGGTTCCTTCCTAAGTGTGGGAACCTCCTCCAATTAGAAGATAAGAGAGCCTTTATAGAATAGATGAGGGGCAAACGTGGAAGTTCACCATTTCGTGCCTTGGAGCCCAAGCAGTCCAGCGACCGACTCGGACCGACACGGAGGACCTCGGGCCCGACTTACTGTGCAAGTCGGTCCGAGGTTGAAAACTCAAGTCGGGCCCGGCGTTGGTTGCAACTCGGTCTGGACCTTGTTCCACCTTCTTCTTGTTGGCTTTTCTCTTGTTCTTCTTCATGGCTTGCTCCTCTCTTTCCCTCTTAAGCTCGGGCCTTGCTCCATGTTCCGATCCTCCTTCAAAACGATCCTTGATCCATGCCAAAACACCTACAAAACACATAAAACGCGCATAGTCTCCGAATCTCATAGAAATACGGGAACTAAGCTAAAAAGGAACAAAACACACAAGAAAAGGGGAAAAAGAAACATATGTACAAAGGAAATCACATATAAAAACACCACCAAATAAAGAGACATCAAAATACCCCATACTTAAACTTGCTTGTCCTCAAGCAATAACAATGTAAGCAAGACCGAAACATAATCTTCAAGTAAAGCCTCGTATGAAAACACATTTTAAGCACAAGTGATTGATATTCAAGCAAGATTACATCATCACACATGATTAGGTGTTCCAAGGAATAGAGTCAATGCAACTAAGCCTCACTTTAGGGATATGTGAATGTGTATCACTCATCATGTGTTTGGGTTTAGCAATGAACACTCAAGCTCAAAAATCATACAAGTAAGGACTTTACTATTGAAGCTAATATCACCAATTCCTCCACCTAGAGATGCCTAATACAAAGTACACAAAGAATTCGAACTTGGCTCAATGGAGGTCCTCAAAGAGGTTCCATTCGGCCGGGTTGTAATGGGGCTTTTGGTATTTCTCAAGGTGGAATTATTTGGTCTTGTGGTGCTTACAATGGGGATTGAACAACCTAAACTCTCACCAACTTCACCAAAATTCCACAATCAATTTCATACTCATCCTAAAAGACTTAACATTTTTCCTTTCAACCCAAAATTTCACTTAACATTCCACTTCATCTTTGCTCTTAGGCTTTTTGTTGGATTTTCCACACTTTCTACATTGGACTGAATTTCTTATGACATCGGGCCCGATGTTGCGTGTAACTTGGTCGGACCCTTTTTCTTCACTTAAGCTCCTTGCCTTCATTCCACTTTACATTTCCAACATTTTCTTTCTTTCTTTATTTCTTTCTTCATTTTTTTTTATACAACAAAGATGCACTACCCACATGATTCATAACACCATTCTTTGCCCTTAAACCAAAGAGAATCTCAACTCTTCAAATACAATCCCAACCTCTCTTCTAAAGTCCAATCCCATAAGGGTCAAGTCATATAAGGCTAGGAATAATATTTTTGAGGAGTTTCAAACAAAGGCTAAGGCTAAAACGGGGCTACAAACAAAGGATTCACTTCATGGTAGGATATGGAACATTTATGTGACTAAAAGAATACAGTTCAAAATCAATGTGACAATGCTAGGACAAATCTCATGACGGTCTTGGAAAATAGATAAACACCGCAATAGCAAGTTTTACTAAGCATGCATGAGCTAATCACACAAGAAACATGAGGGATATGCAAATATGAACAAGCATCCCTAAAATGGCCAAAAATCAATCTTGCAAGGGTCACTCATACTTAGTTGCATAAGAACTCATCTTAGAACTCACATGTTCAATAAAATAAGCAAGATATCATGATCACATCAAAAGCAACATCCTTTTAAGAGGCTAAACCATCCAAAAATATGCAAAGGAATTTACATGCTCACATCATCATTAGCTTTCATTTGGCAATCTAAGATGGGAATTTCTAGTCCAAAAACTACAAAACACAAAATCTTTTTGTTGTTTTTAACACAATTTTTCAAATTTTTATCGATTTTTGCAAAAATTTCTCTAAAACCAAAAACAAAGACTCATCCATTCAAAACCAAATCAATCATCCATGTCGTTCATCAAACCACAAACCAAGAAACAAACATCCCAAACACAAACTAGAAACCGAAAACCAAATATTCTCAAAATAACAAACACACACAAGCAAGTGAAATCATGAGCACACTTACCCCCACCCCATACTTAAAATTTTGATGTCCCCATCAAACAAGGAAACCAAAACATAAAAGAAAGAGAGAAGAGTATGAAGAGCTCACAATTTCTTTATTCTTCAATGGCATGTCTAGGATCACTCGAAGGGGTTGTCACGCCTACGTCCTCTTTGGAGCCTCGCTTGTCGCTCCCTCTCGTACACTTGATCTTGGTAGAAGTCTTGTGGTGGTGGTTGGAGTTGAGGATCCGGGCGCGTCCATTGGTCCTCACGGGAAGGGAAGTTCCCGCTCATCCATGTGTTGAAGCTATCTTGGACCCGCCACCTTTGGTCTTCCACCTCTCTAAGCTCCTCCACCTCTCGCCTAGTGTATCCGAGGGCTCGGTTCATCTCTTATTGGCTAGCTTGGAAAGCACTTTGTTGTTGAAGCAATTGTTGTTGTTGTTGGTACATGTGTTGTTGTTGAAGATTCACTTGATGGACCTCTTGAAGAACATTCTCTTGTTGAAGTTGAAGATGGGCCATTTGGTTGGCCAAGAAGGACATGTCCACCGTTTGTTGTCGCTCGGGAAACACCATTCCCGGACCATACCATTGGGCGTAGCCTTCATAACCGCCACCTTGAGCTTGTTCTCGCCTTGCATCACTCCCCTCTCCATGCTCATAGTGCCTTGGGACCTCATCACCATAGAAGGCATCGGACCGACTTTGAGGGAAGTCGGGCCCGATGTGGTGTGTACCTCGGTGCGCCAATGTTGGAGCTTGGTGCGTGGCTCGGAGGTTGGCCATCAAGCCTTGGAAGCGCTCATCTTCTTCATTTTGCTCTTGATCGATGTCCATGTCTTCCCCACGAGGTGCAAACACAAAGTTATCTTGGTCGAAATCCGGTGAAGATGGAGGGGAGGTAAACCGAATGTGTTGAGGTTGTTGTCGCCGCCCCTCTCTTGCACCTTCGGGGTCACCAAATGAGTGTGGCTTGCCGGCCCACACTTGGTACCAATTGTGATACCGAGAAAGATCATAGAGGTTGGCCGCCAACCGGATCGACACACCATCATAGTTCGAGTGAGGGGCCAAAGAAATCATGTAGAGCTTCTCCTTGATGATGTTGGCCTTCTTGAAATACTTTATGTTCATATACTCAACACCATTCGGAGTCGGAGAATACTTGTTAAGATCGACTCCTAGACGCATGGCTAGCCTTGCTATCATCCCGCCGAAGTAGATCCAAGAGGAGCTTTGGAAGTCTCGCACCATCTTGACCCACTCCCATGCAAGGTTCATGGGCTTCTCGGTGTGGAAGAGCATCTCATGTAGCAACATAATCTCTTCCTTCATCGGCTTGCTCAACTCATGACGAGCATAGATTGCACATCCCAAAACTCGCACCATGACCCGAAAAAGAGGGCTAGCAATCTCGGTTGTGGAGGCGCCCTTTCTCATCTCGCTCTTCCCGGCCACATGCCGCCACACTTGGTTCACCTTCTCGTTGTCGACGCCGGTCTCTTCTCTTGGACATGGAAACTCGAAGTAGGTAGCCAAGTCCCTAAGAGAGAGATTGTGGTCCTCATTGCCCAATTGGAAAGTGATCGCCCCTTCCGCATCCTCCACATTATCATAAGTGCATTCAAAAGTGGCCATGAATTCCGAGGTGAGGGCGGGGTAGTGGGTGTTGTCCCACCTTAGCATCCCATTGAGACCGATGTGGGAGTAGCACCTTGGAAGAGCTTGATCCATGTCCATCTTCCTCACGGCTTCCCAATCAAGCCACCTTGTGTGATGCTCAAGCGCCATATACCTTGCATAACTCTCAACTTGCTCATCATCCTCCAAGTAAACATCATCCAACTTTGGCTCTTTTCTTGACTTCTTGGACTTCTTCCTCGGCCTTTCCGCATGAGATGATGAAGCTCTAGTCTCCATGGTACCTACACACATCCAACCAAACAAAAGGGTCCAAGATAAACTCCATACAACTCAACAAAAGCACTCATCAACACACAACAACACTTCAACACAAGGGGAACCCCATACTTAGTTTCTAAACACACATGCATCACAATCCAACATGAATCATCATGGATATCTTCTAACAATGGCTAAGCAAATGATCATACTACATCATGATTAGGCTATAGCCAACAATGAAACACATGAATCCACATGATATCACAAGAAGAGAGTAAAAACAGCATGGATCGACTTCCAACCTATGTCGGGCCCGACTTACACAACCTCGGTCCGACTTGATGGACCGACTTTCACAACTCGGGCCCGACTTACCTGGGCACGTCGATCTCGTCCTAGTTCATGCTTCGACTCTAACCTCAAATCAACCCAAATCACTCTATCATGCACTTAAATTTCAAATTCAACCATCAAACATCCCTAATCGAAGTTCTAAATGGATCTAAGCATGCATAAACAACTTTGAAGCTTAATTTCACAAATCATGCAAATCCACCATTGATGCTCAAGCTCAAACTTTCAATCAAGCATGGCATTACTCAATCTATGCAATGAAAGCACAAAATCTCCAAGGAAATAGGTAAAGATCGAGTAACACATACCGGATTTGAAGAGTATTGAACTTTTAAACAATCAAACAACTTAGAACTCAAACTTTCTCAACCTAGATCGAGATGGGGGATGAAGAACGAGATTGAACTCGAAATTTCTCTTTGGAATCGGGTTAGGGAGGCCTTTTCGTGATTGGATCGAGATGAAGAAGGGAGGATGTGTGGATCGATTATGGTGAGAGAGGGAGGGACGATTTTGAGAGTGTGAGGGAGATGAGTTGTATTTTGGGAATGGTGGTTAGTATGAAGATGGTAGGTAGGTGGGGGATGGTATTTAATGGGGGGAAGGGACAAATTAGGTCAAGGGAAAAATTGGCATTCCACCTAGTCAAATCGGGTCGGACCGACGTTGTGGACCGACGTCCCTGTGTCGGGCCCGACTTACCTGGGCTCGATGTGGGAGTATTCGGGTCACCAATTTTACTCCATCCTCTTGCAACTTCTTTCCCCATATTTCCATTTATATATTTTTCTCACCTCAAATCCTACACAACCTTGAAGAATACACAACACCAAAAATCCACAAAACACTAGATAGAGATTGGTTAGAGAAAAGCTAGGCTAAACTAAGAAAAATCAAACTAAAATTACGAAAAGAAAACTACTAGCTCGGGTTGCCTCCCGAGAAGCGCTCGTTTAGAGTCACTAGCTTGACTTCCTAACCTCAATCTCATGGCGGGTGAAACACGGTGAATTGCTCGCCATTGTTGTGCCCATTCCCATTGCCCTCATAGCCATAAAACCACCAACGATGGTCTATATAGGCATGGCTCTCCGATCTCAGGCCTCTCTCATCATACTCCTCCAACGAACGAGATTTCTCCTCCTTACTTGCTCCATCATGTTCCTCTTTTCCTACACCAAAGTTATCCAGAGAATTCCTAGGAGATTCTACCAATTCATCTTTCAAGTCACTAAGGCAAATGTAGAAGTCTCCTATGTCATCTTTCAAATCACTTAAACAAATGTCGGAATCAAAAGTTTGGAAAGAATTGTGGTCATCACCAACATCAAAAGGATATAAGTAAGGATACTCTTCATTTCTCCTTGGGCTAGCATTGATACTTGACTCAACTTGATCCTCAACTTGCTCCAACAACTCCCTTGCTTGTATTTGTTTATTGAACCCTTCATCACTTCTCAACACAATGACCTCTCTAGCAACTTCCACTTCTTCTCCTTTTCTCTTGGCACTCTCTTCAAGTTTGAGGATAGCCAAGGCGTCCGGCTCATTCAAAGCCTTGTTGAAGTGAAAATCGACCTTTTCTTCACCAATCTCAAAGGAAACTTAGCCGTTTTTGACATCAAACCTTGCCCCCGCCGTAGCTAAGAATGGTCTTCCTAAGATGATTGGGACCAAGGGGTCCTCGTGCATGTCCAAGATCACGAAATCATCGGGAACAAAGTACTTTCCAACTCGCACCGGCACGTCATCCAATATTCCCTTAGCCTTGATGATGGAACCGTCGGCCATAGTTAGGGACATATCGACCGACTCAATTTCACCTAAATTTGCCCTTCTCCAAATACTAGCGGGCATCACCGAAACACTTGCCCCAAGGTCACATAAGGCTTGGAAGTATTTAAACCCCACACCAATAGTTATAGCAAAGCGACCGGGATCTCCTAGCTTTTGCGGTAACTCCAAGGTCTTGACCTCATCTTGCATTTCAACTATGGACCTCTTCTTGCTCAAAATCTCCTTTAAAAACTTGGCATAGGATGGCATCTCGCTCAATGCATCGATGAACGAGATAGAGATGTTCAAGAAATGCAAAAGCTTGAGAAACCTCTTGAACTTGTTCTCAACAACATCTTTCGGCTTCTTTGAGGGATATGGAAGAGTTGTTGCACCTTGAATCTTGCTTGGATCAACCTCCTTGGACTTCCCCTCTTCACTTGCAACATTTCCTGGTTGGACCGACTTAGGCACCTCGTCGGGCCCGATGTTGTGAATCTCGGTCCTGGGGTAGAGTTGAGGCAGAGTTGTCGGATCGACATCTGGGTACGTCGGGCCCGACTTACTCTCAACCTCGGTCTAGGGTGGAGGAGTCGATCTTCTTGCTGGGTCGACTTCAGGGAACGTCGGACCCGACTTACTGGGTAAGTCGGTCCGACTCTCTTCATCCTTCTTAGGCATGTGTGGCTCAGGTAGGTTTCGGCCACTTCTCAATCCAATTGCCCGGACTTCATTTTGATTGTTTTGAGCTCGGGGGTTCTCCTCGGGTCGGCCCGAAAGTCTCCCATTCTCTCTCGGGGCTTGAGTTGCAATTTGGGCAAATTGATTGTCGACTTGCCTCCTCCATGCACCAAACTCATTGAATTGGGTCCTCATCTCCTTGAACCCATCCCTCATCTCTTGAGCAAATGATTGTAGCTCATTGAATCCCGGTGGCCTATATGGTGGTGGTTGCGGCGTCCTTGGCTCGTTCTGGTTGAAGTTGTTGTTGTAGCCTTGAGTTTGACCGTTGTTCCACCGGCCATTACCACCATTGTTGAAGTTGCCTCTTCCACCGAAATTTCCTCGAACATAGTTTGCCTCCTCAATTCGCTCGGCCAAGCGCACTTGGCTCTCATTCGGACAAACTTGTGTAGCATGTGCAAAGGATCCACACTCCTCACAAGCTCTAGCATTTTGCTTGTAGTAGTGGACTTGCCTCTTAAGCTTGCTCACTTCACCTTCAAGGAATTGGAGCTTCACATCCTTGTCAATGTCTTCTCCCTTTGGATCATATAACTTCCTTGCACCTTCACCATGAACTTTCACCTCTTTGTTAGCTTGACTCACCCCATACATGGCCTCATGATCGGATAGCTTGTCAAGTAGCTCCCAAGCTTGATCCGGTGTCAAGTCTATGAACCCACAATCGGTGTGGAGATTGAGCTTGTCCTTCGTTTCCGGATTGATGCCTTGGAAAAAGATGTCTTGGAGCACATATGGTTGTTGGCCATGAGTAGGACATTGGCGCAACATCTCCTTGAAACGGTCCCATGCTTCGAAGAGAGGCTCATTCGGACCTTGTTGAAAGCTTGCAATTTTCCTTCTTAGCTCGGTTGTCTTTGAGGGCGGGAAGAACTTCATCAAGAAAGCATCATAGAGTGCCTTCCAAGTTGTGATTGACCTAGGGGCTTGGCTCTCGAGCCAATGTGTGGCCTTGCCCCCAAGTGACCACTTGAACGCCTTTAGAAGCACATACTCCAACGTCTCCTCGTCGGAAGAGATCGTCTCACACATGTCCACAAAGCGTTTGACGTGCTCTATGGGACACTCATGTGGACGGCCCTCGAATTGATCACGCTTGATGAGAGAGATGAATTGCATCTTGATCTCAAAATTTTTGGCAACCTCGGGAAGCACAATAGCCGGTTCGGGCACCCTCAACTCCGGATGCATGTATTGGCGTGCATTCCGGGGTAGAGCGTTGAGTTGAGCCTCGGCCCTCATCCGTTGCTCCTGTTCTCTTCTTGCCACCGCCTCTTGATCGTCCTTCTCAAGTTGCAACCTAGCCATTTCGGCCCTAAGTTGAGCCAACTCCTCTTCAACATGGAGAGCTTGATTCTCCATCCTTTTCCTTCTTCGGGCTTCTTTGAGAATACTTTCCGGATCACTCACAAACTCAAGCTCAAGTGTTCCTCGGGAGGAACGAGCTAGCATACACCTACGAAACAAAGACACAAACCAAAACAAATCAAAAACAAACAAGGGGTTTGGGCTATTCCCTCACCCTAATCACTACCTAAACACAAGAAACTCACCAAATTGACACTCAATGCACTTAGACTTCCCCGGCAACGGCGCCAATCTTTTTATCGCTCGGTTGTGCGAGGGTCTAGAGATACAATTTATAACCCGACCACGTTGTAGCACGTGGTGGGTGTCGAACGCTCGGGAAATCTACTCGATTGAGGTGCCTAGACACTAGAAAGCTGGAAAGGAGAACTTAAAACAAAGGAAAACAAAGGGAACAGTCGGGACCGACACAAGTGTCACGTCGGGCCCGATGTTGGCGACAAAGAGAAAGTCGGGACCGACGTAGGTCTAGTCGGGCCCGAGGTAGCTGGGTTTGTCGAACTTCAAAGATTTAAAGTAGATCTTGGGCTTTTGGGTTCCTTCTCTAGTATATTAAGGCTTTTCCACCCCAATTCAAGCAATAAGTGATGATCGGAATAGGATCGAGTGCTTTCGCCCTCATTCCAACCACTTCTACACATCGATCCTTGGGGAAATCCCCTTCGAAGCAAGGTCTTGAGATTGAAACATGTTCACTTTCGCTACTTTGCCAATCACAAGCCTTGATTCCTTACTTTCGCAAGGAATTGTAGCTCTATGTAGAGTGGGTTCCTAGATCAAGCACTCTGATCGCCCTCTCGGATGCGAGGGTCAAGAGATACAATTTATAACCCGACCCCGTTGTAGTACGTGGTGGGTGTCGAACACTCGGGAAGTCTACTCGATCGATGTGCCTAGATACTAGGAAGCTAGAAAGGAGAGCATAAAACAAAGGAAAATAAAGAAAACAGTCGGGACTGACACTGAGGTCACGTCGGGCCCGAGGTTGGCGACAAGAGGAAGTCGGGACCGACACTGGGTAAGTCGGGCCCGAGGTAGCTGGGGATGTCGAACTCAAAGATTTTAAAAGTAGATCTTGGGCTTGTGGGTTCCTTCCCTAGTAGATTAAGGCTTTTCCACCCCAATTCAAGCAATGAGTGATGATCGGACTAGGATCGAGTGCTTTCGCCCTCGTTCCAACCACATCTACACCTCGATCCATGGGGAAATCCCCTTCGAAGCAAGGTCTTGAGATTGACACATGTTCACTTTCGCTACTTTGCCAATCTCAAGCCTTGATTCCCGACTTTCGCAAGGAATTGTAGCTCGATGTAGAGTGGGTTCCTTAGATCAAACACTCAAGGCTATGGAATTGGGGTTTCTAGCCTAAACCTAGCTAGGGTTTTCCCCCATAACCCAAGATCAAGGAGATCTACTCCATGTGACAAGCAAAGAAAGCAATCAAATCAAAAGAGAAAGCAATCATCATAATCAATCTCAAAACAAAGCAAGGGTTCATTCAAATCCAAAGCAATCCACAAATTCAATTCAAGGGTTTTAAAATCCACAAGATCAAAGCAAATCAAAGCTAAACAATCAACAAAACCTCTCAAGTCTTCCTCCTCCTTGGCCGATTCTCTCTCTCTTCCTCCTCTTCTCCTTCCTCCTTGCTCTCCAAGTATCCTCTTGGCTCCCTTGGAACCCCCCTTTTGTGTGTGTGAGGGAACCCTTTCTTAGAAGACAAGAGGGCCTTTTATAGATTAGATGAGGGGCAAAAGTGGAAGTTCACAAATTCGTGCCTTGGAGCCCAAGTAGTCCGGTGACCGACTCGGCCCGACACGGAGGAACCTCGGGCCCGAGGTACTGTGCAACTCGGTCCGAGGTTGGAAACTTCAAAGTCGGGCCCGACGTTGTTGCATCTCGGTCCTGACCTCGTTCCACCTTCTTCTTAGTTGGCTTCTCTTGTTCTTCTTCATGGCTTGCTTCTCTCTTTCCCGCTTTAGCTCGGCCTTTGCTCCATGTCTCGACCCTCCTTCAAATTGATCCTCGATTCATGCCAAATTACCTACAAAACACATAAAAGGTGCGTAGTCTCCGAATCTCATAGAAATACGGGAACTAAGTTAAAAAGGAACAAAACGCACAAGAAAAGGGGAAAAAGAAACATATTTACAAAGGAAATCACATATGAAAACACCACCAAATAGAGAGACATCAAAATACCCCATACTTAAACTTGCTTGTCCTCAAGCAATAACAATGTAAGCAAGACCGAAACATAATCTTCAAGTAAAGCCTCGTATGATAACACATTTTAAGCACAAGTGATCGATATTCAAGCAAGATTACATCATCACACGTGATTAAGTGTTCCAAGGAATAAAGTCAATGCAACTAAGCCTCACTTTAGGGATATGTGAATGTGTATCACTCATCATGTGTTTGGGTTTAGCAATGAACACTCAAGCTCAAAAATCATGCAAGTAAGGACTTTACTATTGAAGCTAATATCACCAATTCCTCCACCTAGAGATGCCTAATGCAAAGTACACAAAGAATTTCGAACTTGGCTCAATGGAGGTCCTCAAAGAGGTTCCATTCGGCCGGGTTGTAATGGGGCTTTTGGTATTTTTCAAGGTGGGAATTATTTGGTCTTGTGGTGCTTATAATGGGGATTGAACAACCTAAGCTCTCACCAATTTCACCAAATCCCACAATTACTTTCACACTCACCCAAAAGACTTAACATTTTCCTTTCAACCCAAAATTTCACTTAACATTCCACTTCATCTTTGCTCTTATGCTTTTTGTTGGATTTTCAACACTTTCTACATTTGGACCGACTTTCTTATGACATCGGGCCCGATGTTGCTTGTAACTCGGTCGGACCATTTTCTTCACTTAAGCTCTTTGCTTTATTCCACTTTACATTTCCAACATTTTCTTTCTTCCTTTTCTTTCTTTTTTTTTTTTTTATTTTGTACAACAAAGATGCACTACCCACATGATTCATAACACCATTCCTTGCCCTTAAACTCAAGAGAATCTCAACTCTTCAAATACAATCCCAACCTATCTTCTAAAGTCCAATCCCATAAGGGTCAAGTCATATAAGGCTAGGAATAATATTTTTTTTTTGAGGAGTTTCAAACAAAGGCTTAGGCTAGAACGGGGCTACAATCAAAGGATTAACTTCATGGTAGGATATGGAACATTTATGTGACTAGAAGAATAAAGTTCAAAATCAATGTGACCATGCTAGGACAATTCTCATGACGGTCTTGGAAAATAGATAAACACCGCAATAGCAAGTTTTACTAAGCATGAATGAGCTAATCACACAAGAAAAATGAGGGATATGCAAATATGATCAAGCATCCCTAAAATGGCCAAAAATCAATCTCACAAGGGTCACTCATACTTAGTTGCATAAGAACTCATCCTAAAACTCACATGCTCAATAAAACAAGCAAGATATCATTGATCACATCAAAAGCAACATCATTTTAGAGGCTAAACTATCCAAAAATATGCAAAGGAATTTACATGCTCACATCATCATTAGCTTTTATTTTGGCAATCTAAGATGGGAATTTCTAGTCCAAAACCTACAAAACACAAAATCTTTTTGTTGTTTTTTAACACAATTTTTCAATTTTTATGGATTTTTTTGCAAAAAATTTCTCTAAAACCAAAAACTCAGAGACTCAAACATTCCAAACACAAACTAGAAACACAAACTAAAAATCCTCAAAATAATAAACAAACATAAACAAGTGAAATCATGAACACACTTACCCCCACCCCATACTTAAAATTTTTGATGTCCCCATCAAACAAGGAAATCAAAACTTAAAAGCAAGAGAGAAGAGTATGAAAAGCTCACAATTTCTTATTCTTCAATGGCATGTATAGGATCAATCGGCGAGGACGAGAGCCCATGAGGCTCTAACTTCTTCGTTTGGACCGTCCTTGTCATAGAACTTCTTCACTCGATGACCATTCACTTTGAAAATATGTCCTTGTTCATCAACCAAGTCCACCGCACCATGAGCATAGATACGGTGGACCACAAATGGTCCGCTCCACCTAGTCCTTAACTTCCCGGGGAAAAGTTTAAGCCTTGAATTGAAAAGGAGAACCTTGTCATCGGTTTGATAGGTCTTTGGAATTAACTTCCTATCATGCCACTTCTTGGTCTTCTCTTTGTATAGCTTGGAGTTCTCATAGGCCTTCAACCTCAATTCCCCCAACTCATGAAGTTCTAGAAACCTTTTCTCACCGGCCAAGTTGATATCCCAATTCATCTCTTTGAGTGCCCATTTTGCCTTGTGCTCAAGCTCTACCGAAAGATGACATGCCTTGCCATAAACTAGATTGAAGGGTGTAGTTCCCAAAGGTGTCTTGAAGGCGGTTCTATAAGCCCAAAGTGCATCATCAATCTTAGAGGCCCAATCTTTCCTTGATCGAGATACGGTCTTCTCCAAGATAGCCTTGATTTGACGGTTTGACACCTCGACTTGCCCGCTTGTTTGAGGATGATAAGGAGTAGCAACTCGATGAGACACCCCATACTTAATCAACACATTTTCGAAGCACCTCTCAATGAAATGAGGTCCGCCATCACTTATGAGAACCCTAGGCACACCAAACCTTGCAAAAATGTTGCTTTTCAAAAACTTCATCACCACCTTAGCATCATTGGTTCTTGTTGGTATGGCCTCAACCCATTTTGAAACATAGTCCACGGCTACCAAGATGTACTTGTAAGGCCCCGATGTGGGAAATGGTCCCATGAAGTCAATACCCCATACATCAAATAACTCAGCTTCTAGAATGCCAGTTTGAGGAGTCTCATTCCTCCTTGATAGGTTCCCCTCTCTTTGGCACTCCTCACACTTCCTCACATAATCATGCACATCCTTGAACATGGTTGGCCAATAATAACCACATTGAAGAATTTTTTAGGTGGTTTTGGAACTCTTAGCGTGACCTCCCGTAGGCAAGGAGTGGCAATGGTGAATTATGCTCTCAACCTCTTCACTTGACACACACCGTCTATAGATTTGATCACGCCCTTCCTTGTAGAGATATGGATCATCCCAAAAGTATTGTCTAGCATCATGTAAGAATTTCTTCCTAGCTTGATAAGACAAATTTGGTGGGATCACTCCCCCTACGGCAAAGTTAGCAAAATCCGCAAACCAAGGGGAAACCCCTCGTCTTACGGCACTAATAGAAAGAAGGCCAGTGGGAGAGAAAGAATCAATCAATTGAGAACGAGAAGAAATGGAAATCGAGCTAGGAAACTTACTTTCTTCCACGGACCGACATTGAAGTATACCGGGCCCGACATGGTTGGACGCCGGTCCAGCTTCGCAGACACATAGCTGCCTCGGGCCCGATGTTGAAGTCCTCGGTCCCGACTCACTCGCACTTGCCTTGCCTTCGGTCCGATGTTCTGAACCTCGGGCCCGACGTACTTGGTTCGTCGATCCACCCTTCCTTTCCTCCCTTCCGCTCATGAGAACTTCATCTGCTCTTGAATCATCTATAGTCATACCATCCTCCATTTCCAACATGTACTCGATGGTCAAACGGGATAGATGATCCGCTACCACATTTTCCGCACCGGTTTTGTCCTTGATCTCATGGTCAAACTCTTGGAGAAGGAGCATCCACCTTAGAAGCCTCGGCTTTGCATCTTTCTTCTTCATGAGGTATTTGATTGTCGCATGGTCTGTGAAGACTACCACCTTTGATCCCACAAGATATGAACGGAATTTCTCAAATGCAAACACTATCGCAAGAAACTCTTTCTCCGTTGTTGTGTAATTGCACTGAGTTTCATCCAAAGTTTTGCTTGCGTAGTAAATGGCATGCAACTTTCCATCCTTCCTTTGCCCAAGGACGGCCCCTACGGCAAAATCACTAGCATCACACATCACCTCGAATGGAAGATTCCAATCGGGTGCTGCCATTATTGGAGCCGAGATCAAGGCATCTCTCAACCTACAAAAAGAACTCATGCAATCCTCAGAAAATACAAAGGGCACATCCTTCATCAAGAGGTTAGACAATGGTTTTGCAATTTTAGAAAAATCCTTGATGAACCGTCTATAAAATCCTGCATGACCTAAGAAACTCCTAACATCACGAACACAAGAGGGGGGAGGTAGTTTTTCAATTATTTCAACTTTAGCTCTATCTACCTCTATCCCCCTACTAGAAACTAGGTGTCCTAGTACTATGCCCTCCTTCACCATAAAGTGGCATTTTTCCCAATTAAGCACCAAGCTAGTCTCCTCACATCTAGTCAAAACCTTGTCTAAGTTAGCTAAGCAAACATCAAATGAGGATCCGTAGACGGAGAAATCATCCATAAACACTTCTACTATATCCTCAACCATATCGGAGAAGATGGACATCATGCATCTTTGAAATGTTGCCGGCGCATTACATAAACCAAAAGGCATGCGTCTATAGGAAAAAGTCCCATAAGGACATGTGAATGTCGTCTTCTCTTGATCATCGGGATGAATAGGGATTTGCCAAAACCCGCTATACCCGTCAAGGTAGCAAAAATATTCATGTTGTGCTAATCTCTCTAGGACTTGGTCTATGAAAGGAAGAGGAAAATGGTCTTTGCGAGTGCCGGTATTAAGCTTACGGTAATCAATACACATACGCCATTTTGTTGTGGTTCTCATAGGTATCATTTCTCCCTTTTCATTTTGCACAACGGTGAAACCTCCTTTCTTAGGAACTACATGCACGGGACTCACATACTTGCTATCGGAAATTGGGAAGATAATTCCCGCATCCAACATCCTAAGTATTTCACTCTTTACCACTTCTTTCATGTTAGGATTTAATCTTCTTTGGGGTTCAATAGTGGGTTTATGGTTATCCTCCATATAAATTCTATGCATGCAAATTGAGGGAGAGATTCCCTTTAGTTCCTCTAGTGAATACCCTAAAGCTCCTCTATGTTTTCTTAGAACCTTCAACAACTTAGACTCCTCCTCATCATTCAAGTTGGCATTTATGATTACGGGTAAAGAAGAGTTGGGACCAAGAAATGCGTACCTCAAATCTTTTGGAAGCTCCTTGAGTTCTTGAGATGGTTCCGGTGGTGCTTGAACTTCTTCTTTCTGGGCCTTGAACACCTCCAAGTAAGACATCCTTTCCTCCAATTGCTCATGCTCAATCATATTGAGGGCTAGACCTTGGCGCTCTATCTCAATTTCTCTAGGTGGTGGGGTGGCTTTCAACCTAAGCTCCCTTGGCCTTGACTTTTTAGAAATGGCTTCCCATTGCAATCCAAGAGGAACTTGGATCATCTTAGCTTCCTTATGTACGGTCCCTTTTGAAGTTGGTCTAAAGAAAAACTCAATTTCTCTTCCTCCAATGTCAAGAGACAAGTGGCCCTTCTTTACATCAATGATTGCCCCAACCGTAGCAAGTAAAGGTCTCCCTAGAATGATCGGTTCACCCGGCACTTCTATCATGTCTACGACAACAAAGTCGATTGGGACATAGTGGCCTTCAATGCAAACGGGATAATCCTCGACGATACCAATTGGTTCGATGGACGACCCATCCGCTATCGTTAACCTCATGTTGATCGGAGCTATGAGACCCATAGATGTGGATTTCCATATGGTGTAAGGAATGATGCTCGTGCTTGCTCCAAGATCACACAAGGCTTGGAAATTTTGAGACCCCACACCAATGGTTATAGCAAAACGACCGGGATCTCCTAGCTTTTGTGGTAACTCCAAGGTCTTGACTTCATCTTGCATTTCCACTATGGACCTCTTCTTGCTCAAAATCTCCTTTAAAAACTTGGCATAAGATGGCATCTCACTCAATGTGTCGGTGAACGGGATGGAGATGTTCAAGCCTTGCAAGAGTTTGAGAAACCTCTTGAACTTGTTCTCAACAACATCTTTTGGCTTCTTCGAGGGATATGGGAGAATTGTTGCACCTTGAATCTTGCTCGGATCAACCTCTTTGGACTTCCCTACTTCAATTTCAACATTTTCTAAATGGACCGACTTGGGCACCATGTCGGGCCCGATGTTGTGAATCTCGGTCCTGGGTAGAGGAGTTGGATCGAGGTCTGTGTACGTCGGTCCCGAGTCGCTCTCAACCTCGGTCCGTGGTGAAGGAGTCGATCTTCTTGTTGGGTCGACTTCGGGGAACGTCGGACCCGACTTGGTGGGTAAGTTGGTCTGACTCTCTTCACTCTTCTTAGGCACGTGTGGCTCGGGTAGGTTTCGGCCACTTCTCAATCCAATTGCCTGGACTTCATTTTGATTGTTTTGAGCTCGAGGATTCTCCTCGGGTCGGCCCGGAAGTCTCCCATTCTCTATCGGGGCTTGAGTTGCAATTTGAGCAAATTGATTGTCGACTTGCCTCCTCCATGCACCAAACTCATTGAATTGGATCCTCATCTCCTTGAACCCATCTCTCATTTCTTGAGCAAATGTTTGTAACTCATTGAATCCCGGTAGTCTATATGGTGGTGGTGGCGCCCTTGGCTCGTTTTGGTTGAAGTTGTTGTTGTAGCTTTGAGCTTGACCATTGTTCCACCGGCCATTGCCACCAATGTTGAAGTTGCCTCTTCCACCGAAATTTCCTCGAACATAGTTTGCCTCCTCAATTCGCTCGGCCAAGCGCACTTGGCTCTCATTCGGACAAACTTGTGTAGCATGTGCAAAGGATCCACACTCCTCACAAGCTCTAGCATTTTGCTTGTAGTAGTGGACTTGCCTCTTAAGCTTGCTCACTTCACCTTCAAGGAATTGGAGCTTCACATCCCTATCAATGTCTTCTCCCTTTGGATCATATAACTTCCTTGCACCTTCACCTTGAACTTTCACCTCCTTGCTAGCTTGACTCACCCCATACATGGCCTCATAATCGGATAGCTTGTCAAGTAGCTCCCAAGCTTGATCCGGTGTCAATTCTATGAACCCACAATCGGTGTGGAGATTGAGCTTGTCCTTCGCTACAGGATTGATGCCTTGGAAAAAGATGTCTTGAAGCACATATGGTTGTTGGCCATGAGTAGGACATTGGCGCAACATCTCCTTGAAACGGTCCCATGCTTCGAAGAGAGGCTCATTCGGACCTTGTTGAAAACTTGCAATCTTCCTTCTCAACTCGGTTGTCTTTGAGGGCGGGAAGAACTTCATCAAGAAGGCATCATAGAGTGTCTTCCAAGTTGTGATTGACCTAGGAGCTTGGCTCTCGAGCCAATGTGCGGCCTTGCCCCCAAGTGACCATTTGAACGCCTTTAGAAGCACATACTCCAATGTCTCTTCGTCGGTAGAGATCGTCTCACACATGTCCACAAAGCGTTTGACATGCTCTATGGGACACTCATGTGGACGGCCCTCGAATTGATCACGCTTGATGAGGGAGATGAATTGCGTCTTGATCTCAAAATTCTTGGCAACCTCGGGAAGCACAATAGCCGGCTCGGGTACCCTCAACTCCGGATGCATGTATTGGCGTGCATTCCGGGGTAGAGCGTTGAGTTGCGCCTCGGCTCTCATCCGTTGCTCCCGTTCTCTTCTTGCCACCTCCTCTTGATTGTCCCTCTCAAGTTGCAATCTAGCCATTTCGGCCCGAAGTTGAGCCAACTCCTCATCAACATGGAGACCTTGATTCTCCATCCTTTTCCTTCTTCGAGCTTCCTTGAGAATACTTTCCGGATCACTCACAAACTCAAGCTCAAGTGTTCCTCGGGAGGAACGAGCTAGCATACACCTATGAAACAAAAACACAAAACAAAACAAATCAAAAACAAACAAACGGTTTGGGCTATTCCCTCACCCAAATCACTACAAAAACACAACAAACTCACCAAATTGGCACTCAATGCACTTAGACTTCCCCGGCAACGGCGCCATTCTTTTGATCGCCCTCTCGGATGCGAGGGTCAAGAGATACAATTTATAACCCGACCCCGTTGTAGTACGTGGTGGGTGTCGAACACTCTGGAAGTCTACTCGATCGATGTGCCTAGATACTAGGAAGCTAGAAAGGAGAGCATAAAACAAAGGAAAATAAAGAAAACAGTCGGGACCGACACTGAGGTCACGTCGGGCCCGAGGTTGGCGACAAGAGGAAGTCGGGACCGACACTGGGTAAGTCGGGCCCGAGGTAGCTGGGGATGTCGAACTCAAAGATTTTAAAAGTAGATCTTGGGCTTGTGGGTTCCTTCCCTAGTAGATTAAGGCTTTTCCACCCCAATTCAGGCAATGAGTGATGATCGGACTAGGATCGAGTGCTTTCGCCCTCGTTCCAACCACATCTACACCTCGATCCATGGGGAAATCCCCTTCGAAGCAAGGTCTTGAGATTGACACATGTTCACTTTCGCTACTTTGCCAATCTCAAGCCTTGATTCCCGACTTTCGCAAGGAATTGTAGCTCGATGTAGAGTGGGTTCCTTAGATCAAACACTCAAGGCTATGGAATTGGGGTTTCTAGCCTAAACCTAGCTAGGGTTTTCCCCCATAACCCAAGATCAAGGAGATCTACTCCATGTGACAAGCAAAGAAAGCAATCAAATCAAAAGAGAAAGCAATCATCATAATCAATCTCAAAACAAAGCAAGGGTTCATTCAAATCCAAAGCAATCCACAAATTCAATTCAAGGGTTTTAAAATCCACAAGATCAAAGCAAATCAAAGCTAAACAATCAACAAAACCTCTCAAGTCTTCCTCCTCCTTGGCCGATTCTCTCTCTCTTCCTCCTCTTCTCCTTCCTCCTTGCTCTCCAAGTATCCTCTTGGCTCCCTTGGAACCCCCCTTTTGTGTGTGTGAGGGAACCCTTTCTTAGAAGACAAGAGGGCCTTTTATAGATTAGATGAGGGGCAAAAGTGGAAGTTCACAAATTCGTGCCTTGGAGCCCAAGTAGTCCGGTGACCGACTCGGCCCGACACGGAGGAACCTCGGGCCCGAGGTACTGTGCAACTCGGTCCGAGGTTGGAAACTTCAAAGTCGGGCCCGACGTTGTTGCATCTCGATCCTGACCTCGTTCCACCTTCTTCTTAGTTGGCTTCTCTTGTTCTTCTTCATGGCTTGCTTCTCTCTTTCCCGCTTTAGCTCGGCCTTTGCTCCATGTCTCGACCCTCCTTCAAATTGATCCTCGATTCATGCCAAATTACCTACAAAACACATAAAAGGTGCGTAGTCTCGGAATCTCATAGAAATACGGGAACTAAGCTAAAAGGAACAAAACGCACAAGAAAAGGGGAAAAAGAAACATATTTACAAAGGAAATCACATATGAAAACACCACCAAATAGAGAGACATCACACTCAAGGCTATGGAATTGGGGTTTCTAGCCCAAACCTAGCTAGAGTTTTCCCCCATAACCCAAGATCAAGGAGATCTACTCCATATGGCAAACAAAAAAAAAACAAATCAAAAAGCAAAGCAATCAACATCGTCAATCTCAAACCAAAGCAAAGTTTCATTCAAAATCAAAAGCAATCCACAAATTCCAATCCAAGGTTTCCAAATACACAAAATCAAAACAAAGCAAAGCTAATCTATCAACCAAACCTATCAAATCTTCCTCTCCTTGGCCGATTCTCTCTCTTCTCCTTCTCCTCTCCTTCCTCCTTGCTCTCCAAGTATCCTCTTGAGAGTTTTTGAGGGTTGGTTCCTTCCTAAGTGTGGGAACCTCCTCCAATTAGAAGATAAGAGAGCCTTTATAGAATAGATGAGGGGCAAAAGTGGAAGTTCACCATTTCGTGCCTTGGAGCCCAAGCAGTCCAGTGACCGACTCGGACCGACACGGAGGACTTCGGGCCCGACTTACTGTGCAAGTCGGTCCGAGGTTGAAAACTCAAGTCGGGCCCGGCGTTGGTTGCAACTCGGTCCGGACCTCGTTCCACCTTCTTCTTGTTGGCTTTTCTCTTGTTCTTCTTCATGGCTTGCTCCTCTCTTTCCCTCTTAAGCTCGGGCCTTGCTCCATGTTCCGATCCTCCTTCAAAACGATCCTTGATCCATGCCAAAACACCTACAAAACACATAAAACGCGCATAGTCTCCGAATCTCATAGAAATACGGGAACTAAGCTAAAAAGGAACAAAACACACAAGAAAAGGGGAAAAAGAAACATATTTACAAAGGAAATCACATATAAAAACACCACCAAATAAAGAGACATCAACCGCTATGAGTGTGGAGTTTGTATTGGTTTGGAATATTAGATATGGATATGATATTATTGTTTAGTATGTTGTCAATATCCGTTGATATCTAATATTTGTTGATATTTATTATTGGTGGGAATTAAAATGATATGAAATATCAAATCTTTTTTAAGTAAAATTAAGTTATTTTTTCACTTTAAATATAATATTGATGCAAATTAGCTTTAGCGAATTGATATATTGAAAAGAAAAAGCATTTGCATAGTACTAATTTATTGAGTTCAAAAAATTTTTGTTGTTCTTTGTCTACCTATCAACTTCTCATTATATTTAATTACATATATTTAATCGAAAAAAATAAAATGAATTTCACACATTGTATTTTAAATAAAAATAAATATCATTAGTGTTTTTCAAGTGCCATTAAACGTATCAACTTTAAATCATCACATTCACACATGTGCAAAAACTCCTAGAAAGTTAGTTAAGGAGAAATGTTTGACAAATAAGTAATGTCTACTTTCAAAAAATTGCACCATCAAATTGACCTTGCAATCACAACAAAGAGAAACATATTCATCCCAACAAACTCTCTAGTCTTGAAGGCTAAGTCGATCAATAAGCCTCCCCATATACAATTTTTTCCATTCATCATTTGGACAACTATAGAATCCATCAAGCTCACTTGGTGTCCTTGAAAGAAAGCTAGTAGCATCAATAACATCAATTGGAAAAATTCCATTTATGGGAGCAATCTCGAATAGAAAATTATTGTTTTGCTCCATAATATCATGCTCACATTGTTGAGCCACTTTCAAAGCATTTGCTATAGTACCCGTTTCATCCACCTCCATGTCTTTTGTTCTTCTTAGCTCTCCAATATCTTGGACCATCTCACAAAGCACTCCAAAAGTTTGTCTATTAAAATAAAGCTCATTTTTTCATTTAACAACGCTTTCTCTAATCAACCTATTTAAATTGCCCAATCTATGACATGTCTCATCCCTATCTTGCATTGGAGCCTCCCTAATCCGATACATTTCTTCACGAAACATTGTAGTAACAATATAAGATATTGTTTTGATTATGTAAACTGTTTCCTTGATTTTCATTGATCATAAGGAAGGGTATTTATACAAAGTGTTCCTTGAGCCTCAAGGATAAAGATATACAAAGATAATATAAATTTACATATGGATAAAAGTATCCAAAAGATAATACATATTATATTAACAACAATATTAACTAAAAACCCCTACAAGCTCATGAAGGATTTGTGACATGAAGCTTGGAACAAAGTTGTAGAAATCGTGTTGTACCAACAGCCTTAGTAAATATGTCAGCAATTTGATATTGAGCTCAAACATGTTGAACAATCAAAGAACCATCCTCAACTTGCTCCCGGGCAAAATAATAATCTATCTTGATGTGTTCGGAACACTGATAAAAAACAGGATTGGATGACATAAAAGTGGCGCTCAAATTATCACAGAGCACAATGTGTGGACGAATCAAAGGGACGCGCGACTCAAGAAGAAGTTGTTGAATCCATATTAATTCATCAGCAATAAAAGCAATAGCACAATACTCAGCTTCATAACTAGATTTTGCAACAACCGTTTGCTTTTTGGAAGCCCAACTAATTAAATTACCACCATAATAAATAGCGAAACCATGTTGAGATCTACAATCGTCCCATCAGATGCCCAACCATCATTAGAAAAAGCCACCAAACGATTATCTGTAGTAGGTCGAATAATAAGACCCATGGACAAAGTACCTTTGAGATAGCCCTCTTAACAGTAGACCAATGGGTTCAATGGGAGAATGCATGAACTGGAAAACCTGATTTAGAGAATATGAGATTTAAGGATGGGTGATGGTAACTTATTGTAATGCCCCAATGACGCTCATGTAAAAAGACAGATTAAACAAAGGGTTGCCATCCTTTATGAGCCATGATGTCGATTCAACTGGGGAGGAAATAGGAAAGGCGTCATGCATTTTATTGTGTATCAAAAGATCACGAATACACTTCTGTTGTGTGAGCATAATACAATAAATAGAAATTAAATAATTGGCTTGCCTTCTAGTTTGGTGTGAACTTCCTCCTCAATGGGAAAGGCATCATTAACGGACTATATATAGTCATAAGCACCGGGCAATTCATCCTAGATTGCAGGACAATCAAAATCCTTGAGGCCTTCATTAGAAAGCTAAGAGAGGCAACATTGAATAATGGCTCGTCTTGAGTCATATTCTCCTTTTCATATATGGGCTCATCCCAAATTGTCGGACCTTCTAAGACTTTAAAGTCATCATAAAAAAAAAAGATGTAACACTTGAGGTTGACGCATCATCAATCTCATCCTTCTCGTCAGATAGTCATGGCAAACCCGAGAAATAAGATAGTCATGTATTGCTTCACATCTCGTAGTGTCTCTAGACGATCAACATCTTCCATAGGAATTTCAACATGGCTTGAAACATTGTAACAAACAGCAGAGTACAACATATAAGACACAAAGACAAATAGATCCTGACGTTGATGAAGATGTGAATTTAAAATTTCAAGCAATAATAACAAAACGACAAGGCAAAGAAAAACTCCCTTTCTTATTGAAAAATTCTATGTCTTTTTTGTGGTGGTTTGGTGGTGGTGATTAGGGTTTGGGTGAGGGGAAGGGTGGCGGTGGTGGTTATTAGCGGTGGTAATTTGTGGTGGTTTGGTGGCGGTGATTTAATGTGAAAACAAGCAATAAAAAAAACAATAGTAAGAGTTAGGGTTCTTAGGACATAGAGTGACTAATAATTTGCTAACTTGAGTTACTAGTGTCAACTATTCTTTAGTTAGGATCTCAAGTATCCCCCATTTAGAAGGATGTTGGAGCATAGTACATGTCTTGAATGTGAACAATCCTAATTTATATTTTTATCCTAATTTAACAAAAAGTGTGAACAATCATAATATCAGGTTACCGGCTTCTTTAAGTACAAATTAAATTATTTATAATGGTAAGATAACATTAGATGATTTGGATAGTCTACTATTATGATTATTATGATTTTTCTAACATATGTCCTTGGATTAAGGCTCTTGAAATGAAAAGAATTTGTTAATTTTCATTATATAGGACAATTTTATTTTTCATTTATTTCCAAATAGGTTTGTTTTTAAAATATATATGAATGCTTAACCTATGACCTAAGCATAAGTTAGAAAAACTGTTATTAATAAGGTCAACAACATATTATATTTAGATGTTAGAGCATCCTCAACAAATGCTCCAAATTCTTGGATATTGTGCATTTGGAGATTTTGAGCATATTTTAAGGTCCAATAGTTTCCCCATCTTAATCTCTATTTTAGAGAAAGTCTCCAAAAGTTGATGTCTCTTCCCTATATTTAGATAATTCCCTAAAAATATTTGGGGAATGCATTCAATGTATCTAATAAATTATGGCTTCTTCATATTGGTCAAATTAGATTTTATAATATAATAATTTATACATAAAATAATAATTATAATAAATGTAGGATTTTCTCAAAGAGAATTTGCTGGAGTCGGAAAAAAAATTAGAGAATATAATTTTAAGTTTGTTATTTTGAAAAAAAAATCAAATTTGTTATACATGCTCTAAGGTTTTAAAATATTTTATTTTCTTATAACTAGTCAAATAACAATAATTTATCATTTATTAAGTTAATATTATATAATATTTTATTATCTTTCAAGTTATAATAACAAAAAATTTATTATTTATTAGATTAAGATTTTAGAGTCCTTGTATTTTCATAAGTAAGATAATATTTAATTAATTATTTTATATGTATTTTATATGTTGAAAATAAAAGCATTAAATGCATTGTTCTCTAAAATAGAGAATTTGTTGGAGTTAGCTCAAATTTTTTTTAGAGAATTTGATAGTTAGTACTCTATTTTAGAGAAATTTTTAGAGTATCTCTTGGGGATGCTCTTAGCTTTCACCCAAGCTAGAATGTTTTGGGGAATCAAACTTGCAAACGATAACAATTAATTGTTCCAAACCACGAAACAAGAGTAGTATTACTGTCCAAAAAAGTTACCACATTATCCAAACGGCGAACATATGTACACATTTTAAGTAATATTTCTGATACTTAGCCTCCTTCTTATTTACTCCAGCCTCCCTATAAGCCAAATGTCTCCCATCACTAAGCTTGATCCTTGGGGAAGTCACAGGGGTTTCAAGAACTTATTGTAAATGATTCCCGCAAGAACGGCGACAATCGACACTGCTGACTGCACAAACATTTCTGGAACAGAAGAGGTAGTAAAGCTCATAAGTCAAATTAATGCAAACAAGCAAGACTGAAAGCTTTTATCATCAAATTAGTTCGGAAGTTGTTAATCTTGCTTTGTGATGCACATGATACTTGAATTCGAAATTGACTTTCAATTCGGGTATAAATAGCACAGGAAAGCTCATTTCAAGATTCAACTACTTTTTGCAGCTCCAGAAGTGAAGAAACAGACTTGTGTGTGATTCAAGGGCTTCATCAGATCCAATTTGCAGCATACACAAACCCACAGAATAAGATTATCAGTCTCCTTACGAAATGGGACTTAGGTTTTAGTATTTCTAATTCGTAACGCCTTACGAAATGGGAAGCAACCGGACAGAAAAAGAATGAACTGAGAAAATAGAAGCATCATATTGCAAGGATGTTGTCACCCAGTGTGTGAGTGATAACAAACGCTCTCTTTCAAAGTAAACGCTCTCTTTTTCGTGTTCACACTGCTGCTGTTGGTTTCTTTGTGCTGATGGCCAGTCCTTCTCCACCGGAGAGTCAACCAGTGAAATGTAATGCCAAAGAAGCAATGATGGAAGATAGTGAGAAAGTAAGGCCCCCGGATAGCGGTATATCGTGGAAGGATATGGTTATTGTTGGGGGTGCTTCGCAGCATAAGACGATTTTGGATGAAGATTTTATAGAAGGGAAGATCCAAGTTCACGTCCCAGACGGAGATGATGGGGATCCGTCGATTACCATTGCGGATGAGGTGATGGATGCGCTTGCGTCGGTCTGAAAATGGTCGGTGGTGGTGAAACTCCTTGGGAACCCCATTGCGTTTTCGGTCATGGAGAAGAAGATAAGGGATATGTGGAGATCGAACTTTCGGTATCAAATTTTGGATCTTTCCCATGGGTGCTATTTGGTCCGTTTCGGTAGAGAGGAAGAGTATATGTCAGCGTTAAATGATGGTCCGTGGACTATCTTCGGAAGATGCTTGATTGTCCGTAGTTGGTCTTCTAACTTTCGAACATCAGAACCGATCAAGACTGCTCCGACGTGGATTCGACTTTCGGATCTGCCGGTAACATTGTATGAAGAAAAAATCCTTATGAAGGTGGCATCGGCTATAGGAAAACCAATTAGGGTGGATCCCAAAACCTTGTACACCAACCGTGGGAGATTTGCAAGGATATGTGTTGAAGTGGATCTTGAAAAGCCATTAAGAGGTGCAGTGTACATTAATGGCGATAGGTTTTTGATTGAATATGAAGGGTTACCAACGATATGCTTTGGGTGTGGCCGTTTTGGCCACGTCAAGTCCAGTTGTCCGTTTAGACCAACATCCTCGAAGGGTCCAATTGAAGGTAGTCAGACTGTTGAGAACAATGCGGCTAAGGGCGACATTGAAACTTCGACGGAGGAAGGTGCGTCTCCGATTGTGGTCGCCGGTGCATCGGAAGTGATCAAGAAAGGAAGTCACGGTGCTTGGATGAAAGTCGAAAAAAGGAAAGTTACAACAAAGGGAAACAGAAATAACCCCAAATATGATCAGAATAAAAAGATCACCAAAGAGATATGCATGGCAACAATGAGAAAGGAAAGAACAAGCTATTTCCTGAGACAAATGCTTTGTTCCCTCAAATAAACCGATTTGAGGCGCTCCATAAAATTCGCGCTGAGATTACGGGGAAGGATAGGATGGAGATACGTTCCGCAAAAGACGTCTATAAGAGTCAAAAATCTACGGTGAATAACAGTAGTAAAAGTTTGAATGAAAAGGCGCTTGTTGTGGAGAAAGTTGGACAAGAAGGGACTTTGGTTAGTAGGCCGGCCCAAAAGTCAGGAAATGGGCAATTTGGGATGATGGAATCGGTGGTGCCTTTTGTGGCACAAGAAAGTGAATCAAGGAAAAGTGTGGATGAGCCTGTCATAAGGAAAGGTGGTTTGACAATGACAATGAGCAATGGACCGGCCCAGAAGTTAGGAGATGGGCCAAATGATTATATGGGTTCGATGGTGCCTGTTATGGCACAAGCTATGGAACTTAATGATCAGAATAGTAAAATTGCTGATGGAGAGGTTTCAAACAACCAGTTTAGTCAGGTTTTTAATAATGGCCTGTTCCAAGCAAAACACAACAGAAACAAACGATCAATTAAAATAGGGCGTCGGATTGGGGTTTTCTCCAATGCAAGGGATGGGAAGCTTGAAAGGACTATAAATGGTCCGGTTTATGAAAATCAGCCTATGAAAAGATCAAGATCGGATGTTGAAAATAATGTTGATAGATCAAGTAGGGTGAATAACAGCACGGGGGATGGTGGTATCACCAGTCCGACACCTCAAGTGGTGCCCCAACCTGTTGCACGTGAGGGCGGAGGATGCTAATCAACTTTCTGTTGAGGATGATGCTCGAGCTGTCACCCTTGGTGGCAATGATTTCGACATGGCGGAGAGCTCGCTAGCTCAAGGGCCATCATGATTCCTTTTGTTTCCTTCGTTTTTGCTATATTTTTGTTATCTATGAATATTTTAATGTGGAATTGTTTTGGTGCAGGAAAGCTGGGTTTCCGACGGGCAATCCGTTATATGAGTAGACATCATAAAGTTGATATTGTGGCTCTTTTTGAACCTCGAATCTCGGGTGAAAGAGCTGATGAAGTTTGTAAGAAAATGGGAAGACTGAACTTCAATAAATTCGCGAGGGTTGAGGCTATTGGTTTTGCCGGGGGAGTATGGTTATTGTGGAAGGATCCTAAAGTGAAAGTTGATATCGTGAAGTTGTACCGAGATTTTATCCATGCTAAATATGTTGATGGAGGCATTACAATCAATCTTTTCGTTGTGTATGGTCCTCCGGATGCTACTCGGAGAGGGGTCTTCTGGAAGGAGCTAGAGGTTGCAGTGAAGAGAGTTCATGGCCCGGTCGTGGTGGGAGGTGATTTTAATTGTATCTTGTTCAACCATGAAAGGGAAGGTGGTTCGGGTGGCCTTCATTCGGACTCCGGTACTTTTCATCTTTGGAAGAACAACTTGGGTCTCATTGATATGAATTTTGTGGGGCCTCGGTATACGTGGAGTAAACGTCTTTCTCAAAACTCCGTTGTTTCTAAAAGATTGGATCGTGTGTTCATGAATGCGGATGCAAGGGCTTTGTGGAACGAGGCTCGGGTACGGCACTTACCCCGTTTCTCCTCGGATCATAATCCTTTATTGGTTAATTTTTGCCCGAATCTGATGTTAAATAAGAAACGGAGACCTTTTCGGTGTGAGGCGGCGTGGATGATTCATCCGGGTTTTGATGAAAAGGTCGGGAATTCTTGGAATAGTGAAGTTGACACCCCAAGTGCTTTGGCTTTGCTGAGGGATGAACTTTTGATTTGGAACAAAAGAGTTTTTGGCAATATTTATAAAAGGAAGAGTATTCTGTTGGAGGAACTTGATAGAATCCAAAAACATGGTAATAGAAGTCGATCGGCAGCGTTTCTTGATAGAGAGTTGAAGGTTCAGAACGAGTTGGAGATTGTGTTAGAACAAGAGGAAATTTTGTGGTTTCAAAAGTCGAGAGAGCAGTGGTTGAATTTAGGAGACCGGAACACGGCTTTCTTTCACACGTCTACCCTTGTTAGACGAAGTCACAACAGGATTGATTGCCTTCGTGATAATGATGGGAATTGGGTAGATAACAAGGATTCGCTTGAACGGATGGTTGTGGACAGCTTTATACGGCTGATGCTTCTAGTGAGGCCAGGATCCCAGGTTTGCGTGCTAGCTTTCCATCCATTAACAATGTTTGGCTTGACAAGCTCATTAGGCCGGTGACGGGGGATGAAATTTGGAAAGCGGTGAGGGGAATGGGTGCTTTTAAGTCTCCAGGCTTGGACGGTTTTCAACCTGTCTTCTTTCATAAACAGTGGAACATCGTGGGTAGTTCCGTCGTGAACCTTGTTAAAGAGTTCTTTGCAACGGCTAAGCTCCATGATGGGGTGAATGATACTTTGATAGTGTTGTTAGCTAAGCGAGAGAAACCGGAATCCCTTAGCCAATTTCGTCCTATCAGTTTGTGTAATGTCATTTACAAAGTGATTACGAAAGTGTTGGCTAATCGGTTACAGCCGATTCTGATGGAGATCATTGGGCCGACGCAGGACAGTTTTCTTCCGGGTCGGTTAATTACCGATAATGTTATTGTTGCGCAGGAAGTGGCGCATTCAATGAAGAGAAAAAAAGGTGCGAAAGGCTGAATGATTTTGAAGTTGGATCTCGAGAAGGCGTATGATCGTATTAGATGGGATTTCATTGAGGATACTCTTGTTTCTGCTGGTTTCCCCGATCAATGGGTTAGGTGGACGATGGAGTGCGTTGCTTCACCTAAAATGCAACTTCTTTGGAATGGCGAGGTGTCAACTCAGTTTTCGGTCTCTAGAGGAGTTAGGCAAGGGGACCCTATATCTCCCTATTTGTTCCTACTTTGCATCGAGAGATTAAGCCACATTATTAAGGATTCCGTGGATAGGGGCGATTGGAAGCCGATTAAGCTAACAAGGAGAGGTCCGTCACTTTCACATATGTTTTTTGCGGACGACATTATGCTTTTTGCTGAGGCTTCTGTCAATCAGATTGAAGTGATTATTAGATGCCTTGATTGTTTTTGTAGTGCATCAGGTCAGAAAGTAAGCACGCAGAAGTCTATGATTTTTGTTTCGCCGAATGTTAATGTGAGAACGGCTAGGAGTTTGGAGGCTGCTAACGGCATTAAGGTGACCAAGGATTTGGGCATTTATCTTGGACTCCCTATCCTTCACAAACAGGTTAACAGATGTACGTTCTCGAGTTTGATTGAAAAGTTCAAATCAAGACTTGCTGGGTGGAAAGCCAAGACGTTGAGTTTTGCCAGGAGAGTTACGTTAGTGAAGTCGGTTTTGACGACGTTGCCGGTATATTCAATGTCCACGTTCCTCCTACCCGATAATGTTTGTAAAGAGATTGATAAGCTTAATAGGAAGTTCTTATGGGGTGGAAGCTCGGATCAGAAGAAGATTCATAAGGTTGCCTGGGATATGGTTACTCGCCCCCGTAATCAAGGTGGGCTTGGCATAAGATCGATGAAAGAGATGAATTTGGCTCTGGTTGGTAAGCTCGGGTGGCGTTTCGTTACGGAGGGTAATGGTTTGTGGATCTCGGTCTTGAAACACAAGTACGTGGACTGCGCTTTGGGTCAATCTCCGGCCAGCTCCTACCTTTGGAAAGGGATCCGTGCTGGGTTAGCTGAAGTCGTGGTTAAAGGAACCAAGTGGATTGTTCGTGATGGGATGTCGGTTCGTTTTTGGAGAGATACATGGCTTCTCGATTCACCGCTGTCGGTGTATGCTACTGGACAAATAGATATGACCGTGTGGGATGTGTGTGTTAAGGATTTTTGGGTAGAGAATGTGGGTTGGAACTGGTCTTTATTCGCTCATTTGTTGCCTTCTGAAGTAGTGCTGCAAATCGCTGCTGTTGCTGTGCTTCCTGTTGATGATTATATGAAGGATGAGCTGAGTTGGGTACATTCGGTTGATGGAAATTATTCGGTGACTTCTGGGTACAATCTGTTGCGTGGGAATTTGAATAGAGCAGGGGTTGATCAGGGGCTATATAACAGAATTTGGAAGATGGGTGTACCTGAACGTATAAGATGTTTTATGTGGCAGGTGTGTAACGGGGGCGTCTTGTCCAACATGGAAAGGCGACGACGACATCTCACGACGATAGACTCTTGCCCGATGTGCCCTGTTGAAGCTGATGCTGTGGAATCCTACGAACATTTGTTCCGTGATTGTACAAGAGGTAAGAATATTTGGTTGGTTTTTCATGCTAATGATATTGTGCCAAACTTTTTTCAGATGTCTTTTGCGGAGTGGCTTCGAAGCAATATACTGGCGAATGGGAAGATTGGAGAGGCGGATTGGTGTGACATCTTTGGAACAACGATGTACTGGCTATGGAGATGGAGATGTGCTAAAGTGTTTGGTGAAGAAGTGCGCATTCTGGATAGAGCAGGATTCATTCTCCAGCAGGTCAATGAATATGTCCATGCGTCAGGTAAGTTCTCTACCAAATCCATTCGGTCAATTAAGGTTATGCAGGATGTGTCTTGGATCACGCCGGATGAAGGATGGGTTAAAATCAATACCGACGGATCATCTGGCATTACACAATATTACATTCATCCTCTTCTTCACACTGAGACATACGGAGTAGATTGTAATTATAAAATCAATCGTTCACTAGATCATCTGGCATTTACTTGAACCAAGTACGAAAAAGAACCCCCATTTAGAAGAAGCGAATTTAAAAGATGAAACAAGAAGGTTGATCATTTGAAAGAAGGGTCTTCTCCAACCAAGAGTGATTTAAAAACGAGTTGGCAAAACACATCTTCGTGGATGAACAAGTGGCCTCCATCTGGGACTTCATGGTACTTGATCCATGGCAGCTTCTTTGCCACGTACCTCTGTAACCTGAATGGCACAAGCCTGTCTTCGTAGCCTTGCCATATCTGCACCCTCCCCTCGCTCTCCGGAAACGGGTCCACCATCTCCAACGGGTCGAATTCCCATGACCCGAACAACAACTTCAGATCTTTGTAGAGGGACTGCGCTTCTCCCTGTTGTCTAACCTTGTGCTGTCAAGTAAGTTGAACATGATATTTTTTTAAACATTCATTCAATCTAGCATAGTAACACGATGTGGATGAGCTGGGCGACTGTAATTACCTCATCGGGATTGGGTAGTTGGGACATCTTCTTGACAGTCTCGAAATCTCTATCCGAGAAAATACTCAAATCCTTGTCAATGATGGAAGGCTTGGGCAAAATCTTGAGTCTCATACACGAGTCGAGAAGCGCGGGCGCGTGGTGCGCAACCCGGAGCACCCACTGGTCCTTCCTCTGGAGCAGCCCGAACGCCTCGCCGGCGATCTCCGCCGGGAGCGACGGCCACCAGTAGTTTCCGGCCGGGACCACCAGGGCGACGCCGGCCAGGCGGTGGGGGATGTACTTGAGGCACCCCCAGCTCATGTAGTTGCCCATCGACAGCCCGATGACGTGGAATTTGGAGCCCAGCTGGAGTTGATCGGCCAACTCCTCCAGGTCCAACGTCTCGCTCTTGATCGTCCTGTTCGGGTTCGGGTCGCTCTCCCCGTACCCGCATCTGTCGATTGCTACGATGTGCACGCCTACATTTTCCATGAATTCCTGCATCCATTATTTGATTACATATAATACAAGTTATGCCAAAAATCCAACATGAGTACCCCTATGTTTAATTGTCTAAAATTTGGATACACCACTAAACCTGAGAAAGAGGAATGTGCAGGTCCTTGGAACTGTCGAATCCATGAACAATAACAACTTTAAATTTAGCTTGGTCCAGGGGAACGCCAAGCTGTCTGTAAGAAATATGCCTTCCACTGCTGAGTTTAACCCGGGGTGAAGTCACCGGTGGGCCCCCGGGCGTTCCACACAGCTTGCCCGGTGGAGGGCGGAGCAACCGCCATATCAGGATTGCAGCCCCCGCGCCCGCCGCTGCTGCGTAGATCATTGGTTTTGGGTTTAGGTTTGTTAGACTTTTCCAATTTATTCGAAAGCTTGGTTGTAGCTGTGAATGAGCATGCCTATGCTTAAAATTGACATTTTATGAATTGACTCAAGAGCTTGACCTGACTTTACTGAAAAAGATTGGGGTGAAAATGTCTGCGTTCGTAATATGAAATCTCCCATTGCGTGAATGATCCCAACTTTGAATATCATCTAATCAATTCAACCTAATTGACCAGTCTATAACATTATGCAACAAAGATGAGGCCGATATTCAATATAGGTGGGCGAGAAAAACGAACAGGTTTCAGTATAAGTTGGTCAAATCTACTACATTTGATTGCACTACAAAGGAGATTAATTCGCTGATGATATAAATCATAAGAAAAATCTACTAATATAAGACAACCCTTTGAGTCATTCGAGTAGAGTATATTAAGCTGTAAATTTTTGAAAACGACCAACTCTAGATATTCTTGAATTATATAAGCCAGCCTTTCAAATGAGACCGCATTTGACAAGTCAATCCTCTTACTCTTGGACAAAAAGGAGTATACAACTACAGAAAGTGAAGAAAAAACAATATTCATTGCACAAGGTTGGAAGTGAGAATGCCTAAAATACAACAAGTGCATCCTCCATCTACAGTTCTACACAACAATGACATCAATTTTGTCTCCTACCCGAGCAAGCCTATTATGGGCTACCAAAACATATAGTTTGCATTTTCCTAACTATCACAAAGATTATCTTTCTCACTTCAATTTCTGATAGCTTAGCTTAGTAAGCTGAAGTTCACTGCATAATCATAGAAAAAAAGCTACTTACATCCTGATCAAAGACGACAAGGGTGTGTAAATGCTCATCAGCCTAGAAGTAGCTCTTTTATAATGGAGTCGCATACATCCTGATCAAAGATCATAAAATGGCCACCATTAGCAACTTCATTGTATTTCATCCATGGAAGTTTATCAGCAATGAAGCGGGTCAGTTGGAGCGGGATTATTCTATCTTCATAGCCTTGCCAGAGGCAAACCGATCCTTCATTGTTAGGGAAAGGGTTGTTTAGATCCAGGGGATCAAATTCCCATCTGCTAAATGCGACTAACATGTCCCTATGAAGTGAATGGTAAATCCCTTGCTGACATATCTTTTCCTGAAATCATATGATGATAATATAATTACAAAGCCTGTGAAAAAGTCTTAAGCTTCGCGTGTAGCCCGAAAGAAGGTGTGGATCATTTTGAATTTGCTCATTCCTATAAATGGATCAGATATAGTTTGGACCAAATAGTTGAGAATAATTCTTAATTGGCAGTTAACTTGCTTGTGTTATGTATATTTTCTATGACACTAGTACTTCAATTTTTGATTTGGCAATAAGGAACTAAGCTTATGGAATAATTACTTCCATCAGTTCTTTGTTAACACAATTTTAGATGTATTATGCACATATGCCATGACAGTAGTACTTAATGGCTAAATGGCAACTTTGGCCCTCAATTTTAAGGGGTTGCCATATTAAGATCCTCAATTCATAGAGGTTATTTCATTATACTCCACAAAACCTTCATTTTGCCCTAAAACATTGAACGGTGTATTAATGGGAAATTAACAAAAGGATGGATGTAATATTTCCATTAGTTTGAAACTTTATAAAAAGAAACTAGAAGCTAGGGACTATTATGAGATGACAACCCAAATATGCATTTAACCCCCCCCCCCCCCCCCCCCCCCCCTTTTATGTTTTTTTGTTATTAGACAAGGAACGGTTCATTACCTGACCAGCAGAAGGAGCTTCTGATAACCTCTTCAGGGTCTCAAGATCTCGGGGACCAAAAATTGACATGTTCCCGGACATCATACTCAACGAAGGGAACCATTTTTGTGTCATCCACCAGTAGAACAGCCAAGGTACATAGTGTGCAACCCAAAACGTCCATTGATCCTGTGAAGGTAACCTCCCAAGGGCTGCCTTTGCTAAGGTACGAGGAAAACAAGGCCACCAGTAGTGTACGAAAGGAACTACCAAGGAGACTCCTGATAATCTGGCAGTATAGACACATTTCATGTAACAAAAGAGAAACGAAGTACACTTTTCTTAAGGCCAGGGTTTACTCAGCAAGAAGGCTTAATTAGCTATAATGTCATTATAATAAGCCCCCTTATAAGGACATTATAGGTAATAATAATGCCTTCTTGCAAAATGAACTCCAAGCTATAATGTGTTTGAATTCATCTTTATATTTGAAAGAAAGGTTAAGTAGAGAAAGTCATGCCTATGTGGAATATATTTCAAGCAGCTCCAAACAGCGTAAGCTCCCATAGATAATCCTATGACGTAAAATTTAGGTCCAAGCTCCAATGCATCAGCAAGTTGTTCAATATCAAATGCCTCATCCTTCACAGAGTGGTTGGGATGTGGATCACTCTCTCCATAGCCTGCTCTGTCGAAATGCAGGAAATAAATCTTTAACTCCTCCACAAGTTCCTGAAACACCAATACAATTGTACGGCCTGGTCAATATTAAATCTAGTGCCATAATTGTACAAAAATGCTGATGAAACAGAAGGAAAAGAAGCATTTTTATAAGACTAAAGAGCATAACCCAAACACATTGAAGTGATATAGGTGCTAAATTTACTCATACTTGATCATTTTATTCGTGGGATCCTGCTAATATTGTTTTTAATTCGTCATTGCATGTAGTAAAAGGGGCTCAAATCTGCATCCTATTCTTCCTTTTACAACATTAGTGGCTGGCTCAAGGTAACATGGTTTTAAGACTTCTCCCATACTTTGATATTAAAATTCAAAATGCATAAAAATCTAAAATCCGAGCTGAGATGTTAAAAAAAGTAAAATGAGCAAGAAAGTGGAAGGGGCATTGCTGATTAATTGTGAATTTCAGCTGAGAAACATGATATTAAGACTTAGCTGGGACATCACGTTGAAATAGGAGCTTTAGGATGTTTAGGAGCTAAAGTTTAAATTTTTTTTTTTTTTATTTTATCTTGGGAGGACAAAATAAACTCCTGAAAAAGCTAAAGCTCCAAACACAATCTTATTGTCATTTGCTAAACTAATCCAACTCCAATAAGCATCAAAGGAAGTCAGTTACAAATTCATAGTTCTAAAATAGCAACCATTCATACCTCACTTCCTATGGGAAAAAAATCGTCATACTGGCATTTGTTCAAGTCATACAAACCCAATATGGAAGAAAAACAAGTACTGGGTTCTTACTCTTAGTTATAAATAAATTGTAATTTATGCTAATTAGTTTAAATGCGAGAAAATGTCAAAGTCTCAAGTATAGAAGGATAATAAACTAGTAGTTTTTCATACCCGAGATACAGGTAAAGTGAGGTCCTTGGAATCATTAAATCCATGAGAAACTATGATTTTATACTTAGCCTCCTTCTTATTTACTCCAGCCTCCCTATAAGCCAAATGTCTCCCATCACTAAGCCGGATCCTTGGGGAAGTCACAGGTGGACCATCTGGTGAGCCGGCTATCAACGGAGGAGGGGGTTTCAAGAACTTATTGTAAATGATTCCTGCAAGAACGGCGACAATCGACACTGCTGACTGCACAAACATTTCTGGAACAGAAGAGGTAGCAAAGCTCATAAGTCAAATTAATTATTAATGCAAACAAGCAAGACTGAAAGCTTTTATCATCAAATTAGTTTGGAAGTTGTTAATCTTGCTTTATGATGCACATGATACTTGAATTAGAAATTGATTTTCAATTCGGGTATAAATAGCACAGGAAAGCTCATTTCAAGATTCAACTACTTTTTGCAGCTCCAGAAGTGAAGAAACAGAGTTGTGTGTGATTCAAGGGCTTCATCTGATCCAATTTGCAGCATACACAAACCCACAGAATAAGATTATCAATCTTATCCACCAAATTATACGCCAGCAAACCTAAAACTGAACATCCCAATGTTCACCGGACTTAGGTTTTAGTATTTCTAATTCGGAACTCCTTACGAAATGGGAAGCAAGCGGACAGAAAAAGAATGAACTGAGAAAATAGAAGCATGGTTAATGCTCATATTGCAAGGATGTTGTCACCCAAAATTCCCAATCAAGTGATTTCGTCAAGAAAAGAAGTTGCAGAGTACAACATTCAATAAACACACAAAGATAGTAAGTAAATAAAGGAAGTGAAATAATAGATACCTAGATAAGGAAAGTGGAGATTTTCTCCTTAAGCGACTTCGATTGGGAAACTCGAATTTATTTGCTAGTGCTACTGGAAAAATCCTTCCATGATCTGATTATCTTTCTCCTCTTCTTCAGTGTTTGAATTATTGAAGATCGGTGATGAAGAGAGAAGCCCAATTAGGAAATTAGGGATTCTGGGTGGGTGACAATTTAGTGACAATACTGTCGTGCTTTGGTTGTGCTAGTGTTACTGCTACTGCTACCTCTGTTTTGGGTTGTTCGGCGCTACGTCCTTGGACTCTTTTCAAGGAACTCGTGCTCGTGTCAAACGATGTCAAATAAAATAAAGGGAAAATTACAATTAACCACCCGCTATTTTACAATTGTTGCATTTAACCACCCTTTATATTTTTTCGATAAAAAAACACCCCTTATATATAAATGTGTGACAATTTGTTGGATCGTAATCGGTTAGCAGTGAGCTTGGGAACTGGCAATTAAGCTGTTCCCAAGGCAGCGGAAGTAAATAATCGCAAGTAATAAAAACAGTTAAAGGGACAGTTCCTTTATAGAGGAACCCCACTACAACCAACTAGTTGTATGGGTAAACCTCTACCTCCGCTTGGAGGATTTTGAATGACTTACTTATATTGATTGCTTTGTTCCTTAGTTACACAGCCGGATTTACACTTCTCTGTTCCTACAAGTTCTTCCTAACTCTAGCAACACTAGTAAATCCTCTCAACTGAGTTCCTAAGCTCACAACAGCAAAACACAAGTAACTCAAACCTTACGCTGACTTCTCAGTTCCCTTGCTCCAGGGAACTTCAGCTTCACCGTCGTCGAGATCACACACTCGCCGGCGGGGACTTCTCTTCCTTTTCTTTCTTTTCTCAGATGTGGGTGTTTTGTAAGTTCTGGGAGAAGTACTCAAACCGAGTACTATTCATTTGGCTTTATAGTCCATTTGTCTTGGGCAGTAGCATCTTTCGTTTGTGTCCAAAATGCCCTTTGCTTGATGCCCAAGTTGTACTTTCTTCACATGTGACTTTGGTTTGAACTAGGTCAACTTCTTGAATCAATCGGACCGTTGGATGAAGCGTGACAGTCTGATCCTCAGACTGTTCCCTCTGGCTGTCTGAGACAGGATCCCGCGATCTGCGCTGAACGGTCGTTGTCTTCACATGTGAGTTCCCATTTCATGGGAACTGACTTCTTCAGAGTTCCCTTGATGGAAACTCTTCATCGTTGTAAGCTTGTGTTTTCTTGTTTGTTTCTGGGAGTTCCCACTTCAAGGGAACTTTCCTCTTCAGAGTTCCCTTGATGGAAACTCTTCATTGTGGCTAGCAGTGGCTTTGTCATTCATAGGAGTTCTTTGCTGTACCTGTGTTCCTTAGAAGTACTTGAACAAACCACATTAGTTCCCTATGGTGTTTGTCATTATCAAAACTTAAAGAGGAGTGAATCGTTGATCCGTTGCTTAGAACCAGAGGTCCCAACAACGTCCCAACAATTTCCCCCTTTTTGATGATGACAAACCCATAAAAAAAATGCAAATATTTCAATGAATGATATGCTGATGAGTTCCTAAGTATGATTTTGGGAAATCACTCTTAGTGAGACATTTAGATTTAGGGAGCCACTTCTGGTGAGACACATAGTTCCTATTAGGCTTTTTATGCAATTGTTCCCCCTTAGCTTATGCGTGGTCTGTGATGACTTAAACTTTGAACTCATCTCACATTTTTTATCTTTCCCCCTTTTGACATCATCGAAAATCAAGCAAAGCAATATTAGGAAAGAATGGAACACGCAATCAAAATAAAGACCATTTCATTACTTAAGATAATATGTACAATGGGAACCCAAGTACAATTTGTGGTCATTTTTGGATTAAGGGAACAAGAAGGGAGAGATCATGGGCTCTGAGGGAACAAGGCGTCACAAAGGCGCGTAAGGACTTGTGTAAGCTTTTCTTGTCCTCTGGCCAACACTGCCTGGTCCCTAGCAATCTGATCGAGGGTGTTGGCGATGCGGAGCAACACTGGAGAGTTCCCCTCTTGTGTACCAGACTCTAGGGGAGTCGCCTCCTCTACAGGCTCCGAGTGCCTCATCTTCTGGGCAACTTGAATGTCCAGTTCCCTTCCAAGCTCGATTTCTTCTTTAGAGGCATCGTAGAGACCCTCTTTTTGTAGGAGCTTTTTGATCAGCCCGGAGTAGGGAAGGGAATGGGACTTGGAGGCCATGCACTTTTCCATGTGCCCAAGGATAATGCGGGGAAGATTTATGGGCTTCTTGAGGAGGAAATGGTAGAGGATGATGGCGTCGGGGATGTTGACAACCAGGCGCTTTTCTTGACGTGGGACCACCACGTTGATAATGAATTGGTGAGCGAGCTTGGCAACCAAGGATAGATGATGCGTCGAGTGGACCTTAGAGGGAACCCGACCCTCAAAAATTGTGTTGTACACCTCGGCGCTGTTGAAGTCGCCCCAGAGCTTGCTGGGCAACTCGCTAAGCCCTTGACCAGGGACCTGGAGTTGAAGGCGGATCGTAGACGTGGTAAAAATAAACTCATCGCCTTCGTGGGAGAGAGTTCCCTGAGTGCCGTCGTTGGTGATAGTGAAGTTGTTGTAGAATTGACGCACTTGTGAGGGATCTACGCTCACAGTTTCTTGGCAGAGTCTCTCCCAGCCCTGGGCCTTGATCAGTTCCCATAGTTCCTCCAGACCATTTTCAGTCAGCGCCTCTTGGGAAACTATGAGGTGATGGAGAAGCTTGCGGCGCTCACTGACATGATGCTTGGTGGTCCCCTTCCCCTTTCTGGACTTGCTTTTGGATTTGTTCCCCCTAGAGACCGTGCGAGGTCCTTTCTGCTGAGGGGGTGCAGCCACTTCGATCATGAGCACGCGGTCCCTTGGTTGTGGGGAACTCGCGGACACCACCATTTGGTGTCCAGGTGTAGGGATGCGTGCTGGCTCCTTTGAAGCTGGAGCTTCTTCTTCTTCTTCGACCTCATCATGGGAGGTCCCTTCTTCCTCGGAGGAGATCGAACCCGAGCCCTCCGCGTCATCTCCAGGATGACTTGTTGTTGCCTCAGCACCTCCAGCTGGTGCGAGGTCCCTTGTCTCTGTTGGCTCTTGAGGAGCAACCTTTTCTGGGGACTTTGTCCCTTGGGAGACTGTGTGCTCAGAGGGACCCCTGTTGAGTTCTTCCTCGATGTCCTTGAGCTGGGCTTACTCCTCCAAAGTTCCCATGATGATCGGAGGAGGGTCCTTGGTCATTTTGTCGATGACCACAGAAAGAGGAAGATCGTCGTCGTCTGAGGAGAGGGCGACGGTACTTTTGGATGGTGAGGGAGAGGGGAGTTTGGTGGTGGTGGGAGACGTGATGGAAGAGGGGAGAGGAGAAGAAGGAATAGGGGTAGAAGGGGAAGTGGAATAACCTCGATAACCGTTGCCCAATGAACGTGGGGCGCCGTTTCAACTTCTCAAGCACGCTTCTGGACACGCGTCACAATCTCTTGGGAAGTCCTTTTCAAATTTTGAATACTTGGCCTGTAACGCTTCAGAGCTTCTGACACGAAAGTCCGCTTCCCAAGTGATGGTTTTTCTTTGAAGATTAGTCAGTGTTCCCTTTGTAGATGCAGCAGTTCCCATGATCCTTTCAAGGTCAGGGAGAGTGAAGTGGTTGAGAGAACTTCACACTCATCTTTTTGTGGGGCTAGGGAACTCAAAGGGAACCAGACGATTTGCAACTCGATAAAGGAAATGTTTTGGCTCATGAGAAGCATTTGTCTGATCCCTAGCTTAAGGTGGGTCATATGATCAACCGTCATGGTGGCTTGTAATGAGGGATAAAGGGAACTCTGGTTGATCATTTTGGGCCAAAAGAAATAGAGTTCCTTTGTACACATTTTTTTCTCTAGACTAGTAATCATGGCATAGTGAAAGCAATGAATCCAAGTTCCTTATCATGCAATTTTAGATAAACTAGTCAGGCATTGGGAGAGAGATAAACAGGGACTTGTTTAGTTTAGAGTTATCATCCCTAGAAGCATTCGAAAACGCTGGTAGGGACGTCTGTGTAAAGCTTTGGTAAGAATATCCGCAATTTGCTCTTCAGTTCTACAGTGTTCCATCGAAATGTTCCCATTCTCAACATTGTCACGTAGAAAGTGATGTCTTATATCAATATGCTTAGTTCTAGAATGATGCACAGGATTTTTGGAAATGTTTATGGCACTAGTGTTATCACAGAGTATGGGAACTGGGCCAAAAGACATACCGTAATCCTGGAGTTGTGACTTAAGCCATAGAACCTGGGAACAGCATGATGCGGCAGCCACATATTCAGCTTCAGCTGTGGAGAGTGCAACTGAGTTTTGCTTTTTAGATCCCCACGAAACTAAGCAGGATCCTAGGAACTGGGCCATTCCTGAAGTGCTCTTTCTGTCAACCAAGTGCCCTGCAAAGTCAGCATCTGTGTATGCAATGAGCTCAAGGGAACTGTTCCTTGGATACCAAAGGCACAAGTTATTGTTCCCTTTGAGATACCTGAAAATTCTCTTCACCTCTTTCAGGTGTGATTCCTTAGGGTTAGCTTGAAAACGAGCACAAAGACATACGGAGAACATGATATCAGGTCTACTAGCTGTTAAGTAGAGAAGGGACCCGATCATACCTCGATAGTTCCTTTGGTCCACACTGATACCTGTTTCATCTGCATTTAGCCTTGAATTTGGTGAGATGGGAGTGTCAATGGGCTTTGAATGTTCCATCCCATACTTCACGAGCATTTCCTTGATGTATTTCTGTTGATGGATCTTTGTTCCCTCCTTTGTTTGGGATATTTGAAGTCCCAAGAAGAACGTGAGTTCCCCAATGAGACTCATTTCAAACTTACTGCTCATGAGGTCCTTAAATTTTTCTACAAGAGTTTCGTTAGTTGCTCCAAAAACAATGTCATCAACATATACTTGCACAATCAAAGTGTCTTTAGACTCTTTCTTTAAAAACAAAGTCTTGTCTATGGAACCTCGAAGGTATCCATGGGATAAGAGGAATTGAGCAAACCTGTCATACCAAGCTCGGGGAGCTTGTTTGAGTCCGTAAAGGGCCCTTTCCAGGAAATAGACATGGTTGGGCATTTTCTCATCTTCGAATCCTGGAGGTTGGGCCACATACACTTCTTCCTTGAGATGTCCGTTTAGAAAGGCTGTATTCACATCCATTTGATAAAGTTTGAATCCCTTGTGAGCAGCATAGGCGATGAGGAGTCTGATTGCCTCTATCCTGGCAACTGGTGCGAAGGTCTCATCGTAGTCAATCCCTTCCTCTTGCCTGTATCCTTGTGCTACTAACCTAGCCTTGTTCCTTGCTACAGCTCCAGTATCATCGAGCTTGTTCCTAAAAACCCATCGGGTTCCTATGATGTTCTTGTTTTTGGGCCTAGGAACTAGCTTCCAAACTTTGTTTCTCTCGAATTGGTGGAGTTCCTCTTGCATGGCTTGAATCCAGTTCGGGTCCTTTAATGCTTCTTTGATATTTTTGGGTTCCACCATTGAAACAAACGCGTTAAAAGCACAAAAATTATTGAGAGAGGAGCGAGTTAGAACACCTTTATCAAGAGGGGAGATGATGTTCTCAAGGGGGTGGTCCTTCCTTTGTTGAAAGGTTCTTGCAAGAGTGATTTCCTTTGCATGTGTATTATCCTCATGGGAACTCTCATCTTCAGCTTCTTCATTTGATGTTTCTTCAGAGATTTCTGGCAGGTTCCCTCTTTGTTCCCCTTGAATACTTGATTCTGGCAGTGTATTGTCTTGGGGGACAGCAGAGTTGTTCCCTGAAGAGGGGACCTCGAGAGAGTTGGAGGTTTCTTGTATTTCTTCTGAGGAGGGAGCCTCAAGGGAGGTTTGATCAGTGAGGGTTGGACCTTCGTCGTTGTTCCCTGGTTGTGGGATATGACTTGCACTTGGATAGTCTTCATCCCGTTTCCTTGGCTCATCCTCGTCATCATCATCGTCTTCATGTCTGACTAGCTTGAACAGAGTTCCCTTCCCTTGGGACTCGGTTCCCATCTTTACAGACTTTTCATTGAAGACGACATGAATGCTTTCCTCTATCTTCTTGGTTCTTTTATTGTAGACCCTGTAAGCCTTGCTTTGTGATGAGTATCCCAGGAAGATCCCTTCGTCGCTTCTGGGGTCGAATTTGCCAAGATTGTCTTTTCCGTTGTTGTGAACAAAGCATGTGCAACCAAATGTTCTCAAGTGTGAGATGTTTGGTTTTCTCCCTTTGATGAGCTCATAGGAAGTCTTGTTGATCAGGGGCCTTGTCATGGCTCGATTCAGGATGTATGTAGCTGTGGAGATTGCTTCAGTCCAGAAGTACTCAGGAACTCCACTTTCGATCATCATGGTTCTAGCCATATCTTCCAGAGTTCTGTTCTTTCTCTCGACCACTCCATTTTGCTGAGGAGTGCGAGGAGCTGAAAAGTTGTGAGAGATCCCATTTTGCTCACAGAAGTTTAGGAACTCCGAGTTTTGAAACTCAGTTCCGTGATCAGATCTGATTGCTTTCAGTTTCAGCCCCAAGCTTACTTCTGTTCTTTTGATGAAGGGCTCAAATTCTTCAAACGCTTGTGATTTTGCCTTCAAGAAAACAACCCAGGTGAATCTTGAAAAATCATCAATTAAGACATACATGTACCTTTTTCCACCGTAGCTGGCTGTTCTCATGGGACCACAGAGATCCATGTGAATCAACTCCAGGGACCTGGTTGTGCTTACCACCTTCTTCGGTTTGAAGGAGGTCCTGGTCTGTTTCCCTCGAACACATGCTTCACACATTTTGACTCCTTCGAGATTGATCCGTGGAAGACCAATGACCAGATCCTGTAGATAAAGCTTCAGGATTTGATTTACACCAGCATGTCCCAGTCTTCGATGCCAAAGTTCCGTGTCATCTTGGGAACTCGCAAGGCACAGCTTCATTGGTGGTTCAAAGTTGGTGTCCACCACATACACATTGTTGTATCTTCTTCCTCTCAGAATTACTTTGTTGGTCTTCTTGTTGATGACGAGACATTCATCTGAGTCGAAAGTGACGATGTTGTTCCCTTGATCACACATCTGGGAGACACTCAGCAGATTGTATCCCAGATCCTTTACCAGATTTACGTTGCTAACTTTAATAGATCTATTGAGCAACACTTCTCCTTTTCCAATAACTTCTCCCTTGTTCTTGTTGCCAAATGAGACGTGGCCTCCTTCGGCATGAGTGTGGAGTGAGATGAGGATATCCTTGTTCCCTGTCATATGGTTTGAGCATCCACTATCTATGAACCATGTATTGTTCCCTCTCACAGCCACCTACAAGGAAAAGTTAGTGTTTTGAGACCCAGGCAAGATGACTCTTGCCAGGTCCCTTGCAAGGGAAAACATTTTCATTTAAGATATAGTCAGAAATGTTGATGTCTTTGGAATTTTGAGAGTTGGAGTTCCTTTGGTGATGAGCATGACGTTTTTGTCTGTTTGGGAACTCATGGCTTCTAGGGATTTGGGCTCTCTTCTTGGGACATGCATCCTTGTAGTGCCCATGAGCACCACAGTGCCAACATGTCTTGTAGTATTCTCCCAGGTAGTATTTTGGGTGTGGTCTCTGGATACAGTTCCTATCCATGGTTTCTTTGTTGTACACTCGAGACCCATTTCCCTTAGCAATTTTGACATAGATTCTATGTCCAGAGTTCCCAGTATAGTAGTCTTTCTCACCATTGTTTCCACTCTCTAGGACCCTGATTTTCTCCTCGAGATGAGCATTTTTCTGTTTCTCGCACTGGAGTTCTAAGGCCCTACACTCATGGATCTCATGTTCGCTCAGGGGTGACTTTCTGTTCTTGGAGCACTCACCTTTGTATCCTATGCCATGTCTGGCTGGGACAAACTTGATTTGGGAACTAGAGACTTCAGGGTGTTCGGGAGTCTTACTCAGGTTTTGCAGGAGGGTGTTCTCATCTTTCTCTAAAGTTTTGATTTCTCTTTCTAGATCTACGATGTGAGACACATGGGACTTGAGTTTTTCTAGAAGGGATATGCAGTTGGGACAGGGCTCAAGACCAACTAATTGAGAATTTATGTGTTCCTGTTTTTCCAACTTGTTTTGCAGTTTTATGTTATCTTTAACAAGACTTGAAAGGATTTTCAACAATTCAGGTTTTTCATAATTACTCAAGGAATCAAGAACAGTTTCAGTGGTTACCTCACTGGGTTGTTCCCCAGTGGTTTCTCCTATGGCCATGCCACACATGTCCGGGAGTGCCCATGCTTCAGGATCTTCGTCTTCATCATCGCTCCAAGTAGCGATGTAAGCCTTCTTTCCTTGCTTTCTGCCTTCAGTTCCTTGTGGACATTCCTTCGCAAAATGTCCTTTCCTGTTACATTTGTAGCAAGTCACTTCTGAGAGATCCTTCTCCGTGGGCTTTCTTTGGGAACTCTGTCCCTTTCCCCAGTTCCCACTGTTCCGTTGAGACTTTCCTTTGTAGAAATTTCGAAGAGCCTTTGTTACAAGAACTAGCTCTTCATCCTCTTCTTCTTCAGAGTCTTCATGTTGTTCTTGGGTTGATTTGAGCATCTTTTCGATCTTGAGTGCGATCCCTCGATGAGCTCGAGTTTGTTCCTTATCATCGATCTTCCTCTTCTCATGTCCCACTAGCTTTCCAAACACTTGATGAAGCATAAGTGTTCGATTTTCTGGGTTTTCCTTGAACATCGTTCTCTCGTTTGCCCATTCTCCAGTCAATCCATTGAAGAGCTGTTGGACCTTCATTTTGTGGGTGATTTCTTCTTTTGTGATCCCCAATCCTTCCATCTTAGTGCAAAGTCCTTCAAACCGGGATTGGTAGCTATCGACGGACTCTCCCATCTCCATTTGGAAGTTGTAGAACTCCCTCTTTGCGTTCATTTGAAGATCTTCCCTGAGATCTGAGTTCCCAACGTGCATTTGTTGGATGGCTTCCCACATTTCCTTGGCTGTGTCAAGGTTTGCAACCCTGTCACAATCTTGTACGCACATGGACCTCTTTAGGTACTGTTTGGCTTTGTAGTTTGCCTCCATGCACTTGTACTCGTTGGGACCCCACTTTGAGAGGTCGTTGACAATAGCTGGATCGATTTCGAAGTTCCCCCTTTCGATGACGCACCAGGCTTGGTAGTCTTGGCCACGCATCCAATCTTTCATGTCTCGTTGCCAGCTTTCAAATCTTCCTGTTATAAGCCTTGGCGGCTTGCTGGTATTGTTCCCCACCTGAGTAAGTTCCTGAGCCATTTTGACACCTGCGATGCTAACACAAATCTAGAGCGCTCGCTCTGATACCAATTGTTGGATCGTAATCGGTTAGCAGTGAGCTTGGGAACTGGCAATTAAGCTGTTCCCAAGGCAGCGGAAGTAAATAATCGCAAGTAATAAAAACAGTTAAAGGGACAGTTCCTTTATAGAGGAACCCCACTACAACCAACTAGTTGTATGGGTAAACCTCTACCTCCGCTTGGAGGATTTTGAATGACTTACTTATATTGATTGCTTTGTTCCTTAGTTACACAGCCGGATTTACACTTCTTTGTTCCTACAAGTTCTTCCTAACTCTAGCAACACTAGTAAATCCTCTCAACTGAGTTCCTAAGCTCACAACAGCAAAACACAAGTAACTCAAACCTTACGCTGACTTCTTAGTTCCCTTGCTCCAGGGAACTTTGGCTTCACCGTCGTCGAGATCACACACTCGCCGGCGGGGACTTCTCTTCCTTTTCTTTCTTTTCTCAGATGTGGGTGTTTTGTAAGTTCTGGGAGAAGTACTCAAACCGAGTACTATTCATTTGGCTTTATAGTCCATTTGTCTTGGGCAGTAGCATCTTTCGTTTGTGTCCAAAATGCCCTTTGCTTGATGCCCAAGTTGTACTTTCTTCACATGTGACTTTGGTTTGAACTAGGTCAACTTCTTGAATCAATCGGACCGTTGGATGAAGCGTGACAGTCTGATCCTCAGACTGTTCCCTCTGGCTGTCTGAGACAGGATCCCGCGATCTGCGCTGAACGGTCGTTGTCTTCACATGTGAGTTCCCATTTCATGGGAACTGACTTCTTCAGAGTTCCCTTGATGGAAACTCTTCATCGTTGTAAGCTTGTGTTTTCTTGTTTGTTTCTGGGAGTTCCCACTTCAAGGGAACTTTCCTCTTCAGAGTTCCCTTGATGGAAACTCTTCATTGTGGCTAGCAGTGGCTTTGTCATTCATAGGAGTTCTTTGCTGTACCTGTGTTCCTTAGAAGTACTTGAATAAACCACATTAGTTCCCTATGGTGTTTGTCATTATCAAAACTTAAAGAGGAGTGAATCGTTGATCCGTTGCTTAGAACCAGAGGTCCCAACAACGTCCCAACACAATTAACCACCCTTTGACGGAAAATGTTAATTTCTCAGTTAAGTCTAGTAAATTACATTTCTACCCTTCATTTATATATATAAAAGAAAAGAAAATGTTTGCAAATTCTGTACGAGTGTGCACGAAACCTCCAGACGTAGCCCACGCCGCCAACGTTTTGGCCTCGGCAGAAAATGAGGGAGCAGGTGACCGCCGATCTCTCCCACCCGGTTCCACCGCCTAGATCTATACCTTTCGTTGACTTCTTTCTATCCTTCGTTTCTACCCTTTGATCGTGGATCGCCATCGACTACTCCTCTGCCTAGATCCATTACTATATCTGCTCTCGAGATGTGCCATCCCCAAGCACTCGTCTATCTCCTCGGCCATCGGAGGCAGCGCCGCCCACTCGTTTGTAGCCGCGTCGTATACCTCCACTCGTTTGCAGCCCGCCAGCAACCATCGCTACGAACAATAGCGCGAATGTGTAATCATGAATTGGTAACATATTTGGCGGTGTTGTACTGGAATTTCAAACAAATTGAGTGGAAATTTGACTGGCATTTGGATGATTTATGGAGCTAATTAAAGATGTAAGGGTTCAATGTGGGATTTATGGTTTAAAGTGGTTGGTATCGAAGCCGGTAATCCATCAATTTGGGGATAATGTTTAGAGGGCAATGGCAGGAAGAGAGATGAAGGGGAAAAGGTTTTTTGTAAATAAAAATAAAAACGAAGGGTTAAAAACTTAACTAGAAATTCACATTTTTTGTGAAAAGGTGGTTATATGCCCCACCTTTATAAATAAGGGGTGGTTTTTTGTTCAAAAAAATATAAAGGGTGTTTAAATTTAACAAATCTAAAATAAAGGGTGGTTAAATGCAATTTTCCCTAAAATAAATTATCATGGAATTTCATGCTTCACTTTATTATTAGTTCTCGGAGTTGGATATGGCCTAAAAAAAATATATGTTTGAGTTATACATATGTATTAAGGTACATTAAATTTATATTGAGATTAAAAAAAACCCTAAACTGCCTAGTTGTCCCTGATGATAAAAAACCACACCAAATATTGGAGGAAATCAATACAATGACAACAAAAGAGGAAATGAAACAACACGTCATCAATATATGGTGGAGCCTATTATTCTCTAGAAACAAGAGAGTTTTTTTTTAAATAAAAACAGAGTTAAATTCATGTGGTAATATTATTAAGCAAAATCTTAGTCCCTTTAGGGGGAGGGTACATCCATAGCTGAAAGATTAGCAAAACAAGCATGTTCATAAAAAAACTTCAACCAAAGGAGTTGAAAGACTTAAAGAGTGATTTATCAGCGCATCCACAACCCGGTTAACAGTTCTTGAAATGTGCTTGATATCAATCTCCCAAGAAGTGTCCTTAATGAGCTTATGGCACGCCTCCAACATGTAAAAGTCCTTGTGGGGTTGAATTTTGGATTGCAATTAAGAGAAGCTTGGTTGTCTGTAGAGAGTCGGTTTGAAGCAAAACTCGACTAAAAGACGACATTTTTGGCAATTTGTAATCCGTTCAGAATGGCTCGTAATTCGGCATGGAGAGCATCACAGTTGCCAATCTGGAAGGAGTATGCCTATATAAAACGCCCTAAGTGGTCTCGGAAGACACCACCACCCCCAATCTCCATACCATGTTATAATCTCGAGACTATGCTACATGTCTCTCCTCACAATAAGCTCTCGCTCAAACGGTGGAATTGGTGGAGGCTTTGTCGATGGTAGTAGAATAAAGCTCTCACCCTCAACTTTCAAGCGAGAGCTTATTGTGAGGAGAGACATGTAGCATAGTCTCGGGATTATAACATGGTATGGAAACTCAAAGACTAGTGAGCACACAAGCTTGGTTAGTCTAAGAAAGTGAATTGGTATTATGTTTACAATTCTTAGACAGATTTTTTATGAGATCATTAGTTTGTTGAACATGATGATAAGCTGCTAGCAGATCGAAGAGAACCATGAGGTTGATCAAATTTCCATATTATTCTGTCATTTGTTTGTGACCCCTAGATTTTCCAAATGATGTAGAGGTTTCTCTAAATGATATAAAAAGGCACGGTTGGGTGATTAAGGAAAACGATCTTCAATTCTAGATTGGGATGTAGCTACAAATATTTATTACTAATTTGTTGCACTTGCTCTGTAGAATAAAGCCTTCTTTGGTGGTTATAATTGCCCTTGTCGACCCCATCAAACTAAACTTGTCCTCAAGGTTATACATGGAATAAAAAATGGACGCCAACAATGCAATTTGACGAACCTGAAGGTCACTAGGGTCATCATCGGTTGCATCTATTCTACCACTATACTGAGAGTTATGGAATCGCGGTGTCATGTACAATAGTAGCCCTAGATCATTGATCTAACCATGGGAGTTTAATAGAGGGATCAAAGGGGTGCGGTGGCAGTTTCATTGTAAGTTGTAACGGTGGGTGGAATTTGCTTAATTTGTCTCTTTGATGTTCAACCAGAAAAATTGACACAAGACTTTCATGTGGTTGATGACGAAGAACCGTATTAGGTCCGTTTCCCTTTTCTAAAAAGAAATAGTCCTACATGATTGTTTTCTCTCTTAAAACTTCCTAAATTATTTGATTTTAATGTGGTCCAAGGTGATGGCCTTTGGATTTAGGGTCTAATTGGAGTTTGGATCCAAACTTACCCTTACCCATCACCTAAAGATAAATCAGTTTAAAAGGCTTTTGTCAATTCAACCCTAGAACCCACACAACGTCATTCGAGTGGATTACACACTCTGTAATTGTCATCATCCTCTCAAATTCACGTGCGAGTTCCTCACTATGCCATTGCTAATCAATCGCATTGTGACTCTTTACTACAAAAACAATGGTGTTGAGACCTATTACTCCATTCTTCGACATAGTTTCACTACCTTCACACCCAAGCTCTCGGGACTACCGTCGTCAACCGAACAAGCACCATCGGTTGTGAGACTAGTGTCACATTGGTCGGCCTTATCTCACCTCATTTCTCGACTTCACACTCGAAATCGCTCTGAATGGCCTAAATCTCATCTCCTTCCTCAACTATCAACTCGAAACCGATCTAATGGGCTTCAAGTTCATCTCCACTTTGACCCGACCATGGCAGTGGTGTGAGATGCTCGATTCTCACCCCAAATTGTCCACCAAATTACTGCTTCTTTCCCTCGGCCCCATAACAACCCTCACCAAGAATTACCATAATGACAAGGAGGTCTATCTTCCTCTCGTCGGAATCGAAATTGGTTTTTGCCTTTTGTGGAATCCAACCAATATTGTTGACATGCTTTTCTTGGAGATCGATGGGTCTACTCTCGTTGAAATTCAGATTTCCCCTGCCTTCAAACTTGAGCTCTAAACTAATAACTCCACTGGAATCTTTTTTGTTGACCTTCGACATATCCAACTTTTGAGCGACCAAAAGAGTCGAAGTTCCTTCGTCCCCAAAATTGACGAATCCCAAGCTCCTCGATATTACCAACAAGATCTCCTGTATCAGGGCTTTCAACCCCGATTCTTCAACTTCATTAGGGTTAGGGGAAAACCCATTTGGAATTGCGATTCGATCTGGCTCATGATGATCGCGTGTTGCTGAGCCATCGCCTCTTGCATCGCCACATATTGTTGAGCGAGCCCTTCTAGCATGGTCTGGACTAGTTGATCCTAATGGTTGTCATTATGGTATCTAACCGCTCTAACTTTCGATTAGTTTCTCTTCCTGTCACTTTCAATCGCTTGAATTTAGTCTCAAGAGTTGTCATCCCCAAATATAACTCCTTGATTCTAATCATGGCTAGAATGAACTCTTAACAAGAGCACCGACTTCTTAGACATGGGGATGAGAATACTCCAAACAAGATCTCTAATGAGCCCAATCTCCTTGATTCTAATTATGGAAACCAACAAGAATTACAAGAACCCCTTCCTAATCTCAGAGGAAAAAGATCTCTAATGAGCCCAATCTCAGTGGCAGACAATCTTCCAAAGAGCCTAAGGCACTAGGCCTGATCCTTATCCTCGTTTTCTGTATAAAAACTCCTAACAACCAGACACTCGTATTTATAGAATTCATATACTTCTCAGCACGCAGGCTATATGACATACTACTAACTAACTCAAAATAAAAAAGACCACCATACCCCTTCTAATAAACTCTTGCACATGCTTGAATATTCCCCTTAAGCACAAGCGTTTCCTGACAATCTCCCACCCCTAGAGAAAGGGACGTGAAGGGTGCACAAATGAGTTAGACTTATCTTCAATACTTTTCATAGAAAAGTAAATCAAATAAGAAATCAAGCATAAAGAATGGTGGAAGATTTAGGTTTGCATCACTAGAACCAATAACTACATAAGAAAAGAGACATGAAGGGTTCACAAGTATAGAATTTGTTCAGGGTTCCATTGCATATATTGAAAAGCAAAACGTATATATAATTAAATCATATATGGGTAAAGAATATGTTGTGGATGATAGAAAGTTTAGATCTCTTTGTTGTACAAAGTTACAAATATAATGTATATCACATTTTACTTGTGCGTAGACAATATAACATAAAACAATTTACAAAGCTCATTGTGCTTATTCACCAGAATCAATCCTCTAAATTTGGAGGTGACCAATGTTCCTTTAACTTGAATTTCATCTGAAAATGACAATGAAAAGGCGTGAGGTGCAAGGCGAAGGTGAGCTCCTTTTGTAGGCGAGACGCACCTAAGTGTTGAAACTTTAAAAATCATTTCTAACCTTAAAAATCATTTCTGTAACACATCTTATATTTAAAGCAACTTAGTTCTTATATTCTAAATGCATAAATGTAAAAAAGGAATCATAATCAATATAAACCCATAAAAAACCGATTACAAGCTGAAGAGGAAAAACTTAAAAAGACGGTGGATTGACTAGCAAAAGTCTAGAAGAAGCAGGGGACAAGGGTGCAGTCGACAGATGGGGGACGATGGGTGGTGGCGGCGGCATGTCGTGAAGTAAGGTTTCTTACTTTCTCTTTCTCGTCTTTCTACTCTCTTGACTTCTCTCATTGTTCTTTTGTTTTCTTTTTTTCTTTTTATTTCAGTTTTATGCCTTCTTTTTTCTTTTAAGAAAGTTTAAAGTAAAATCTAAAGGTCACGTGTCTTTGAGGGTGTCACATGCTTTTTTTTAGATTAAAACAATGTTTAATTTCATAAGTTCAGAACCCACAAGAAGGTGCGCGCCTTAGCAAGAGCGCGCCTCGACAAAGTTGCAGCAAGGCACACACCTAGCTAGTAGAGCTCAACTATCTAAGGCACACCCTTTACATTTTCTATGACATAGATCTCACACTTGTAGCTTTTATATGTAAGGTTCCAAGAAGGATTCCCACCTAAACTAAAACTTCTGTCACGAACTAATCTTAAAATTCTTACATTACTACTGCAAACTTGTTGGATGTTCGAACTCGGCATATACAGTACAGCATAACTCCAAACGATATCCTATGAACTTGAAGCTGAATAGTTCACAACAGGTTTAGAATCTACTTTACCTGATACCAAATTAGTCAATGGTTTAGTGCCTCTGCCACCAAGAGGTTTTAGCACCAAATTACAACATATTAGATATGGTTTTCAAGAGGTATATATTAGTAGCATAAAATATCAATCTAAAATATTATCCATGTCATTCCATTATACAAGTCAGAGCATTACATGTGAGCAGGTGACCGACAAAATCAAATGCGCACACCTTGATCCCGTCAGAGTGAAGTGACACCACTCAGTGATTATGCTCAACACGATCCAAAGTAGCAACCCACATTGTTCCTGGAACCATTTAAAGTCAATATTTTATCCTTGTTCTTGCAGATCTGTTTGCTAAGTCCTGACCCAAGAAAAGGGTCATATGAAAGTTCTTATGGAGCTCCAGGTGATGAAATTACTCAACCCAAGCCTTTTCTAACTCCCCTTTTCTGGGAACATTTTACCAACTTCATTTGCTAGCAAGAATTAATTAAGTTTAGGTGTTGACAAACACTTTTTAACCTTTGGGGGACTATTATGTATATGAAATAAATAAATAAACATCTTAGGATGCCCCTTAGCTATCATTCAATAAAAGACAATATTGACAATATTGCTTCTTTTGGATTCCTCAACTGAGCTGGAGTAGATAGTATTTGTAGTCAGGTTTGACAAAATGTAGCTGAGAGTTGACAATTGGAACTTGGAAAAGAATGTTGAGGGGAAGAGGAAAGAAAAAGAAAGAGGGAAAAAGGAAATTATGATACATTCAGAAATCCTTTAAATGCATGTAAAAGGGATAAAAGGGCAAGAATTGGGAAATGTTACCTTGTGGAACTGTGGAAGTAATAAAAGTGCAAGTTAAATCTCAGTGAAGAACTTTAAAGCTACCCTGCTTTGGATTGTAAGAGAGGAATTCTGTTCAACTTTGATTTCTTGGTAGAAGTTCAACAAAGATGGCAATGCAATCAATATACTCAAATGTAAAGTTCAATAAAGGCTCAAGTCAGAGTGGTAATACCCAACACAAAAATACCTACAAATAACAGTGTCAAGAGGAATAATTACCATAAATATACACACCTCTAAATCTCTAATGCATGGAATATCAGAATTCAACTAGCTATTGGAAACAAAAGCAGAAACTATGTTCAATTATCACAAATGTTCAGTTCCTTGAATTAGAAGTTGCAGCTTTACACAAAAGAAGGGATTGCCCAGGAATCAAAGAACACAATGTACCATCTCTTTCTTGTTCCTTCCCTCTTTTCTTTGTAATCCTTTTCTAACTGTTTTCTTTTTCTGGATGTTTCCGTTTCAGTCTCTTCGAGACGTTCCATAAAACATGCTAACAAGGTTACAGAAGTAAGCAATTTCAGCACCACTAGTTGTTCCAATCAACAAATTTCAATGGTGAATCTGAACAGGAGGAAATTGAAACTCCTTAATGGACGAGAGGAATGGTATCACCTGTGGCCTCTGCATCAAATCTCTGTAGAACTCGTACTCTGCTTCATAATCATGCAGGTGAAGCTCGGCCTTCTGATTTGTATGGTAATGGTGCTTTGCCGTTGCCAGCTTCCCGAAGCCGTACAAACTCACTCTTTCACAAACCCCCACCGCCATCATCACCGCTTGCATCCCTGACGAGTAGTGAAACATCATCCCGTCGTGCGCCTTGGTCCACCCCTCCAAGCTCCGATTCCGATCAATCCCGCCTGGTGCGAACCACCTCTTTAGCGAGTAGTACTTGACAACTTTGGCGCATAGGAGATCGAATTGGGGATCCGTCACCAAAAACGGCGCACGGTGGTCGGTGGCTGTGGAGGCGTTGCAGGCGGCGAAGTCGAGCAAGTGGATGGGCTGGCAGATGTAGAGGACGAGGGGGACGTCGGCGCCGTACGGGTGGCAGAAGCAGTCCTTCCGCCGGGCGCAGAGATGGAGGATGTTGCTGTTGACGAACGAGACGGTCGTCTTTGAGCCGACCTTGTTCGCAAACCCTGCAATCCGGGCGTTGTTCAGGCGGATTACGGCCTCGTGGCCGTCGATTGCGGCGCCGAATTCGGTGTTAAGGAGGATCCCGCTGTTTCCAACGACGGCGCAGGACGAGTACTTGCTCCGCCGGCCGATAAGCGGCAGGAGGTCGGAGAAGACGTCGGTTTCTACCGTGAGGTGACGGCTGCGTTTGCGGCGGCGGGACCAGTCGGAGAGTAGGGTTCGAAACTGGAGATAGAGGCGGTAGAAGGCCGGGGAGCGGAGGCTGACGGGGACGCCGCGGGAGGTGCGGGCGCGGAGATCGGCAGCGGCGGTGAAGCGGCGCCAGATGAGAAAGGGGCGATAACGAGCGAGCTTGTCGAAGTTGCCTTCGATGAGCTGGTCGATTTCCTGGCGGAGGCGGTCTTCGCCGGGGTCGGATTCCGCGAGCTTGAGAAGAGTGGAGTTGAGGACGGGGAGATCCGGATCGTAGAGGTGGAAATCGGCGCGGGGAAGCGAAAAGCGGCAGGTGAGGATGGCGGCGGCGACAACGGAGAGTAGAAGGATGGTGAAGAGCGGCCGTACCGAGCCTTTCATAGGAGCGGAGGAGCCGGCGGCGAGGCGCCGGAGAGCGGCAGCTAGGGCTTGGCGCGCCGGCGAGTGGCTCTTGAAGGTCGATTTGGAATCCGCCTTGTCATCATCTTCTGCTTCCACCATCAGAGTTGAAAGAATTTCACAGAGAAGGAGGAGAAAGCTGAGTTGCTTGATAGATTTCAGGGTTTAAGGCTAAGAATCAGATTTGAGGTAGGTGAATTGTGAATGTTCAATGATTCTGCAGCCTGCTTGGAGAGAGTGAGCAGATCGGAGGAGAGAGGGCCGCGCCGCCGCCGACTCCTCCAAGTTAGTTGGTGGGGATTCGGATTTGGGATTTTGGAAATTAGTTGGGGAATGAAGGATAAATGAATGGGAGGGTGTGGACTGTTGGGGGTCGATCAGTCTTCAGGTCAGGTCTGCGGCCAAGTCGCCAAGGGAGGAAGTGCAGAGAGGATAGATGTTGGTAAAAATGGTAATGTTCATTCACTTTCTTTTTTTTCTTTTTAATAAAATAATAATGATCGCCCGCCCATATTGAACACATGTGCAAAGATAATGTTCAACCAAATTGTGTGGAAATTGAGTTGTAACGAACAAAATCAAGCAAACACTTGATCAATTTTCATTCAAGAGAGGCAAAATCGACAAGATAGTTCATGAATTCAGTAAAAGCTCCTGGTAGCTAGCAAAGTCCCATTACACAAGAGTACTGAATTGGGGAACAAGAAATAAAAAAACAAACTATATATAGCATCGGCTCACTAGCTAAACCGGTCCCATTATTATTACAGATACCATATCCAGTTCAGATTAAAACAGAAATGAAATAAAGGGAAAACTCATTTCCCGCACTCGATATGAGATTGAGATTCCTTCAGTGATCTGCTCGGTTCCACGTCGTTTCTTGTTTGGCTCCAACTTGACATCCTTGAAGTAGGCTCAATTCCACAAATTGCCTTGTATGTTATTGCCAATCGTGAATATTTTACTGCTATACTGCCTAAGTGCCTATCCTATAGGGAGGAACTAGCTAATTTATTCACTCAAGATACACAATGGGTAGTCAATGGCCACCGCAAATATAACGGAGCGCTCTCGTCGCTCACCATATAGGGCCTTCTTATTAGGGGTGAGCAAAAATGTCCGATCCGTTAATCCGATCCGCCGATCCGGCCTATCCGATCCGAAAAAATCCGGATCCGTATGGATCACAAATTTTTTTATCCGTATCCAATCCGATCCGGGGTTTTTTCCGGATATTCGGACCGGATACGGATCGGGGTTTTCAAGAAACCGGATATGCGGTATATCCGGTACTATATACTCCCTCCGTCCCACAATGTTTGTCCAATTTCTTTGTAAATTTACAAAGAAATTGGACAAACATTGTGGGACGGAGGGAGTATATATTTTTTTAAATATACATTAATACTAAGTAGAATAGATGTTTAAATGACTATTTTGTAAAATTTCAACTCATCAAGTGTTCAATTCTTCTAACCATGTAAACTTTTAATTAAAATTTAAATGGATAGTTCGGATATCCGCTCCAAACGGATATTTCTTACCGGATATCCGGCAAATAACGGATCGGATACGGATCGAGGTTTTAAGAAAAAAAATTACCGGATATCCGGTATACCGGATCGGATCGGATATATCCGTTTGCTCACCCCTACTTCTTATGTCATTTATGAGGGATACGCGTCGATCGAGATGACCATTGAGCCCTTTGCATAATTATTTCTCATGGATGGTTATTAGACCTGTCAATCGGGTCGGGTTGGGCGGGTTCGGGTTCGGTCATTTTGGGTTCGGGTTAAATCGGGTTTCGGGTCGTTATGGATCACGGGTCAATCGGGTCGGGTTGCAGCTAGGGGTGTTCAAAAATATCCGATCCGGTCAATCCGATCCGGTGATCCGACGATCCGATCCGCGAAAATCCGAATCCGTTGGAAAATTATCCGAATCCGATCCAATCCGAGAAAATTAGCCGGATCACTGGATCGGATACGGATCGGGTCGTCAAACCCCCGGATATCCGAGGGTATAATACTATACATATATATTATGTGCAATAACAAAAAATTTAATAGTCTAAGTAGTTTTAGGTGCTTCGACTTCCTAGTACTACCCCTTTTTTGTTTGTTTTTTTAATTATTTTTAATATATTTCACCCCACAAATAAAATTAACGTTAAATAAAACCTAAATCTATATTTAACACCCCATTTTTATTTTATTTTAAATTATTGTTTTCTTTCTTTTATGCGGATGATTATTTGGATCATGATTTTTGAGTGAAATTTACCGACTGAATAAATTATTTGGAACTTAAATACAAAAAAATATGAATATTCGGATATTCGGATATCCGCCACAAATATCCGATCCGAGCTATACGGATCGGATATCCGGGTATACCCGGATCGGATAGGGATATAGTTTTAGAGAAAATTTATTGCGGATATCCGATCCGATTAGCCGGATCGGATCGGATATCCGATTATGAACACCCCTAGTTGCAGCGGATTTTCGGTCGGGTCGGGTTGACCAGCGGATCTAAAATATCTTTTTTTCTTATGATTATTAAAATTAATTTTTAATTAAATAATAATATTTAATTATAATATATTATTTTCATTTATTTTAATAATAAAATATATTATAAGTTTCAAAATAAATTTAAAAAATTCTATAAATAAGCTAAATCGGTCAACCCAAGAGGTTTCGGGTTTCAACCCAACGGGTTCGGGTTTCAACCCAACGGGTTCGGGTTGTAGCGGGTTCGGTTTATTTCGGATTTCGGGTTCAAATTTTCGGGTCTTAACCCTAAAATTATCGGGCGGGTCGAGTCGGGTTAGCGGGTTAGGTCAGTTTTTGACAGGTCTAATGGTTATTAACCTCCCATAAATATGGATGTAATGGTGTTTTATTCACTCACAATTTACTCTTAATACACTTAAATTTTCGATTATTCTTTGAGATGGCTCATTTAAAAATTTAGGGTAAGTGACAATATATCTTATTTCATCGTTAAATTTAAATTTATTGATTTTTTAACGATAAATTTCGTATTATATGGTACTGTGTTTTAAATGTTCATAATTGTACCTAGTATTTTATGAGAGGAGTTCGTGGATGAGGATGATGGAGGAGATGAGGTTTCAAAAGATATATATGAAATCAAAGTCATTTTTTATAAGTCCGTCCATTAGCATGTACAAAAAGCCCAATGTAACAAGGCCCCCAAATAATAGGGCCCCATATATATATTAAAACAGTTTAATAAATAATAAAAAGAAAATATTGCACAGTTGGCCAAGTACTTTGTAATTTGTACTCTATGCAAAACGGTTCAGGTTTGATCTTTCCTTTATACATCTTAGGCTATTTTTTTTTTAATTTCTCTAGGCCCCGCAGCCCAAGTGCCTTTACTTCCAATAGTTTACCTTAATTATCTGATTTTTAAATAATAAAATATGTTTCTCAATTATTATTTTAACTGATGAAATATGAAGACACGTAACAAATAAATTTATTTTATTTTTTGAGGAGCAATTAACTAGTTTCTTTATTTAGATTTTGCTTAATTTTGGTTAAAATGGACATATAAAAAAGAAAGAATTAGGAATTTAAAATATTTTTTGATTAGATGTAAATTTAGAAAGTATCCCATGAAATATGTCTTAATTATTCTGCATGTCCTCAATAAATTAATTTATTATTTATATTCTCTTATAGTAGAAGAAAAATCAAAATTTAATTTTTCCCTGAAGCTTTTTTTTAGAGGAGTATATAAAGCTTATCATATAGTAATTGGTATAATATAATATAGAATATTAGCCTATGAATGTATATATTACATAATAATCCATCAATATTAAAATTGTTCATTTTATGATAAGAGGCTTATATATGTATATAGCATCTCAAAATTTAGGCATATATTCTAACTAGCAAGACCCGGTCGTGTCATGCACGACTTTGATTTGAGAATTTTTATGTAGGAACAATATATTAAATCAATAATTATTAACAATTAAATAAAGTGGTGGTAAACCTCATAATTTAAAAAAATATGAGGTGTACCACCACTTATCTCATTATAAATTGATATTATACATATATAGATTTACACATACTTTAATATTATAAAAGCGACACCTCACACATAAGACACGACGAATAGCAAAGCCCTATTAAAATTTATGTCCATAAAAATAAAATTATAGAGATCTCACCTATTCATAGTTTCATATTTACCATAGAAAAAATTACGGTGTCACGTACTAATATAATTATTTAATATTAAAGTCTCTCAAATTTTGTTCATAAAGATAAATAGTAGAGATATTATGTACTAATTTAGTGTGTAAGGAATGAAACATCACCTACTAATATATTATGTGCAATTATTAATAACATTAGCAATATTATTATATTATATATTTTTAAGGATTGTAAATACTAAAAATTATGAAGGGTAAATAAGTAAATTGAAAAATTAAGAAGCTTATGTGGCATAGTTAAGAGATTGACAAATATGATAGAGGGATTCGAGTTTAGTAATAGTATATAGATATATAGATTGTATCAATAGTAAAGGAAAGTGAAAATGTTATTTTGTTTATTTTAAATATAGGATCTCATTTTTATTATTTCACAAGGGCATCTAAATTATTAGGAGGACTCTTTAAATACTTTAAAAAAAATTCTACAATATAATTCCGCACAAGGCCCCAGAATATCATTGGACGACCCTGATTTTTTAATCAAGAAGAAGAACTGGTATTGAAATGTTATTTCATCAAGTGTTTTACGTTTTATTATTTTAAAATTGTGATAAATAAACAAAAAGTTTAGAAATTCAAATAAATCATAACTAACTTAAGCTTGTCATGTTTCGTTTAGAAATTCAAATAAATCAGAACTAACTTAAACCTTTCGTGTCATGCATGACAAAAAGTTAAACATTAAAAATGTATTATTACAATGTTAAGGGAATAAAGAAAAAATATTCAAAAATTTTGAATTTATTTCTAAAATACTCTTTAAAATTATTCTAAAATATTTTAAAATTATTCTAAAATATTAATATTACTTTGTTGTAGTGTTAAACTAATTTTTAATATTAATATTTAAAAGATATCATACATAATTAAGATAATTTTATATATGGAATAATTATGAGTAAAGTAAATTTTTTAAAAATATTCTAAAATATTATCACTATTTTATAATGTGTTAAGCTACTTTTAAATAGTCAATCTTTATGAAGATATTATACATGATTAAAGAAATTTTATATATGGAATAATTTTGAATAAAGTAATTCTATATTAGTATGTAAGAATCTATAAATGTGAAGGACATATGAGTAACTAGTTTAAAAAAATCCTATGTGGCATACTTAGATGATCAACTCGTTGGATAGAAGGATTCGACTTTAGTTATATTATATTGATTCAACTTTTTATTATAATAGTGTGTTCAATTTTCGGATTTTTCTAGCCACTTTGTAAATGATTATGAGTGGCCGACCATGAACCTATGAAAGAGTGGGCCAGTGAAACAGGGAGGAAGTAGAACATTATACTCACCAATAAAAACTCATAATCAGTGAAGATCTATTTAGCATGTGTCTTAAGCGGTGAGAACAAGTCGGAAAAGAAGGGCAAAACTAGCAAGATTGTGCAGAGTTTAGAAGTCGGTAATAATCGAGAAGAAGGTCCTTATACTAGAAAGATTAGATGCCCGTTTGAGTTGATCGGATACTATTGCAACGGGCAAACCTATGCTCCTAAAACTATTGCAACGAAGATTCAATCAGTTTATAACCAAGTTAAAAATCTAATGAAATACTTCATTAAACGAGTATAAAAGTATACAACGTTCTTACTTGATCTCAATCGTCCCACATAACCTTCGTAATATGTGTGTTGAAGTCGACCAATAGGCTGGTATTGATAGGTCTGTCACCATATTCGTCTTGAGCAAGCTCGAGTGCCTGGTGGTAGGGATGGGGTGTCTAGTGGTAGGAAGGCCTTACCTAGGGGTATGAAGGCCCAACCTACTAGTAAGAAGGCCTGATTTGGGGGTAAGATGACTCGGCTTGGTAGTGGGTCTGCTTGGAATAGTGAGGCTTGGGTCGAAACTCGAAAGTGAGAAGGCTTGCGGTCGCATGGTGGTGTCGGATGGACTAAAAAAGGGGTATATGAAATCAAATTAAGGAGCCATGGGTCGGTCTATGGTGTAGTAACATTGTCAAATTCTATATACAGATTTCGGGTAGGCTTGAAATCAGGGGTTGGGTTCGGTGTGTGTTGGGAATTGACGCCCATGAATTATGGTAATCCAAGATTGGGGTTTGGGTTTGGGTGGGTGGAATATTGGGGTTGAGTGGATATGGGGAGGTGGAGCACTCGAGTGATGATTGGGGTTGGTACCCTTGTACATATGAAACCAATCTACGCATAAATAGTTATACTTGGCTGATACGTAAAATAGAAATAAATTAAATTTTGATTCTAACATAATAAATAAATGCAACCAGTGTAAGCATAAATGGTTATACTTGGTTGATTTGTAAAATAGAAATAAATTAACTTTTAATTCTAACAAAATAAATAAATAATTAGAAGACTAGTGTGATATATAATATTTCAAGACGTAATATGATATTTCAAGACTAATATGATATTCAAGACGTAATAATGTGATGTGTGATATATGAATATTAAGATAAAATTGATATTTCAAGACGTAAAATATCAAATGACATACCTAAATTCCCCCACCTAGTGAAATTTGTTTGGGTTGAGTGAAATCGAACTCAAACATGGATTTATTTAGAACTGTTGGCTCAACCGGAATCTCATCTTGCTCAGCCTCAACATAGACTACCTCGTCCATCGATGTTTGGTTCAAATCTATATGCTCCGTTGGTGGCGATTGTGACATTTCTGAATGACTTTTACTTTTAGATTTTCCCCCTATCAAGAATCTATGCATTTTTTTTTCCAAATTCTACCCTAATAAATATGCTTTTTGCGCACTCCTTACTCTCCCAATTTTTTTCTCTCAATTCTAAATGGGTGTGCACAATGGGAATGCCATAAATAGAGGCAGACGGCTCAATGAAAGAGCTTCAAAGAGTCATTGGGGATAGACCCCATGTGCTATCTTCTTTTGCAAATAGCTTGTTTAATATTTTAAAAAAGTTAAAATGGGGCACTCAGAAGAAACGGGTTCTAAGGAGAAACGAGGGAATAATTGTAGGTTGTTAGATCAATAGAAATCAATTGGTAAAAAGGGGTATAGAATAAGCAATATGGAGGTTAAATTATAAGGGAATCCCATGATTTTCTAAAAATATAGATGACCGAAATTTTAGGAAGTGGTTGAAAAAAATGCATATCTGATTAGGAATTTTCATATACAGTGGATAGAATAAAATGAAAAGAAAAGAAAAGAAAAATATTGAAAAAATTAATCTTGATTTCTATATATTCACTAGCGTACAATTTTCAAATTCATACAAATTTTTTTATTTAAATCTGCGGATGTTTTTAGTTCAAAAAAAACTAAAATCTGAAATATTCATGTTCTTTTGAATATGAATACATGGTAGTTTGAATATATTGTGTTACAGAGTTGAATATGTTTTGATGTGTTATGAATATTACTACAAGACTATTCGAATTTGCTGTGATTATATTACTTATGTTGAATATGTACTCATTTTACTTTGAATATCGAAGGATCATTGGTTGAATGAATACATATTACAATGATAATGAATACTTACACTTTGTCAAATGCATATTATAATTTTTCTTATTTGTAGCGAGACTACAATGAATATATACATGAGTACTGAATTTATACTTATAACATGTAAAAACATGACAAAAAAAAACGAGTAAGAATATATTCTTATTCTAATTCCCTGAATGAATACTTATTCAACTGAATTGGAATATATCATAAAATAAAGATAAGAAAAATATGCACGACACTTCTTTTTGAGTTCCATTCTCTTTAGACTTCTTCGGCATTCTTAAATACATCGTAAAACAATGTGCATGAGCAAGGAATGGGAAGAGCACCTGCACTATTTATAGTGATCGAATATATCACTCATAATTAATGCTTAACTAAACACACACATATGAATATAAAACAACGCATATAGCACACATATATGAATATGAAACACATATATGAATAAAAAGCTATACATATATGAACAACAAAAGCACACATATATGAATATCAAGACACTCTAAAAGTCATGTATATATGAACAACAAAATACACATATATGAATAAAAAATCATGCATATATTAATATCAAATCACATATGAAAAATAAACCACACATATATAAATAACAAACTACTTGTATATGAATAAAAAATCATGCACATATGAATAACAAAATGTACATCAAATTCTACATTCATCAAATTGTGCACATTCATAGATGACTTCTCATATACATCAATTCTGTAACACCCCGACTTCCAACGGGGCCCTACTAAGAAATAGACCTTACTAGGTACTATTAAGTAGGTTGACAACTACACCTTAGGATCTTGCAACGCGGGCACGACGAGAAAACAAAATAAAAACATCCAACCTTTATTTTAATAAAAATATAGAAAACGTAGTTATGCATGAATTCCCGAAAACCTAAATATAAATATCCCCAAATCTGACGAATCACCATCAATAATAAAATCATTCAATGAAACCAGAAGACAAGTAATAATACCAACTCTAACGTAATAGTAAAAACAACATCCTAGAAATCATAAATAAACTAATGTCAAAACCCATCCCACTATGACACGCGCTCTTTACCGCTCCGGCCCGTCATCTAGCCTCGGTTCCTGCACGGCTTCCTGGATCATACTTGGAACTGAAAAATATTCCCCGAAGGGTCAGCTTCTAATCTATCAAGTTAGAGAGAATACGGAAATTGCAGAACGTTTTGAAAACATTTCTAAAGTCAGCATACAAATCCACAATCGCAATCATATCTCTAAAGGCTAATACCTAAATTAATTATATTCGGTCACACATAGCCACAAACACATTTACAATCACCACCTCATAACAATGCAAATCCTCCTTTTTCACAATCCGACTTCCAAGGCGCTCATCACAGCGCCGAGTGCAGAGGCAGGCCCTCTCACTCTACTTCACAATCTCCCTTCTAACCCCGGCTAAACCTCCACTGGAGCACTTGCCAAAAACACACAAATAATAATTTTTGTTTTTGAAGGGGCACGGTTTCCCTGTCACACGGGTCAAACGTAGCCAACTCTTCCTCAACGCCAGCTACGATGGGTCGTGTCGGAAACGGTACCAACACAGAGAAAATGTTCCAAAATATTTTTCCGATAAAACACATTCAAAACCATTTACGCACACAACAACTCAAGGAGTTCAAAACAATTTAAAAGGTATTCGGGACTAGTTCCCAAAACCCTCCCTACAATAATGGTACGCAATCTAACAGGATAGAGAAGAACCGAGCAAGTCGAAAAACGACCTACCTCGAGATTTAGGATCCTTGTGAAGAATACGGAACTACGATCTCAAACGGAAACGATTCCCTAAAGAATTATAAAGGAAAAGATTAATTAAAATACGAGTCGAGCCAACTAACCCAATTAAGGAGCCACCTTTATTTCCCTTAAGCAACCGAACTTTTATAACAATTTTTGCTAATTAACTTGCTAAATCCAAGCTACTTAATGTTATTAACCTATTTATATACTAAATCTTAGCCCACCAACAATTACCCAATACCCACTTGTACCAGTCCGGATTCGAAAACCAATCTCCCAGCCCAACATAAAAAAATTTGAAAGCAAAACCGGCCCAATTTTAGGCCACATTCATACGAATCCACCATTCCATTCGGTCCATTGACCGAACCCCACGTTGACCAGGCCAGCGACCTTGACCAACTTGCGGGACCCACCCCCCTTCCATCTTCAACCTGAAGAACTCGATCCCGTACTCCCCTGCCTTTGACTCTACTATGGGCCCAATCCTCTTTCTTCTTCAACCTTGAGGCCGAAACCTCCCCGCCTCTGGTTCGCTTTCGCCCTGCCCATCGCTGCTCCTACCTCCGCTCGATGGAAAGCCCCGGCTTGGGTCCGATCGATGGCACCTCCGACTGTGCCCCTCAACCGCATCTCCGTCCTTGCTGAACTCCCCACCCGCAAACCGGTGGCAACAACAGAGAGAGACGACGAACATCTCTCACCGCCCCCTGTTTTCGCCCGCCGGTGCTTCTCGGTTTCGACCCCACTCCACCGGCGATCCTCACCCAGATTTGTTACTCAACCTTCGTCGCCGATTTCCGACCACCGACACCCTCCAACGACCCCCTCCCTAATTATACAAACTTGCTCGGACCCATAATACAAATAATAACAAGGGAATGGGAACTCACCAGTAATCGTCTCTAATGGCAATCGACGGTGATGGCGAATTCCGACGATCCCCTCGGCTCTTCAGTGATGCCCTACACTATAGGCAAATCGGGAGGTCGATCGAAGAGCCAAAAAAAAGAACGGGCAAGGAAGAAGAAAAAGAAAACAGGGCTTATATCGCCGGTGAGAAAAGACGGGACGCAGACGACCTTACCGGAATCAATGTCGACCACGCGGCTGCTCAATCGGAGGAACGTAGTGAAGGCGGTGAAGTTGGGCACAATAGATAACGACGAAAGCGATGAAATTGATCTCCTAGGCTAATTATAATAAGACCCTTAATGATAAATCTAATAGATAGATTTTTCTCCTAGGCTGAAGAAATCGTTTAGATACGATTTTCGGTTTTAGTTTGATAAGGATAGGTTTTAATTAGATAGAATTAGTATTAGATATAGCTATTTCTAATTAGTTATCATATAGATAAACTAATTATTAGCTAGGTGTTCCAATGGATTATTAAATCGGTTTTAACTAATAAATACTCTTTTCCGAGGGTTACTTGCGGATCAAGACTTACATTCCTGTAAGCGAAGAAAACCCGTTTTCCGACTTACGAGACCTAAAACTGATACAGATATTACAAATTCAACCATTGTTTAATTAATTTTGCATTAATTCAACCACGTTGTTACTTCTGCATACTTCTTGGATTTAATTGACTTGCTTAAGGAATAATTGTGCTTATCATCTTGCACATCTTGCCTTTCTGAATTGGCGACTTGTTGGCTGAATTCTACTTGATCTTAGAGCTTTCACTTCTTACATGCACTTGCTTTGCCCCTCATAACTGATTTATTTTAGCTTGTGAATTGGATAGCACAATTGCTACACTGAGGTGTTTGTGCCCTTGTTTGTTATTTTATCGGTTTCTGTTCTTGGATACTCGCTCTTATTGTTTGTTTGTAGGAAATGGCTCGATCAAGATATGCTTCTCCCAAACCTCCTCCATCTGAAAAAATTGACAAGGCCACCATGGACTACCTTACTCATGTCCTTAGTGAGCTAAGGTTGAAAGAGCATGAACAAGACTTGGAGTACATTGCTAGTGCTCTAGAAAAGCTATAGAGACTAGGCCTAGAGTCTCTAGAAGACCAAATCAATCTTGTAGACTCTAAACAGCCCCATAAACCACATTTTACTCATTCAGGTCACATTAGACGGTCTTATGTGTCGGATCCCAAAAAGGCTTCGACTAGCAATAACCAAGTCCATACAGAGTTTATTGTCGATTTAGTTGCTAGTTTTATAGATCCCATGTGTAAGAAGACCCCAGCTGCCCCCGAGGAGCCGAATCCTCCCGCTCTTCTTTGGCTTATGCTCATCATAAAAGCCTTTACACGTACCCTTGATCATTTGGAGTATGAAGAACATGATAAGTTAGAAGTCGTTACTCTCCATTTCACTGAGCAAGCTAGAAGTTGGTGGTTCCTCACTAAAGCTGACCGTGTGTGCCAAAATCTCCCACCAATCAAGATGTGGCCCCAACTACATTTCCACTTGAAAAGAAGCATGTTCCCGAAGAGTAGGGGTGTCCAAACCAAGTTAACCATGATTTCGGTTAACCGAAGATCGGTTAACCATGATTTCGATTAGTTAAAATCATTAACCTAACCGAACTGTTAATCTTGGTTAACTGACGATTGGTTAACTGTATTTTCGGTTTGGTTTTTTCGGTTAACCATTAACCGTTTATGTAATTTCTAAATTATAATTATACACTTAAATAACAATAAAAATATTAATTTTATATAAAAATATTACCATTTTGTTAGAAATTCAAAATAAATACCAGTTTTAAGTGATTGATATGCCTTAAATTATCCACACAATATGTATACCATATATATAACCATCTTTTAGCTAAAATATTTTCAAAATATGTACAATTAAGTAATTAATAGCGGTATTAAAAAAGAATGTTATGGAATAACATTTATAATGTCAAAATTTTCAATTAACCATGCAATTCCATCAAGCCAGAATATATTTAATATTTCGTTTAAAAAAAAATCGGTTTTTTGGTTAACCGATAATGTCAATATGTCAAACCAAAACCGACCCGTAAAACCGCAAAACATATAGATTCGGTTAACCAAACGAAAATCATAAAAAATAATGGTTCGGTTAACTAAAAAAATGTCGGTTTTTTTACGATTTCGGTTCGGTTTTTCGGTTTCGGTTATTTTTGGACACCCCTACCGAAGAGCATAATGAGAATATAAGGCTAATAATGGCTACATGTAGGCAAGATTCATGGTCCCTAATTGAGTACTTCAATAACTTAGAGGACTTGACCTACAAAGCCAATATCCACCAATCTTAATGGTCTCTAAGGACCCAATTCATGGTTGGCCTCAACACACTAATTTACGATGTTCTAGAGCTTCAAAACATAAGGGATATCAATACCCTTATATGCAAGGCTCATTTGATTCATAATCAGCTTCAAAGAAAGAAGAAGGATGCTTGGAACTCAACCACAAAAAGGTACACTCCTTATTCTTCCAGATCGATTTCCACTAATCCTTCTCCTTCCTCTCAGCCAAGGGGTGTATCAACCACCAAGGATCTATATCAATCCTCAAGTTGTCCCACACCTACCCCCAACTCAATGCAAAGGACAAGAGTCATTAGATGCTACAAATGCCAAAGAAGAAGGCATGTGTCTAAAGATTGTCCCAATTCCAAATAAGTGTTGTTCACTAGTCACTGCAAATGGAGGATATATGATTGTTGAAGACGACACCCATGTAGAGATAACGTTCACTCAAGTGGTGGTGGAGGAGGAGGAGTATGAATACAACGATGATGACACCGATCTAGGTGCCCCGAATACCTCACTTCAGCCATTTCTTTGGTGCAACGACACGTTCTTCATAATTCTGAGTCTCCTCCAACTGATAAAAAAGAAAACATCTTCCACACAAGATGTAATGTCAAAAATTGGGTATATTTTTTAATCATTGATGGTGATAGTTGTTGTAATCCAATTAATAAGAAACTTGTTGATTTCTTACAACTTCCTACTACTAGACGAGCTACTTCCTCATTACTCACCAATCTCTTATCCACTTCTCCATTGCTCCTTAAAACAATCAAGTTTTATGTGATGTAATTGAAATATATTGCACTCATATACTACTAGGTACACCTTATATGTTTGATAGAAAGGTTATTTATGATGGATACTTGAATCGTTACTTTAACCATAACAGGAGGAGCGTTATTCTTCTACCCATGTCTCCCCAAGAGGTTTTACAAGATTAGGTTAGTAGGAATCAAGGTAAGGAACTTTGGGAGACTGAAGCCAAGAAGGACAAGCAATCGCGACGTTGAAGCCTGGCGCACCCCGAGCGTTTCATCCACGTTTCTAAAAATCCCACCTAGGTCCTGTCTAGGCCCCGCATAGGAATTGGAAGGTCTCATTCTTCTTATCCTTCTAGGACCTTCCAACCCGCCTAGGAGGCCTAGACAACCTAGGAGCCCGTCTAGACCTACCTAGGCAACTATTTAGGCTACCTATGCACTAGGTAGCCCCTCTTCGCCCAGGGTATGCCTAGCATTTTTTAGAATATGGTGCATCATACATACCTCTAGTGACATTCCCTAGGCTACACATGGGCGTTACAACTCAAAATTGGAGGGTCGTCCTAACGTGGTAAAAGATGACTCCAAACAAAATTTCAGCCCAAACGAGGGTTAGTGTGTGAGTCCCATGGGTGTTCCAATGACGGTTGAGCTGAGAATAATAAGGTTGTTTGGCAAACAAAAGGGCTCCTGATCATAAAGCCGCAATTGAAGGCAAAGTTGAAAGGCGTACTCTACTTGCCCATCCACGAGAATTTTTTCAAGCATTCAAGAGAGGTTAATCTTGCCTTTTACTTCTTAAAGATATTTTTTTGTTGGCTGATCAGAACTTACCTCTTCTTCCTTTGCCTATCCGTTCTCTTTTGTAGGAGTTTAAGGACATGATGCCTGAAGAGTTACCACCCGTTCTTGCACCAATTAGAGGCATTGAGCATCAAACCGATTTGGTGCCCGAAGTTACATTACCTAACGAGCTACCTACAAGGTGAGCCCAAAGGAGACTTAGGAGTTACAACGCCAAGTCCATGAGTTGATGGACAAGGGTTTAGTGCATGAGAGCCTCAACCCATGTGTTGTCCCGGTGATTCTAGTGCCTAAGAGGGACGAATCTTGGTGTATGTGTGTAGATTATTTTGTTGTTAAGCTAAATTGGATCCATTTTGATAAATTGAATGTAGAGAAATTATGAATTTATTAGAGAAATGTGTCCAATGGAAGGGTGTTGTATTTTGAAAGGAAGAATGTGTATAATTTGACTTGCGTGATAAATTTATCGACACTTGGAAGGATGTTGTTCATGGTAGCCAAGTGTTGCAAAAAGGATTGTGCATAACCATTGGCAATGGGAATTCCGCTCTTTTTTTTGCTACATCTTGAATAGTAGATAAGCGTTTAGTGGATTTTGCCTCTTAAGAAGTCCCGAATTCTATTGTTGGGGCGACTGTAGCAGAGTGTTGGAAGGATTCAGATTGGGAATGGGGTTAATGAAGCCCTTTTATCCTTGTTTCAGTCCGCCTTAAAATATTATTCGTCTAGATTAGTGACAAAATTGAGGAAATGGATCGCCCCTTTGGAGTCCCTCTTCTTCAGGTATTTTCAACTCAAACTCAACTATCAAACTACTTCATGAATTTGTTGACGAGGACAATAATCTACTCTGGAGGAAAATATGACGTGTCCCGGTTCAACAACTTGCTAGAATTTTTTGTATCTTCTCACTCATGAGTCATGACTCATGAGTGTGTATTGTACAACGGTAACCGATTCAAGAGGCATCTTGCTTCCTCAACGGATTTTCCTCGATGCAACAAAGTTGAAACTAAGCTCCCTATGCTTTGATTGCCCTGATGTTAGAAATGTTTGGTGTGCATTGTATGGTAACCATTCCCATCCGACTTTCCTCCCTAATATGCAGCTACAAGGGTGGATTTATGAAAATATAAAGGAGGGTGATGAGAGTTCCACTACGTTCACCTTCATGATTTGGTTTACATGGAAATTCTATAATAGATTAATCTTTGCATGATACTATTGATGAAGTCATGAGCCTTACCTCTCTAGTTTGTTCGTTTGTTGAGGCTTTCCAAAAAGCCAAAGCAGCTACATCCTTATTTGTGAAGCACAACCCTCTTTTGTCGGCATAGGATAACATGAGGCAAACTTGGTCTCTCCTTGATTCGGATTGGGTTAAACTGAATTTCGATGTAGTTTTCAAAGGATATTCGAGTATAGTAGGAGGGGTCATTTCAAAGATAATATGGGTACTTTTCTTGGTGCTTTCACATTCAGATGCAGGGATTATCTTACACTTACTGTAGAAATCCTTGCAATTCTTTAGGGTCTTCGTTTAGCAATAAAACTTGGCTTTCAAAGCAAGCGGTCAAATCAGATTCAGCCATTGCGATTTCCCTTCTCCAGGAAGACTCAATCCTCATTCACCCTGATCTCCTTGTTATTTGGCAATGTCGAAAGTTGATCAAGTTGGACTCATGTCAAGTCCGCATAGCTCACATGCGTCAATTGGCAAACATGGTTGCAGACTGCATCGCTCATCATTCCCTTTCTTTAGTTAATAATATTGTTGAATTCATTCCTACTATTGATTTTTTTGTTGCTTACCTTATTGGTGACCTTGTAGCTCTTCATGAGTATGACAATAATGTTTAATTTGCCTAATAATATATCATAGGGACTCTAATGTCTTCTTTTATGATCCAAAACAAAGTGAAAATGGGTCACATGGATTGAAAAAGTGAAACATGTTATTTAAGTTACGAACTTTTATCATTATCATATTTACGTCTAGACATTGCTCGCTACTCTAGTAATCTATCAACATTTGTTTTCAATTTATATGGATTGAGATGAGTTGAAGGAGATGCCTCTTGGTAGCAGCACTTTGGATCTCATCGATGTGCCATTGCTAAAGGAGATGACTTTGTTGTTTAAAAAATTGCTAAACTTAAACTATGAAAATGTCAAGCTAGATTAAGTGATGTACAAAAAACTCTTTGGGACTGTGACCCACACAATGTTATAAAAAATGTTAGGTAGACCTAGGGCGAAGAGGGACCGCCTAACACCTAGGTGGCCTAAACATTTGCTTAGGCGGGCCTAAATGTGTAACTAAGCGAACTCGAAAGTTAGGCGGGTTGGGACCTTCAAGCCGGGGGGGGGGGGGGGTGTTGGACATAATTTTTAGAGCATTGGACCCACAAAGATTCGTTCTTAATAAGGCAGCACTTCCTTATCTTTAAAGAGAACAGATGTTGATTTTATGACATCGAGTGTCGTCAAGGATACAAGACCCACTCTGATATAAATTATCAATATTTTATTTTTCATTGATACGTTATATACGAAGAATGGGTGGTGTTTTGAAAAGAAGAATGTGTATCGTTTTACTTACATGAAAATTTTATCGACAAACTTTTTCGATTTTGAGTTACAAAAACAACTTTTGTCGTCAACATAAATTTTTCCCTCGCCAAAATAAAAAAAATTAGGCGACAACACTATTTTGTTGCCCATAAGTGAATTTTTTTAAAATAAAAAAAATTATACTTTAAAGTTTCCTTTTGGCAACAAAATAAGATTTTGTCTCCTAAAAAGATAAAAAAAAAATAACAAACTAAAATCTACTGCGAAAAAAAATAACATTTTATCAATTCAGAGTGTTTTTTTAATCTTTTTGGGTAAAAATCTCGGTGCCAACCATCATTAAGTTTGTCACTAAAGGAGAGGTGAGTCATCCAAACTGCTTCAAAGCGGAAAGGCCATTGTTTCCTTTGCGCGGTGATAATTGGGCAAGAAGTTAGGAGAAGAGGGCAGTGGTCGAACGAAATCTATGGAAGGTAACTCAATATTCATAAACACTCGGTCAAGCCTCTTAGAAACAATAATATTCCTCGATAACATGCGGCTCCAAGTAAAACTTGGACCCATGAACTCCATATCAATAAGACCTAAATTATTCCTCCAATAGTTGAAGACATTAGAGTCGGCATAAAGGCCACCAACAATCCTGTCACGTTCTTGAGAATATAAATCATAGTTCAAATCTCCACCTATCACAACAGGTCCTTTATCTCTTTTTACATCATTCTCAAGCTCAGCCCAAAATGGCTCACGACGTTTTGCAAAGGGTGGCCTATAGACAAAAAAAGATTCGAGCAACCGTCCCTCTATCCACAAGCGAGGCATGAATAAAAAAATTAAACTTCTAGATGTCGTTAACCTACACTTTACCAGCCTTCCAAATGAGCCACATACCACCTTTAACCCCCTTTGTCACAATTTTCGTCCTCGTCTATCTCTATCATGCAACAAATGTCGAGCATACAATGATGCAACCCATTTTCATTTCGATGAAGTCAAAGTAACTACCCCCCCCCCCCCCCCGAAACAAAAACTCCAACTCATTTCAATCCAAGTCCAAATCAGAGTCCCTTTTGACTAATGGTCGACTTGTGGTCGTTTGTGCCACTTGGGTGTTACACCCAAAAGATTATAGAACTTATTCCTAACTACAATCCATTGATCTATGAGTACCCTCTGCTCTATCATCCTCATTCAGGAGTTAAGAATGGGTGAGAAGGCATCTTTTGATCGTTGAACTTTCTAGACAAGCAAGAAATGGGCACTAGGCAAAGACTTTCGTACAACTCATGGAAGGGGTTCGCATCCCAAGCCCTATCAATACTCTCACTAGGACAATGAAATGAGCCGATTTTTATCTAAACTCGTGGAATCTCATTAACACGAGGCACAATGAAAAAATTGCAATGTACATATTCCTAAAATATATATTTGATTCTTCATACTTTATAGAATCATTGATTTTTTTTGTTTAGAACTACAGTAAATATTTTTTTTATCTATCTTTTGACATTAAAATTGACTAAATTATAATATTATACTAATATCATTAATTAATATAGATGATGTGGAGAATGTGAGATTTGTATTAATATCTGGTATAAGAGTTAGGAGTATTAGAGTGAAAAATGTGGAGTATTTATGACCATTCGATGCAGCTCATCCAACGACTCTTGTTTTATTGTGTTTTAATGAAACATGGGTAATTTTGTCATTTACTTTTATTAAAATTTTATCTCCTCCGTCCTCTCTTTTCCCTCCCCTAAGTTCCACCGTACCTCCACTTTCGTCTCTCTCCGTATCGTTCTAAAACATCCTCTGGTCAGCCTCACCAGCATCGGAGAAGACAGGCCACCGTCCATCATCACCATCCTCGAGTTGAGCTCGACCTCCTCGCGCTACTGTTGCTCATGATATCTTTGTTTTTGTCGAACTACTCTTTCTGCTATCTACACATATGCATCGATGTCCCCAGCCCGCACTCGTCTACTTATTTCTTTGATGTTGCTGTTGCAACCAAGCTCCGATTAGAAGGTCCATTTCCCATACAATGGGAGCTCAATCAAGCTATATGCTCCATTAATTTGGGATTTTGCATCCATGAATTCTTGGGTGACTCCCTCCCCCCAATTTTGAACCCTAATTTGGATTTTCTTATTAATTAGTTAAATTCAATTTTAATGATACGTTAAAGCAATGACAACCATTGATTAGTCATCACCGAAAATAGAAGCCCTTAAAATTTCCCCTTTTTGCTAATTTCCCCACAAAAAAATTTCGAAATAATTTTTAGTATGGATGAAGAAAGTGATGAAAAGAAAGGAGAGTTGGAGAAAATTCTTTGGCATTCCAATTGGCTAGCACTCAAGAAATGAAAAATATTGTAAGCTAGGAAAAATCAGAGTTGGGTCATGAAATAATTGTATTCAAATGAAAAAATATGAAATAAAGTTTGGTTCAAATGAAAAAAACTCTTTATCTTGAAAAATGAAAAGTGCACTACAAAGTACGAAAAGTGCATTACAAAATACAAAAAGTGCAATCCGAAAAGTGTACTACAAAAAATACGAAAAGTGTAAATGCGAAAAAGTGCACTTCGAAGTTGAAAAAATGCACTACGAACTAGGAAAAGTGCATTTCATTTCATTTTTCAAGATTCAGTTTTTTTTCATTTGAACCAAACTCTTATAAAACGTTTGTTCAAAAGCCATTATGGAGTGTTTATTTGAAATGCACTTTTACTAATTTTAAACACACTTTTACAAATATAGAATACACTTTACTGAATACATAAGTACTTTATTTGACATGCATTTTACTTGTTTGGAATGCACTTTTACTAATTTACAATGCACTTTACTAATCAAAAAGACATTTAATTTGGTTTGAACTTTTATTTATTTGGAATGCACTTTTCCCGACTTGGAATGCACTTTACTAACTTAAAATGCATTTTACTAAAGACAAAGACACTTAGTTTGGAATGCACTTATACTAAGTTGGAATGCACTTTTTCTAATTTGCAATGTAATTTTACTTACTTGGAATGCACTTTAATAATCACAAAGACACTTAACTTGGCATGAAGTTTTACTTATTTTAAATGCACTTTTACTAACTTTGATTGCACTTTTACTAGTATGATGGAATGCACTTTTTCTGATTTAGAATGTACTTTTACTAACTTTGATTGCACTTTTACTAGTATGAAATGCACTTTTTCTGATTTAGAATGCACTTTACTAACTTGGAATACACTTTTTTACAGACAAAGATACTTTATATGGAACACACTTTTTCTAACCTGAAAATTTGGAGTGCACGTTTACCAATTCGGAATGCACATTTACTAAATTGTAATGCACTTTACTAAACATAGAGGCGCTTAGTTAGATGTACATTTTTACTTATTTGAAATGCACTTATATTATTTTGGAATGCACATTTTTTAATTTGGAATGCACTATACTAAAGACACAAACACTTATTTGAAATATACTTTTTATGTTTTGTAATGAACTCTTACTTCGTCGGAATGCAATATAATAATTCAAGAGACATTTAGTTTGGCATGAACTCTTACTCATTAGGAATGCACTTTTACTAATCTCGAATGCACTTTTATTAACTTGGAATACACTTTACTAAGCATAAGATCTCTTTTTTTTTTCCTTTATGTGGTGGAAGATAAATATTTGAAGTCATATATAGCACACTTCACACCTTTGGTACATACAGTGAGCATTTGAAACATGGTTTTAATGCACTATTGTAGATATTGTTGGATAACCAATGAGATTCATTTTAATTTGTAACAAAAAACTACACCAAAAAGAACAATTAAATACAATGTCTTGGAAGATTTTTTCACAATAAATTATTTTAATTTCTATTATTCAACATCCATTCTAAGAAAAATTACTACTCCGGTACTTGATTTTCAATTCAGTGCCTTGATTGTACTTAAATGTACCTGCAAAACTACGAAATTGCCATGTTCATGAAATCAATTTATTATTACAAAAATATCGCATTTGACAATTGGAGCATCATGATATTTGAAGAAGGGCGTCTCCTCAACTAGTTAGGTTGTTCAATAGAAGAAATCTCGAATTCCCCTACCGACTATGATTCGATTAGTAAGCTCGATGATAAGGCATTAACAATGTAAAGAACAAGGCTAAACTTTTAATTATACCCACCAATTTTTTTGAATTCCCGCCACTCGATCTCGTTGTCAACGCCAACACCAGAATCGATCGGAGTTTGTTACTCGACGGTGCTCATGGTGGCCTAGATCGAAGAAGACAGTGGTAAAAGGTTTTCTCGATCGAATTTCAGATCTATGAAAAATGAAGGGGGAAACTTTTAATTATATTAAGGGTAGAAAGTTTCATTTATTTACTTTTATGCCATCGTCTTTTATTTAGTCCATTTTTTAAACAACACCTATGTCTTAATCTGAGCCCTTGATTTACTTGATCCAATGATCACCTTTTCTCCCTATTTTTCACAATAAGCCTCGTCCTTATGAGAACCTTACTCTAAGAGTTAGAAGAGGTGGAAAAATAGAAATTTGAAAAAGTGAGTTATGATATTTAAAAGAGGTAAATTGCACTAAATAACCCCACCTTTGTAAGTGTTTGCACTTAATAGCCTGACCTTTAAAAAATGTAAAAAATAGCCTAACCTTTATAGGTTATTGCAGAATTTTAACTAGGCACACACATAAACTAGCAAAATTACAAAACAAAACCTCTATTCTATATATTTTTTAAAAACTACCCTTCTTTTACCAACCTTTATCTCTTCATCGTCTTCCTTCTCTCCCTCAATGTCTTATGTAACGATGTAGTTGGATTTTACCATTGTTGAAGATAAAGGATGGTTTATGTAGAGATATGACTAGGTTAATGATAAAAACATATTTTATTTTCATTATCCAAACACAGTTTACAAATAACGTAAGGGTTTTTTTTTGCCAAAAACCATCTTTTAAAATATGATTTTTTAAGAAACCACCTTTTTAAAATTTTCTTTTAAGTAAAAATACATTTTATAATACATACACTCAAATTGAACCAGCTTAAGTGATTAATAGGCAAAATTATACTCTAATTGGACGAAATGTCGTTCAAACATATTTTCTATTCTTTTCTTTTTTTTAATTATTCATTTATACAAAATAATTAAATTATTTTTAAAAAAAATGCAAGGTAATGTTATACAAAAACTACATCAACTTATATTTTTTTAAAAATAATTAAATTGTTTGATTATAAATGAATTATTAAAAATAAAATAAAATCAATTCAAAAGGGTATTTTGGTACAATTAGGGTAAATTTTCTCCGGAAAATAACTTAAGGTGGTTTAAATTGAGTGTTTGTATTATAAAACGTACTTTTACTTAAAAAAATTTTAAAAGGTGATTTTTGGCAAAAAAAACTCATAACTTGATGATAAAAGTTTGTAAATGTAGTAAAAAGTGTATATCTTATATTTGAATGGGCTTCAAGTTACATGAAAATTAAAAAAAGGTGTTTTTGACATGAATCGTAAAATATGGGTGACATTCTACAATTTTATTAATTTATGTTTTGTGCCTAGGTCATTTCACGCAACAACTTATATAGGTTAGGCTATTTTTTGCAATTTTCAAAGGTGAGGCTATTAACCGCAACCATTTATAAAGGTGAGGCCATTTGCCGCTATTTTGCCTATTTAAAATGGGTATAATTGTTGAAGATGCCCTTAGCCTCCTCCAAGTACTAGAAAATTGCAAAGAAAAAAGTGGTAACGTAAAGAACCTCCACTTGGGTTATGGAGCTCCGGATCTGAATTGATACATTGTAACCAAATGAGATGGAAAATCAGAATACTTCCTATTTGCACATACATTTATCATGAGAGGAAAGAGGATACTACATCTGAAGTCCTCTTTTGGCTAAAAACTTGTTACATATAGACTAATAAATATCAACGCTAAGCTACACAAATAAATCACCATGTACAAGAAGACTAATATATATTTGGCTGAATTGTTTTATTAGATTGTCACCTAATCTCCAAGATCCAAGAAACACATTCTTGTAGAAGCTGAAATTTTTGCTGCACGGCTATTCTATGAATGAGTTGCATTTTCCTGTGGAATTCGGCAGCGTCTTCCTTGCATTTGAATGAGCCAGCACATGAGCACTGCTCAGACAAGTGCGAGTCTTTAACCATGTTGCATTTGACACACACCAGATCCTGGACCTGGTAAAGCCGCTCCCTTTGCCTCACAATCTGAAGGATAGTGTTTTCCATTGTCTCTCGGTTATAAGGCTGCCCGCATTGTGGAACTGCACAGCGCCACTCCTCCGTTAGAAGTGCTGGGTCTCGCCCCAAGTCCAAGTCTCTACAATCATTGCAGTAACTGCCACAAGAGAAATGGAGACGGGGCTGTTAGTATTCAATCAACTGCATGATTAAAAAAAATTAAAAAACACTACGGCAAAATTTACCTGCAAATGATATTTGGTAATGTGAAGGATGAAGGAGGGCTACAAAACTCGGCTTCTGGAGCAAACTCTCTTACATGCACATATCTTAACAAGTTCTTTCTCATGACCTGCAGAAGATAGGAGAGCTTGTTACTCAGCAGAAAATATTTGGCTGACCTTCCATTAGTATACGTGTTGAGAGGATAAGAGCATGGAGCAACAAGTGAAAAGAATTTTAGAAAAAAACAATTAGTACATTTTAAGTGAACTGACAAGGCAACCCTGTACAATAGACAAGGAGGTTTTACCATGCACAGTAAATGCTATTAGCCTCAGATTAGGAATCCATCTATAACTCTATGCAAATCTATATGTTGAATTTTCAGGATATAATGACCATTTCATCTCTATCACTAAAAGTACATTATTGAGTTCCCTTTTGTCTTTCAAGAGCTTGTTACTCATTACATTATTGATAATTTTCACCGCTGTAGAGCACTAGATATCAGTTCAATTTGTTCTTCTCGAGTCAAACTTGTAAGTATGATAAGTTAGGTACCAGAACATCATGCTGAACATTTTGGTCCAATGCCAAAACTGCACATATGTGCTTAATGAATTCTAATGCAGCATCTCCCTTGTGAGCATTCCCATCTGGCTGAGGGTTCACATGCAACGACTGTTTCTCACTTTCTGACTTCTTTATACCCTTCAGGTGAACTATATCTCGAACAAGCTTAAAAAGTTTGTCTGTGAAATGTGAGCCGATCTGCAGAAGATAAGATGATAAAAACATAAATATGCAAGTCAGGATAATCCACATAATAAATCTTCATCTTGTTCTTTGATCAAACAAACCTGATCCTTTAGATACTCAGTCAAAAGTGATTCAAACTTCTCTGCTGTAGCAGCAGTGATTGATGGGGTGCATGAGTCATCACCTACCATAGCAGCTCGAATTGCTGCTTGCTCCTTAGCATATTTCCAAGGGACGTATACAAATTCAGAGGCAACCAAAATAAAGTGATCCTGCAAAATGGTAGACAAGAGCATTGACATATTTGGAGTTCGCTCATATGCACATCATCTGAGGAGATGGAAAGACAAATATTAGGCAGTCACCATTAAAGAAAAAACTCTCATAGTCATGCCAGAGCTTCCATTATATGTAGTTTTAGGATACTGGAAAAAAAAGGCCCACTTCTTCAACATTTAAGAGAGACCTAGTCTTTAATGCATTATCTAGTGTATGTGGAACCATCACAGATAACTTGAATAACTAGAAAAGAATAACCGTATCCTTTACTCTCTTATAGGTGTTCACGTGGAAGTATATGTCTCATTTCAGTGTTCCTTGGCAAGAATCGTCAGAGAATAGCTACCTGTGTTGCCTTTGGCAAGTGGTTGGCGATATTCCAGCTTGAAACAATATCCACATCAGGATCATCATGCAGATCACTGGTTGTTGCTTCAGCATTCCTGGTTGATACTTCATCCTGGTTTCTGGCCTGGATCCCACCATAGTTGTACTACAACAACAGAAAATGAGTCAATATGAGGATGTGAGTTTGCTATTGAGTTTTTGTAATTTTAAATAAAACACAGAAGTAAACATCTGATTATAGAGATTCCACTGCTCTCCAAAACAAAGCAAACAACCACAAGGACTTTATTACCCAATGAATAAGATCTTCCAAATTTATCACTTTATCAACACCATTGGCACCACAGGATGAACTGTCAGTTCTTTTAAAATCTCAAATCAACAATTGTGGTGCTACAAATAGGGTAATTATTTTTGCTCTATTCCAGAAAGATCATTTTCTTAGCCCTCTTAATATGCCCTTCACTCTGAATCTAATTTTTCAACTTCAATGCCATAATTATAAACAATTTATAATAATATTGAAAAGTACACTTAAATTTTTAGAGCGTGTGGGTCTAACACAAATCCGAGAATTTAGTGCCAGACATAAATATCTGAACAAGGCAATAACCCTAAAGTTTACTTACAATCATTTCAACTAATGCTAAATCATCTCCTTTGGGAAGCTAAAACAACCAAGTAAAACACAGCAGTATAGATCAATTTCTAGGAATCAACTGGAAATTACACAATTTTCTATTTTCTTGGTTTACATAGATAAAAAAGAGTCACTTAAGATAATTATATAATTGTGTCAAAGAGATGATAATAACAGCAACATGAAAAAGCCATGATTCTTATCTAATGTTAGCTCATCCATAGGCATGCAAGAACCTACATAGGACTATTTGCACACTAACCAATATTCTGCAGTGAGCACATAAGCAAGAAGCAACAAACCTCATCCATGAAAAGTAGCGCATGCCAAAAATGAAGTGGCTCAATCTCAATCCACTCAAATAAGTCCCTGTTCAGGAAATTAATAAAATATTTCAATTAATATAATGAAAATTTAGGAAAGAAAGAACACAATAACATCATAAAGGAGGTAGTGTGCTTTAGCAATTCTTATGCAGTTTACCTTGTCTGTATTGCTTTAAGTAAACTGTCACAATAAGCTTCAGCTGCAGATAGGTCTGACTTTCCAGTATCTATAATAATCTTTGAAAAGTTTGCGAAAATAATATTGGATCCCAATTTGCGGAACTCAGCAACTAATAATGCAAAAACCTTTTGCATAACCTGTCATGCATAGATTGAAACAATTTCGTGAGATGCGTTTTTGTTGCCATGCAAGAAGTAGATGTACATGCAAAAATAATTTCACATACTATACCCCCATAACCAGAGTTTAAACACAATCCCTATCCATTCAATACATCTATCATATGCAGTACAATATTGAAATGAAAATCAATTGATTTTAGTCTATGCGAACTCAAATTTCATGTGAATAATAATTTCGTGGGATCCTAAAAATTGTTATATTTTACTTTTGGAAGTATCAAGCGTGCATATTGAAAATTCGACAGGAAGGAGTTATGTATCTAAACATAAGTACCACCTTGTGAAGTATTCTGTGAAGTACTGGGTCATGCAGTCTTGAGTGAGGGCTGAAAAATAGATCAGAAACACAGGTCAGCAATGCCGCAAAACAGAAGCGTATGTTCTGAAAGGTAGTGTGAACCAACCTGCAAAGCCATCGATACAAATGTTGCAATATTGCATCTGCAAATACATTTCCAGAGTTGATTGCGTCCTCAAGGCATCTTTTAACTAGCTGTTTCAAGACATGGAAAGCAGGTGCACATGAGGTTGCCTCATCAAATCCATACTGTTCATCACATGCAGCAGAATCTTGATCATTTCTAAAGAGGACATTGCCTTCCATTTCATTTATTTTGCTGCTTTTTAGCAGCGCATCAACTGAAAGATGGTGAATCTGCCACAAGAAGAGCCATATGAAACGAGCTGTACAAGTGTAAAAAAACCTTAAAATGGAATAGACCTTAGATCAAAGAGAAATCTTTCATACCTTCAGCTCCACAGAAACTCTTCTGTATGCACCAGGGTAAACAAGAACAGGTTGATAGACCTATTCATAAACAGATATGATAAAGTTGTGAAAATCAGAAAGAAAATTTTCAGATGCTTTACATAAAAGCTATGGAAGGCTACAAATTCAGTTTAAAAGAAAATATATAGGAGATGCAGATATAAACCCAGTGAATTGAAATCAGGCTAGCTAGTACTTTTATTCTATCTGGACTCCCAAGGAGTGTAAGGCTTATAAAAGAAGAAAAGATATAGTAAATCAAATCATTTGAGTGACGTCAAGTACAGTTTTAATGTCTGTAGAACAAAAAAACAAACCAGGTACAAGAAGGCAATGAATGATTACATCTCTTGAGATATTACATTGCAAGAATTAGATATGCCTCTGAACAACCTCGTAGATAGAGTATAGTAGTCTATAATCAAGAAAGCAAAATAATTTCCCTGGTCCAAGTTAGCATGTTGGCAGGCATTCTCAAATCATTTGCTTTCTTTGTAAGCACAAGGAGTATTTTTTGTAACCGAAGTATTGTTGAAACTTTATTTCAGATTTTACAGTTTGCTGTGTGGACCTTGTTTAGCATGAAGAGATTTGCACAACTTCTAGACTAATATGCCCCTCCAAACAAGGGTCAATACGAACCTCATCAGCAAAGCACGAATCTTCTTCAGGGAGGCCTCCCAGATCAGGATTACCATCATCAGATATCCATAATATCTGCATTGAAAGCATGACTTGCTTGAAAACTTGCAAATGCAAGAAATAGCAAAAAATAATCACTGTTGCCAAAATTTTATGAACAGTTATGAGTTATAAGTCCACCGGAGCAATGCATATTTTATTTAAATCCGTCAGTTGCTGATGCTTTTCGGCAAGGGTCATATGTCAAAATTTGAGGGCTTAAAAAGAAACATCTGATGTAAGCACAAAGCAGTTCCATACTAATGAAACATCTTTTATCATCTACCAAGTTCCGAAGTGTAAATAATTTAATTAAAAAAAATGTACACCTGTTGTTGATCGTGTAATGCTCTTGAAAAGAATATGTCAATAGTATATATAAGCCAATCGAGTTCAAAGTTCCCCAGAGGTACCTGTTTTAGAAGATCAAAAATAAGAACAAGTCAACACACAAAAGCATTTCAAACTATTGCACTAATAAGTTTCATTACATGAGCATATCTAGACAGAGCGATTCTCTCGTGAAGCCACTGAGATGATGCTGCACATCTCTGCATCGAGATTCTGGCAGCCACAATTTGCCAGCCAAGAGCCTGAAGACATCAAGACAATGTATGGTATTTACTTCAGCGCATAATGCAGCTAAGAGTCATATGCTGATGGATTCAAATGTAGTAACTTATAAAGAAGCATGTACCTGATATTGACAATCACGAGTATTAGCAGGGATTTCCACACAAGGAAAATCAGCTAATGTTTGAATACATGATTTCAAATTATTGGCATTTGGGCATTCAATAACAGCAACAATTGGCCCATTATTCTGATTTCTGTAGATCCAACAAAGTAAACATGAGGATACCAAATTTGGATTTTTAAAGACAAATTTGCAAGAAAGATATTACATTGCTAAGTCCGGAACAAAATTTATTTCCAATAACAGAATAACCATAACTCAAGCAGCTTAACTGTTCAACAATGAATAACCACAACAGCAACAACAATAACTATGTAGTGTATTCCGTAGGACCAGGGTCTAGGGTTGGGATGTACACACCCATTCCCTGAGCATACTGAGAGGGTGTTTTCAGAAAACAATGAATAACCCCAGGAATGTGGATTTATTTCTTCCAATAAAGAATCTATGTAACACTAGATGTCATCAATTTGTGAGGCAAGATCACCATTAACCCAGAACAAATCAGTGCTCATAATTCATCAGATCAAATTGTATATGGCCAGACCATGTCTAATGTGGAGAAACAAATCAACAATAGCTTCAAAATGTTCTGCATTATCAAGCATCAAGTGTCAATTGTCATTAAGAAAAATCTGAATAATACCTATGCTCACTAATAGATCTTTGCACAATCTTGCTCGCTTCCGGAACTTGACGCACATAGTCCACCTGCAGTGTGATCAGTAATGAGAGCTAAAACATGCAAAAGCAATAAAAAAATGTGTTATATTCTAAATTTTACCTTGCATATGATGGAAGCCCGAGAGATGGAAGGTTCTATTGACAATGCTTCACAAGCTTCATAGTATTGTTTCTCAACAACAAAAGAAGAAAGTTCCCTATTCTGGTAAGGATTAACCACAACAACTTGTATCATCTTTGATGCAGGAAAATATCCAACATATATGGCTCGCCCATCAGAGATGCTGCCATAGGAGCAAAGCATCAAAGTTATAATACAAATACAAGTGGAGACAAAGATCTCTTGGCCACTCCACCAAAAAACAGATAACTGACCGAATAGAAGCTTCTCATTAGAATACATACAATGAGAGTGTATATAGAGTGTGGTGTGTAAACCAAAAGTGAACAGTTAGAAGGTTTGGATTTAGATATTTCTAATAGCATCTCCATGGGAATGAATTGAACGCTGTGCTTCCCCTTTGGGATATGAAAAGTTAATCTGCTTTATCTTTCAGATGCCAGACGGATCTTAGCACAAAGACACTAAAGACCAGGTTTTGCAGTAGCTTCGAGTGATTAAAGTGAACTCTGCGGATGAAAAGATAAGCAAGGATGACCACGTCGTGTCCTACCTAATAAAGTGGCATAGTAGACCCTACCAAAGGCTCACAGATAGTTTTAGTCATTCTTCAACATATATTTTCTTGTATTAAGATCATAAAGTAAAATTTAACCATTGCACAACACCAGAATTAGACACAATATACCAAGAATCGCTTACTTTGAAATTTTAAGAAAAAAATGTTATGGCAAAATTGGCATATAGAAGCAAGTTATCCAGGAGTAATTTGTGTTAAACATTCCTAAAGCTGTTGAGAACCAATCTGGCTATGTTTTCTTGCCTGCTTAAAAAAGAACCTCAAGAATAAATTCATATTGCACATAACAAATTATTGGCCAAGAATAGATATGGTATGATACTACCTTTCTCCTTTAATTTTGCCAGGTGAGGAATCATAGCATAAATGTAAACCACGAACAATTTTTTTTTTGTTAAAAAAAGTTGACACTGATATTTTGTTCCATTTCTTTTCTTCCTTCTAGTGGAAGGAATCAAGGAACAACCAAGGTGCATGAATAAGAGAAATAAATAAGACTTTTTAGTGGCCACCATCAAACTCAATATTCTCATATTGAATGGAATATAATGGATCGAGGATTGCATGGCTTCATAAGCTGACATCCTCTGTTTGAAGAAGTATAATTATACATAACATAAAAAAAAAAAAACTAGGGGCTACGCAACAAGAATAATCTGGTTCCTTCAGATTAGTTTTTGGAAATGTTTCCAGAGTTCCTAGATATTTAGAGAATTAAGAACTGTTAGTTATCACACTCAAACATCACATCAGCATGGTACCTTATATCCAATCAAAATTATATGTAAATGCCTCATTAATGATTCTCACTGATCAAAAACCATGTTATGCAACCCTAACACATTTGACTAATTTGTTATTTAATGCAGTATTACTGATACTGATTTAGTAGTTATATCGAAGCTATGAAAGGGCTCTCACTGGCTAACAACTAACAAGACAGCTTAAAAGATAAAATCGTGAGAAATACATTACCTATGGTACAAGTAAAAGAATGGAATAGACTGCTCTAGGTAATGGCACTCAGTTGTTGTCTTCATCTGCAATTCACTTATACTCCATCCTTCTTGGGCATTTCGCTTCTTGGCAGTTCTGTCTACTTTGCAAACACATCCGATTTGGAGAAGAGCACGAAACTCCGGAGATACCTTGGTTTCATATACTCCCTGTTCAAACAATAGTTAACAGCTCCTTTTTTTTTTGGTAGGAAAACAAAACTATATTTGGCTTGTAAAAGGGCATGAGAGAGGTTAAAAACAGATATTCCATTTAATACATAGATTACCATGTGACAGCAATGAATTTATGCCTTGACGATAAAAAACAGTATAAAAAAGATAACTATAGCACTAATATTCCCACCTCAACTTCCGGATCAGCAAGATGAGCAGCAAGTTTTCTACTTTCCACCCTAAATTGTTCTTCATCTATCATGACCTATAAAAGTACAGCCAGAACATCAGGGTATTTAAACTAAAGTTTTTATGAAACCAATTAATTTTGATGATAGGGACAAAAGTTAATAGCATCAGTATACCTCAAACAGGTTATAGCTGCGACGGCCATGAGGAAGAATCTTGTTTACACGTCTACCAGGAAATTCTTCTGTTATAGGTGCTTTGGAGTTGAGGTAGAACACCCTAGGAACAGTAATTGGAACTCTAAGCATAACTCCACCCACTACAACCCACGCATAGAAACTGCCTGGTTGAGAGCCAGACACCAGCTGTATTATCTGTAGAGCATATATACATACATATATAAATAATAAAACTAGCAACATGTCCATTTTAGACAACAAAGTCACAGGGAAAAGGAAAACTACCTGCCAGTGGTGTCGTGTCAGGACCAGTTCCTGGCTCTCAAAAAATGAGCTAACTGCATTTCGTCCCAAAGATTTCTTTTGTTTTTCTGAGGTACTGGAATCAAGGTTGCCTTTGGCTTGCATTGATGACTTTCCGCTGCCCAATCTGTCAAAAAGAAAGCAACTCCTATCAATAAGCTACAGAAATCATTCTACAACAGCTATACACGCCACCAAAAAAGAATGGTAAAATAGAGATTTTTCTACAGTTGATTGTAAAATGACCTACAGAAATCCAGGAGATGCATATACATATACGGAAAGATGAAGCCTGTATATTAGCTCAGAATAGATTTTACAGTACTTTTTAAAATAATACATAAAGCTTGAAAAACTATAAATCTCCCAGAACTCATACAAAATCGAAGTGAAAAAGAAACATATATGATCACACTATAAAGAGAAAGTGTCTGGATAGAGCAGAAAGTGTAGCATGGAAGCTTCAACTCAGAATTAATAATAACAATAGCAACCTACTGTCTGGTGCTGCACGCTACAATGTTGTACCAAATTTGGACAACAAACAAGCACACACACAGACTTTAGAAGCTAAAGAATAACAAATTGTGTTCATCTTATTAAAGTTCAAAGAACTATTATAACAGTACCTTTGAAGTTGTTAACACCAACAATATGATTGTTTTACTAGTTGTCATAACTTGTAAATTTGTGAATTTTTCCTCAATCTAGGAGTTAGAGATCAGCTTATGTCTAATTTACATAGATTGACTATTGAGATTCTTCTGGATATGTAAGTGATGCTGAACTATCTAATTTATGCTGAAATTTACATAATATATATTTATATTTCTTTATAGCAGCTCTGATTTATCATAAGCTAATACTACATCAGCATAATACAGGAACACGACTAAATGATTCATGAGGTGAGGTTCCTCAAAGTTAAGGAGAGTCGGAAAACATATAAATATACCTTTGCCTCTTCCTATTTTCTCGGACCTGTTTCCATTTTCTCTTCTTCTGTTCTAGCCATCCATGATAATCTACACTTCTATCTATATCAGAATGGAGATTCTCCTGAGGATCTGCATTTTGATCCTGAATAGTACGGCCAGGTGAAGAAGCTTCTCCCACCAAGTCTTTTCCTTTAGCAACTTCATAATTGCGAACAAGAGGTCTGGTTGGAACTCCGGTTCTGCCTTTATTTCCCAAGTCCTCAAGATCTACATCCCTTTCTACATCTGCTACTTCATTTGCAACATATACATTCGAATCCATTCCAGACACATCATTCTTTCTTGCAGGTGCAAACATATCGAATAACTTCCGCTGGCGAAACTTATCTTCCTTCTCCCGGACCTTCTTGTGTAGCCAGTCAGGATGAGCTACTCTTGGTACGGGATTTGCAACCTGAAATTCACCGAATCCAAAATACTGTTAATTTAAGTCCAGAGAATGAGAAAGTAAGAGTGATAGCGTGTACTATAACCTTCTGCATTGCAGCTGGAATAGTAATAATTTTTTGAATGGTAGAACTTAGCCGCTGCTTGTAGTAGGACCAGTCCACTATAGATCGTATGCCGACATCTGAAGATATTTTGCACCATTTCCTCACATAGAACTTCATAATTTCTGCAATAGTAAAGGGAACCCCTTATAACCATGAATGATAAGGTAAAGTTGTACTTTGTGTTCATTTCTTATGATAGCATTACCAGGATCAGTTTCAAATATTGCCACCGGAATAGCTCTCTCACTCACGGGCGTTCCCTGTAAAAGTTGAAAAATGTAAAGTCTGCTTTTAAATATACAAAGTACATTATACAAACATCTGATTAAAGAAAGGAAAAACCAAGCATAAGGGCAATGAGTAAGCATGCCAAGTTAAATTCGTTAATAGTCTAAGTTGATGATAAAACCTCTACCAGATATAGTGCTTGGAAAAACAACAATCTCAATGTAGGTTTACTTAACCATAGTTCTTACACTAGGTGCAATATGTCACATAAGCCAAGTTCAGGTACGTAATTTCATGGAGGGAAATACAAAGTGCAAACTGCAAAATAATCCCAGTCGATCAACATATGGAAAGCACATATCTATGACGATTAATGAAGAAAGAGAAATTTACTAGCAACAAGACCATGTAGCAGAACCATCTATGTTGAACTCTGCTATCCGTAAACAAACATCAGAAAACACAATGAAGACAGGATGAAAAAATCACATATAGGTTGCCAGGATTCAAAACATACCTTAGGCTCACAGGCAACTATATACTGGCAACGAAGTCCTTTATCTTTGACCATAGTATCTCCAAGAAAATGAGCAAGACGTTTGGCCGTAGTCACAGCACATGACTTCTGCTCACCATAGTCTGCCAAGGACTTGCTCATTGTGCTCGATTCTGATATATAATCAAGTAGTTCACTGTCTGCTACGTCATTTCCATGATTCTGAGAAAGAAGCTGGTAAGTTCTCAAGCTAAAAAAGGGTTGTACGTAATTTATAACGAGTTATACCCATTTTAGTTATGGGAAAAGTAGCAATGGGTTGAACTCTTCTCTGCTAAAGTTTTATAGAATGATATATTAAACCTCTTCCACTCATACATACATCAAGAAGATCAAGCCAACGATTGGCAACAGCAGCAACAGATGCATAGCATTCATCCATTGTGGAACCGTGTAAGAATTTGTCAAACAGCTCCGCCTGTAAAAGAAGAATTGAACAGGGAGTTGATAAGAAAATACTGTTAACACATATTGCTAATGTAGTACTTATACATTAAGTATCTAAAAAAATATAATGTGTTTGTCAAACACTGAACATGTTCTTATTTAGAAGTCCTGACCAAGAATCTCACTTATCAATTATATCTATATTCTTCAATAAAACACAACAAGCAACATCAGCGTGCAACGGAAAAAATAGTATCATCACCATTTCAGCTGAGCAGTGTGTTGTTCACCCTTAGATTAAATAATCATATTCTTAAGAAATAACTTTAAAGAATCAACAACCATCCAATACATGCACAAACATCCATTTAGTAAACCAGAAGATCTAATATACACATCTACAAAAATTGTGATGATCCTAGTGAAGTAGTATCCATGTGTTGCATAATAGTGAAAACAGAAATGGATACCTGAAAAACTTTAATGAGCTTAAGCTCGCCTCTGCGTTTGATTTCAAAGCCTTTGAGCTCAGCAAGGGTTCCATCATCATTGAAGACTGCATAACGCTTCTTGATTAATATGCCTTCTTCTTTAGACGCAGGAATAATCATTGCCTATGTGTCAGAAGAGAGAATGAAATCAGCCATGTTATACATTAGTAAGACGAACATCACAATCACAACCTCAAGAGTTGCATATGGAAATCACCTTATAAGGTCCATCAACTTCGAATTCAATTGAACATTCACTATGTGTAGTGTATGTCTTATTAATAGGATCTTTAAGTGTCTGTTGAAAATAAGTAACAAAATGAAAGCACTCGTCAGTATAGACAGATATCAAGGCAAATATTTTGTCACATGCAGCAGCTATTTAATCAATACAAAATCAACAAAATGACCTTAAAATCGATCATCAGAAATGTTAAGAAATTAAAGTTCAAGCTAACCTGATATTGATCATTTGTATTATTTTTGGCCACATCCACATTAAGCATAACACAAGGATATGAAATAGGAAACTTCTTCTTTCTATCTCTGAAATGCAACTTTGAATAGTTACTATGTATAGAAGAAGATGCATATATACATACAAATACCAACATTTAAGACAAATGTGTAGATATCATGATGAGACTCCAAAGATGCAAAATTAAATTGACCAAACAAACCATACTTGGTTCTAAATGTGAAGTTCTCAGGGAATGATCCAGGTAATGCACACCAGATTCCATCAGTATCCAATTCAAGCGGCCTTCCAATTTTTTCGATTAATATTCGTGCATTCTGGATAATTTTGGCACCTGTGTAGGTAACAACTCCAGCCATTTCCATAGAGTACCATCTCGCACCCCTGGAATAAAACGGAAGATGAGAAATTGAAATGTGAACAAAAAGACAATCACCCTACCAGCACCCCAAACACATGCACACTACTAGAGAATAAGCTCAAGGAAAAGTACTTACTTGCGCATAACATATCCATAGAAGGAATTAAGAATACACTTGTGGGCAAGTTGCAATGAATCATAAAGAACTACCATATCCTGCAGTTAGTGATGATCAAAGTAAGCATTGAGTAAGTTTCTGTTACTGTTACAGGTCGGTACTATGAGAAACATAGCGCAGCTTATCACCTGAGCCTCCTGGATTGTGATAGAATTTCCACTTGCTTTTGCCTCAGTCAATTTTCCTTTCCAAACTTTGTTAAGGCCTTTGTACTCGTATCTTCTATCGCGAAAGCTTAAAAAGGGAAGCAAAAAACACATGTTTCAACAAGATAAGCCAGGAGGAGTAAATACACATTTGCAGAAGGGCCAATCAAGTCCACAACTAGTCATTATAATTTTCATTGAAAAATAATGTCTTCAGAAACGTTTTTCAGCAGTTTCTATTATCACAGTTCCTTAGGCAAAACCATTCAGAAAATAATTTCCAGCCGCTTACCTGCGAACAGTGTCAATATAGAATGAATTTTCTCTCATACAGACACCTGCTTCCCGAAGTTCAGTAGCAGGCTTATCAAGAACTCGTTTATAGGCCTGATAGATACACAAAACACAGAATTGTCAGGCATTGGCCATCAGTATACTCCCAGAAATTGCCATACAGGAAATTACTTTTTGGCAGTATTTTCGAAGGCGCTCCTTTAATTTTGCTTGTTGATCTGCCTTTGAAAGGTCAAGAAAAGATTTTCCTCGCTGACCGTCAGCATTTTCTACAGGCTCAGACTCAATTTGTCTCTTTATATGATAATAGTCACTGAACAGTGCAATCAAATCCAAACATATGATGAGTGACTGTAATAACTACTGTTCAAAATAACAAAAAGGACAGTATATTGTTGTATACCTTCTCTTTGCCGTGTAGGCTTCACCACGCCACACCCATTCAAGTTTCCGAAGACAATTCTTTCCAGGGCGGTTAAAATCACATGCAGTACAATCCTCATCCGTTACGATTGACGGGGGCTGAATTTTGAAACTAAATTTTAGAATTACTAAAAGCAAAAAATACCAAGAGAGATGATAAATGAGTACCAAGATAAGTAACAATCAGCTAAATACACCAACTGTGATTTTAAACTTTAACTCGATTGTAAATGTCTGCAGTCACTTTCAAAGGAAAAAAATGTCTGACAATTGGCCATATTAGCAAATATGCAGAGGTTTAAAATAAGAAGTATTGATGTGACCAAGCATTTTAGATGAAGCAAAGATGCAGATCTAGATGCTGATCAAAATGTATTGTCAATGACATCATCCTTTAAGCCTTCAAGAACAAGCCCTATTAAACTACAACCCTTTCACTAATGTCATGCTAGTCATTTTGGTGAGAAAAATAGATAGAACAATTCAAGTAGCTCATTGAATATCTATGCTAGCATACATTGATGAAGATAGGGTTGTTTCAACATAAGCACCTTACGACATATGACAAAAATACAAGGCTAGGAAGTTATACTTATAATTAGTACAAATAAAAAAGAACCAGCCTTTATTTAATTGGTAATGATTGCTCGCCTACCCATGTCCTCTTGTATTGTAGTGCAGTTCATCCCAAGAATTAATATATTTGTAAATGCATCTAGATCGACAAGCATTGCATGTATAATATAAACCATAGATATATTGCAACTTTGTAATATCATGTACTTTCTTAAGGAACCTCCAGCTCAGAAGAGAAAGGATGCAGATAGACACCCCTTGAACGATCAGGCTAATATGTCTGACATGTTTCAGGCACCATAATGAATTGTGCGTTTAGCCTAATAAAATGTGTTTTGATGGAATTAAACCAATTTTGCCACATTAATATGGACACCCTCATCCATTAAGGAAGTGCAAATAGTTAAGCAACAAACCTGAAGCCTGTTGGTCAGTATAATATTTGGATACATGGCAGCAACATCTAGATGATATATAAGGGGACACTGTTCACGTACAGGTTCATCTCGTAAGCTCACAAGCTGCCAATCAAAAGATAATATATAAAAACTTCTACACAGATAAATAATCCATCAGTCAGACATTTCATGTTTGATACTTGCATATGAAATTGCAGCATGAGCCTTGTATAATATATACTAGAAATGATCATTTCTGAAGTCAGCAATGAGGCCTGAACCCTCCTAAGCTGGGTATGACCAAGCATAATAAAAGTGACTTGATTCCAAAATGTCAAAAGACTATAATGGCGTGATGAGAATAATAAATGAGTTTAAATGAGGCAGCCATCACCGAAATATCAGTCTTACAGTCAACAAGTTAACAGCTCAATACCTTCTCCATTATAGCACCCTTCACCTCATCATAGTTAGAGATTGTTTCCATGTCCATTTTGCCCTCTACTGTTACAGCATATTGCAGGTCACGATCAAGGTTATCAATTAATTGCTGAAATTGAAAGCATCTCAGAATCAGTTCAATAGATAAATTACATTTTCTAATACAACAACAACAACCCGGTTCAGGCCAAGTCTGGGGGGTCAAGGATACACCCGATTGGCAAAAAAAAAAATCAAGGCCACAACACAAATGGTACTCCATTACTATGAATAGGATCATAATGGGAGTTGACATATAAAAAAGTAAAACTGGACAAATGTCATTGTATAGTAATCATTCATTTATAAAACAAGAATATTCAATAGAACCATGTAACATCCAGAATACTGTACATATAATAGGGAAAACTGAGTAATGAATATTCCCATAGAAAGAGTAGCAAATTTTATCTGTAAAGTAAACATAAGTAGAGGTCAAAGTTCGAGAGCTGGATAACAAAAAAAAACTTGGATTGCAGAATATTTTATTCGTCAGAACTTTGATACCCGAAGTAGAAAGTAAACCTGTTATTGTTTAAACAACACCAGCATACACCAATCTGGCATCATCTCTTACTACATTATTATGCATATATTTCTCAACCATAAAGATATCATTCAAGAAGCAATAAAACAGAAAGTAGCTTGTTCAGAGGCATATAAACTAGCTTGAACATAAGCTAGCCCAACCTGTAGGTCCATTTACTTAAATACAATGCCAAATTGGAAAAAGGTAGAGAAAGTAAAAGCTTTCCTTTAGCAGGATTAGGATCTTTAACTAAAAGAAGATAAACTCCTTAGAGTGATGAGCAGAAAATGCATAAAACTAAATAGAAACCGTTCATGAAGAGTTTGTGAAGGTACAAGGGTTTTCCTGTTTGTGGTATGTTGAAAACTTGAAATCAGCCAGAAAACTTCCATTTACATTACTGTTATGTGATTTTTATGTAAAAAAGGGTGAAAGAGCTTCCTTTTAGGTTGATGTCTGGGTGCTATCAAGGCCTGGAAAATGTTATCTAAGAATCATACAGGTTGGTTCTTCTAGAAGAGTAACGACAGTAATGTCCTCCAAGGCAATATTCAGACATGTTATGCTAATTCAAGAGCCATGATGTGTGTTTGTGACCTGTCTTCTCCTGGTTATCAAGAATAGAGAACATGGATCTAAGAACAATAAACTTCACTAGCAAAATATACCAGAACTTGTAAATTAAGAACATCAGTACATCAAGCTATGCACTTAAGTACAGAAACAAGGTTAAAGACAGGACTGATACAACTACAACCATATTAGATATCTTTGTATTTTGATGCTCTCCTAAATCCAAAAACTGCACTAATTATGTCACTATTTTTTATTTTGAAGAAATAAAACTATATTTTTTTCCAATTATGAAATATGCTTTGAAAGTGCTTGCACCATGTGGAGATGTTGGCAATAGTGACAACATGTTCCAGAAGACCATTGCTTTTCTAAGGACTTTTTGAACAGAACTTATGCCAACTGTAGACATAACTTACTTGATAACCAGATGGATCTAGCTTAAAGCTAGTAGGGAGATCAGATCTGAAAACACCACTTTCAAGGCATTCCACATGACCGCCAATATAAGTCTCACTCTCCAAAAGTTGATTGTTGAAAAACTTCTCTGACTCTGATTGGTGTTTATTGGGACAGATAACACTAGCCTTGAATGCCTGTACATACAAGAGATGTGAATGTGTAATAAATAAAATGCTATTTAATCAGATAGCCAAAATGATTTATCAGATAATGTACTAAAACACAAACCTCAACCATCAGAAGCATTTCACAAAGTGTTCCACTTCCTTTACGGAGAACCTCATCTGGAGGCATGGGTATAATTGTCGCAAGGGAGAAAATAAATGGATGAACATATGTCATATACAGATAATAAGTGGAAACAGCATCTGATACAGAGTATGAGGCCATCATCTGTATAACATTGTAAATCAAAAATTTCATCATCAGAAGAATTTCATGTCTTGAAGGAAAGAGTTTTTTTAGAAAAAAATTGCATGTGTTTAGTAGTCAATGTGCATAATATTCCGAATTCAATAGTAATGAGAGAGAGCATTATCTAAAAAAAGCATAAGAAGCATATATAAAAAAATATACATCACTTTGTTATTAAAAAAAAGGCTTAAATACCTCATCAAAACCATAAACTTGCTCGACCAAGACTTTTTACCCCTTGAACTTTGACTCACTATAACTCAGCCCCTAAGCTTGTAAATTAGGCCATTTAAACAATTTTTTATCTCGAACAAGTGTTAACCTGGTTTATACTTTAGCTTTTCTACCAGGACATTTTTAACCTTGAACTTTGACTCAGTAAAACTCAGCCCCTAAACTTGTAAATTAGGCCATTTAAACAAATTTTTATCTCAACCTCAACATATAGTAGAAATTGTCAGGAGGAAATTAATTGCTACAGTTTTTACTTGTAAAATAATACTATAGTTCTTATATTAAAACATATTTAGGTGGAACTACAGTTCTTATATGCTATTAATACTAATGATAACTACTACCATCAACTATACCAAGGTCATTACATGGGTTTGATTATTCCACGGAGTGTTCACCATATGCATATTAACTGAACCGTGACAGTTGCAGCTGACATACCTGGGGCTTTTCCTTTGCAAACCGAACCATATCCTCAGGATTTACCTCCAGTGGATCATAACCTAATTTAGCCTTTGTAACAGCCTGAGCAGATACAATCAGTTGTCACATAAAATGAAGATATTGCCTCAAAAAATTAAGGTTCTCTCACAAATTGATCTTATGCATATAAAACATACAAATTTGAGGGATGGATAATGATAAAGACAACTATAGATGCTGTTCATCTTTGCAATTATCATGCCCTCTTATACATTACTGAAGAACTGTTTGGGCTATTCTCTTGTTATCTCTTTTTCCATTTTAATTTATTTCATAATCACATTGAAAAAAACAAGTGATCAAGAGATCTGTTGCATCGTACTGGAATAAAGTTTCAATGACAGAATTCTTAATAATTACATAACCATTTTGACCCTCGAACTTGAATGGATATGCATTATGTTCTACAAAGGTCAAACCATCATATGGCAAGCAAAAGTTAACAAAGAAAATCAAAGAAACGGAGAGCAAAACTTCAAGCTCATCGTGGAGACTAAATTATCAGTAACCTCCACGAATGTTACTGAGTTTCATTCAAAGAAATTACTCCATTTAAATGATTATAATAATTTTAATCGAAGCTAATACCTTGGCAAAGCTATGCATTAAACCTAAAAGTTTATCAGATCAATCTTCCCCATGCCTACTTCTATATGTGAATTGCAGTTCCCACACTTGAAGCATGAAATTAAAATAGCCACAATATAGCATCTTACAAACTAAATGCAAAACTGAATGTAACACGAAGTCACTTCTAACTGCGACAAGATCACAATATCCAACATCAGCACAAAAAAGTGAGCACCAGTAAAGAAAAATGAAAGGAAATATATTAGTCGTTTGTGAATTTATAATACTCTTAGTTGTCGCAGTATTTCATAAGCTTTCACATTAAAGTCTGCGAAACTTTGAAAGATAAACCCTTGAAAGAGAATTCCAAACAACTAAGATAAAGTGAATGGTATTAAATAGTTCAAACCTTTAGGCCTTGACTCCCTTGAGGGAGATAACTATCACGTTTCACCCAAGCAAAGCAATCCAAATGGCAAGAAAATTTAGCACGACACTCCCCTTGTACCTTGTCACAATGAAATCCAACCTCCTGCAAGTTCAAATAGAACCAGGCAAATACAAGCACAGGGAATTAGAAAAACACTAATACATCAAAAATGCAAGATTGATATAGGCTATGTGACTTCTTTATTGAGTGTATGACTTCTTTTCCTAACGAAATATTCACTGCTCTTAACCAATTTTTAATATATCTTTCCCGTGGCTTTTAGAGCTAATGAGCTTATTATAATTAAGGATGAAGGATATAGCTATCTCAGTTTACACGTAGATTTTGCTCCGTGCATTGTTTTATTGTCCTTTTGGAGTTACCATCAATCACATTCAATCGGTGCGAGCAATAGCATAGTCAAATGCAGATGTAGATAACAGGATAAAACATACATCACTCATTTTAATCCCATGATGTTCTGATCTACGTTCCAGAAATGGCCAATCAAAAAAATCTCCGTTGTAGGTAACATATATACCAGGCTTAACTGCCTGCATATGGGCAAACCAATGTCGCAAAAGCTCCTCCTAAAAAAAAGAGAAAGAAATTAACCGTAAAATATTACTAAATACATTCATACTTTATGCTTTAAATTCATAAACAAGTAGAAGTTCATTACCTCATTTTTGACATTTGTAACTTTGAAGTACCCTTCAAATTCAGGTTTTGGAGTGTACTCCAGGTCATCTATATCTTCAGAAACACACTGAAAATAAAAATCAGCAAAACTCAATTCATTTAAATAAAAAGGAAAACATTGTACAATATTTAATTAGAAAGGAAAGCAAGTGACAGGTGCTCAGAAACATCACATCAAGTCTATCAACTACCCTAACATATACAAGTCCTTAAAACCCCTAAGAACAAAATGGAGCTTAGGAATTCTTCCTGTCATGCTCAAGAGCTCAAAAAATTTGTGGAAGGTTGAAATAATACAAAACTCACAAGTCAGGAAAAAGAAAAACCATAATAAAATGCCAATCCATGTAAAGTAGTTATGTAAAATCACCTCTCTGTTTATAATCAGATAACCTTGCCCGTCAACCATGTAAGAAATCATCATTACTAAATCATATTCGGCATCTGGAAACTTTAAAGGAAGCTTTGTGGTCTCAATATCAAATGCACACACATGGACTTCTGCACGCTGTAGAAGATCTGTCCTTTTCTCAACAGTAACTCCGCTGCTAGATACATTGACATCATACCATTGACCACATCTTATATCTGCATCATGCACAGAGCAAAAACTTGATAAGATTATTATTATCAAGTTCAAAAAATCATAACATTCATAATATAGAAAAGATAACAATGAACAGGTTGGAAACAAGAGATGACCTTTATCAATGGCAAATCGAACGTGGTAAGGAACATCATACTCACGGAGATCAGTTATACACTCTATAAAATCTTGGGTTCTTTGTTGGCTGCAAATGATATCCATAATATAGTGTTGTCTTTTGAGCATCTCGTTGTGAGAATAGTGATCAATTGTACAAAACAATGAATCACTCCGCAACATAACAATTTAACCTATACAAAACAACATGTGGAGACTTACATCTTCCCCGATAATATTGACTCATAGGCTCCAGCTGCGTCAGACTTTGTTTTGTTTCTCTCAACAACACGTAAAAGGTCATTTCTCACATGCATTAGTTGTTGAACAGTATCAAATGATACCTTCAAGTATGTCTTCTGTAACCCAGACAGATGGTTTTTCTAATAGCACAAAAAAAAATGATCCTCTTTAAACACATGACAAATTCCTTAAAAATAGCAACAGTCAGTAAAATAAGTTTACATGCCCTAGAACGGCCAAGAACAAGAACAAAAGTTACTTCTAGTAAATCAAAAGAGAAAAAGAAAACATCCAATGTTTAGAATTGGTGCATTGCAACTAAGAACATATTATGTTGCAGAGTGATTCATTTTCAAGAAGTGGATTAAAACAGAGATAATTCAATCTTTATACAGAACTTTGATCACCATTAACCTATCTGTGCGTATTTACAGGGGAAAAAAAGTTGTACTCTTCTCATAAAGTTCATTCATCTTAATATTTACAACAGTTTTATTATCAATTTGATATGACTATATTCAATATACAGTAGCTGCATGATTTGTTTACTATGAGCTTAATGCAAAAAAAAAAGCATAGTCAACTGTAGGCTTCTTAATATCTTCCATGTTAACTGCGCTTCAGTCCATCCTACTGTACAAGAAATGACCTGTAAACTCAAACACCAAAACAAAACTTGCACACCAGGTTTTATGAAAGCACACAAAAATATCTAAATTTTGTGAAAACCTGTTTCATGGAAAGTTTCTCATGTGTTAGGCAAGAATTCTAGCTGAATCACAGTAACCTGTTTCAAGCCCATCTTTAAGCAACCGTTGTGTGTTGGAAATATGTATTAGGAAGATTAATCTATAGATCCAGTAGTGTCTATAACAATTAATTCTTTAAAAGTTTCAATTGTACTATTTTGTAGATTCTAGAATAGTTGTGTCTTAATCTAGTATATCTGCACTATATGAAGAGTCATAGTTCAACATCAACATCATCTCCCAGTATAGTCCCGCTCAAGCGGGGTCTGGGAGGGGGTCAAGATGGGGGCACCTATAACCTGAACATGGCAAGAGGATGCGCCCTGTAGACCCAAGAAAAACTGAAATTCAGCTATGTGACAATAATAACTGAATTCAGTTAGAATGCACTAAAATTGATACACGAGTTTATATTTACATCTTCAATTAGAAAAGCACTAGGCTTTTTCTCACTTAAGAGCTTCCACATACAATTAACAAAGTGTAAGCTTCACCTATGCTACCAATGTCAAACTTGGTAAGTTGGCTGAGTTTTTAGCTTTCTTATTCTACGTTTCACACTCATTTTTTTTTCATTTATATATAGAAATTGGAAATGACTTCACTAGGGAGAACAATATTTTGCCTAAAAAATACAAGTAACGTCATCTACTCTCAACCAATCAATTCAGGAAACAAGAACTTAAGCAGACTTACGAGATCAAGATCTTCTTTGTCAACAATTTCAATGTTAGCAATCTCGTTCTCATAACGACGCCTCAAGTAAGAATCTACATCCATCTCTGTCTTATACTGCAAAAGGCATCCATCAAAAAAAGACAAAATAATGTTAAAAAAAAACAGGTGCCAGACTTCAATAAAAACAACCAATCAAAATACTTGTTGGATAACTGACCTTAGTAGCCGCGTAAAAATATGGCCGGAACTTATACTTCACCTTAAAACCAGTTCCTTCCTGCCACCACATTTTCCAATAAAAATGAACTCATAATTCAGAAAACCCAGATGGAGAGAACCATGCTAGCAAAGAATGGAAAAGCACCAGATCTCTCACCTGTGTAACAAAATATAAATCAACACAACTGTACGAGTTACTGGACTCCTGATCCTGCATCGACGACTGCGAGGAAAGCACACAATAGCTCAAAATTCAATCAAATTTTCAGTAACTGGCACAAATTGGATATCGAATTGGGGAAAGCAAAAACCTAATTGAAAATTTATGGATGTGAAATTTACCGAGGCAAAGGTTAGAAGCCAGCCGAGACGCTTGTCACCTTCGGAGTAGAGATTGAAACCTAGCTTGGATTCATGCTCGTCCTCGGCGTTGTTGACTGGCTTTTTCCGCCACTTGGAGTTCCGGTCGTCTCTGCGATCTCGTCTTCTACCGTCTCCGTTCATTTCGATCTATCCTATAATTCCTACTGAAAAGGGACGGAAAGGGGGTGAGGGGGAGTAGAAAGGCAATTAGAGATGGAATGGGGGCTGCTGGTTAGAGACTGGGAGGGAGGAAGCAAGCATTTTCCCGCGCTTAGGGATGATAATAAGTCTAGACGAAAATACCCTTTATTTATTTGCCTTGATGGCTTTCTTTCACATGAGCTGCTGCGGGTGGTGGTGCGCGTTCCCTCAAATTGTTGTTGACCTTATTTTACGAATCGGATTGCCTGGTTCTCCCATGTCGGATTTAAAGAAATAGGCGGTTGCATATATCAGCCGAGGGCGTGAAAATATTCTCCAAGGCATTTATTCTTAATTCTCGTTAAAATATATCGGTTAGTGTTCTAGCAAGTAAATTCCGGTATAGAAAATTGTTCTCGTTCGTGTGTGTGGATACCGCTAGAGGAGCAATACTTGAGGTTGTTTGGTGATCAAAAGAAAGGTTTGAACTTGCTATTTGGATTCGCGTTTGAGGTAATCATCTAATCTAATTATTTATTGTACGTTATCATACTGATCCTTGGAAGTTTGGGATGAAAGTTTTTGTCTTTTCCGCTGCGTTTACATCCCTAGAACCTAACGGTGATATCAAAACCCTGTATGATTGTATGCATAAAATAATATGTTTCATAGCATGTTTGATCATATATTTCGTAAGGATGTGTTATACAATTAAAATGAGGTTTTGGGATAAAATTTGTTTTGATTGATATATAGCGCTTGCGATATGTAGAATATATGTACCGAATATTTTGATATTTATTTGATAACTATCTAGTATATACGTGTGCATCGATTAGTTTTATATATAATTCGATCATCGTTGTTGTAATTCGGTATTTGCGTACTCAGTTTCATGCATGTGCCTTGTAAATTTTTCTTTTAATTATAAGTGCTAGTTGCATGTAGATATGCAGTGAATGCATTTGATGATGAGTAGTGATATACATGTAATTTCGTATTATAATTGTACGTGATCTTGTCAATGTATAGAGTTTGGTTCCCATAAAACATCCCCTTAATATGAAACGAAAGGAGAATTTTGGACCCTTGGATCAAGGAGATCCAAGAGCTGATTTTCTTTCCCCTTTTATTAAAGGCGGGGGCAATTATGTCTTTTCCCTCTCTAATTAATAATCATTTTTCTCTTTTTTGTTTTGTCTAGGGTTCGTTCAAAAGCAGATCGAAGATTGTGCCCTTCGATTGAAACGGAAGGAGATTACTATCGCCGAATCCAAAATCCAACGAGTTTGAATCTGCAAGTCTCGTTCCAACCATGGCAGAAAGTGTTAAGAGGGATTCAAAAATCCATTGAACGAGATCGAACTGTGTGATTTTTCGTAATCGATTGAACTGGTCAATCGAACTCGTTGAATGAGATCGAACAATGTGATTTTCGGAATCAATTGAACTGGTCAATCGAATTGGGTGAATCTAGTTGGATTTCGATTGAACTATGTGAATCAAACTTAATACTAGGTCAATCTTGAACTGTGTTGTGAATCGATTGAATTGTGTGAATCGATTGAACTGTGTAAATTTTCCTGTAAACTAGGCCAATCTTGCAAAATTCGACGTTGCACTTTTCGGACTTAATACTGCACTTTTCGGACTTAAGAATGCACTTTTAGGACTTACTAGTGCACTTTTCATACTTAAATAACGCACTTTGCACTTCTCGTTGATAATGCACTTTTAGGACTTAATAATGCACTTTTCATACTTACTAGTGCACTTTTCATACTTACTTGCACTTTTCATAAAGAAGTATAACTAGTATATGACGATGCACTTTTCAGCCTTACTAGTGCACTTTTTATACTTAACAATGCACTTTTCATTTTTGTTTAGAGAACAAATGACCTTATAGAGAACATATTTTTATTGCACTTTTCACAGTTAATAATGCACTTTTTACACTTAAGAGTGCACCTTTTCTACTTAATAGCACTTTGTATATCTTTTACTTTTCACTGATTTAAGTAATGCACTTTTCCTAGTATACAATGCACTTTATTATACTTTCAATGCACTTTTACTGATTTTCAACTAACACATTTATATTTTCCTTTTATGTTAGTTGTAGCGGGGACATCAAACTCTTCTTCAACTACTATTCTGAATGAGGAATCACCTAAAAACAGTGGTGTATTTTCATTGAGCTATCTCAAGGGGGAACGACATACTATTTGCCCACATGTCCATCCGAGTTGAAACCATATGAAGGTCAACTTTTGTTTTAGTACAAGTAGCCTATTAGCTCAAATGGTAGAGCGGTGTGCTTTGTGCACAAAGATGTAGGTTCGATTCCTATAAGGGCTAATATGATTTCTTACACAAATTAATTCTTATCACATTCATTCTCAACCTAACTAGCTATGTACTAAAAAGAAATTATATTTTATCGGTGTACGACAAATAACTAATTAACCACTATTTTTCAAAGAAAATCATGATCAAATTAGCTTATATGGGATTCGAACCCACATCTTTGTGCGTAAGCACATTGCTCTTCCATTTGAGCTAATAAGCTTTTCTTCAATTATGCCTTTAAACATGCACCATGAATCCATTAAGTATGGATTATCAATGCACTTTTCCTATGTCACAATGCACTTTTGAAACTTTTCAATACACTTTTGAAACTTTTCAATGCACTTTTTCAATCAGATGATGCACTTTTCTAATGCCATTTATCAATGCACTTTTCCTATGTCACAATGCACTTTTAAAACTTTTCATTGCATTTTTTCAATCAGATGATGCACTTTTCTAATGCCATTTATCAATGCATTTTTTCTATGTCACAATGCACTTTTGAAACTTTTCAATGCACTTGAAACTTTTCAATGCACTTTTTCAATAAGATGATGCACTTTTATTATGACATTTATCAATGCACTTTTTTAGTAATCAGTATGATTAGGAAAACAACAGCAGACATCACATACTTTTTAGATCATATCCGGATTCACTAAATTTCAGTAATCAGTATGATTAGGAAAACAACAATAGACATCAAATTTTTTTTGCTGTCAGATAGAAAGAGAATAAGAAATGATGGAGAGAGGCCATATAGCACCAAGGCAGTAACATTTGGACAAAAGAACTACTATTGTTTATTGGGAATTACTATTGTTTCATTTATTTGACTTTTCAACTGAGCCATACGGTAAGATTCTATTCCATATCCATCATTGGACAAAAGAAAGTGCCTCAATTTGTTATCTTGTTCAACTGTAATCGAAAATGAGAATATGGAACAAATTGGACTTTACATAGATATAAAAAATACCTGAAAAGCACTCCACAGGAAATCAACCATGTCATGTATGGGATCAGGTTTGGATTTGGTGGAGTTACTCTACCTATAATATAAAGATAAAATAAAATTGGAAATTGGAATCAAATTACAACTCCACCAGATCCCATTCTTGGATAATCAACCAGCAAGAATATTTTCACAAGCAAACATCCCATAGTTTCTCAGATAGATAAACTGAAGAACTCCAAGACTAAAATTTTCAACAACACTGAAATTAGCACAAACCCTAGACCAGTCAAAAGTTCAAGCTACACAATTCTAACTAATCTAAGCGAGAAACACAGACCCTAAACAATTAAGCAGAAATCAAAACGAAAGACACGCATACAAATCCAACAATTTCACACACAGGTATAGCGATTCGACATACGACCCGCCAAATTGAACCAGAACATGAACCCACAAATTGGGATCGTGATTGAACCAGAACATGACCCGCCAAACAGTTTACAATTCTAACTTATACCTTTTCGATTTGTTTTTGGAGGCATCGTGATTCGTGGGAGAGATTGAACGCGAAGGTGAGATCGTCCGTCGTCTTTCGATCGTCCGTCGTCCTTCGTTTGCTTTGGAGAGTTCGATCGATTGGAGCCTTCGATCGTTTGGAGACTCGTTGTCCTTCGATCGTCTGTCGATCGTTTGGAGACTTTGAGTGTTTGGTGTAGATTGGGCTTACAAAATTGAGCGTTTCGATTTCGTTTGGAGTAGATTGAGCGTTTCGATCGTTTGAGCGTTTGGAGTCGATCCAAACTCCTTATTTTTGATATTTTAGGTTAAGGGTATATAAGTTGGATGTATTTACAAACTTGCCACCTTCCTGATTTGTTTTATTTTTTTTTCAAAATCACATAAGTAATCTCAGCCCTTGGGTCATGTGATCCGACGGCCCAAAATTCTCCTTCCGTTTCATGTTAAGGGTTGGTTTCATTTGAACCAAACTCTCAATGTATATGCTATTATATTATTATGGTTAAACATTTATATATAATTCAAGATCGGTAATATTTATATATCCATGTGAATGATATAGTGTATACATGGTGAGATAAGAATTTGTGCAAAGTAAAAACCCTCGTTAAAATATTAAGTCAAGTGTTAAGCTCTCCGTTAATTAGTTAAGAAAATAGGTAGAGTTCTTACTTGGGTCGGTACAGCTCAGTTGTGGGCCCATATTTGAGTGTCTATAATTTTTCTCAATTAAGTTAATGGGTCGACTTAACTTGAACTTTTAACTTGTTAGCCAAAGCGAAGGTTAAGTAGTTCAAGGAGCAAGTGTTGGATATATATTTCATGGATTTGATTTATAGGCGAGAGAGCCATTCGACAGATACTGGAAATTGCATAGAGTTGCAATTGGCAAAGTTAAGGCCTACCTAATGAATCTAGTTTGTAGGTACAGCCAAAGTTGTGTACAAACTAGATGAGTTGGGGTTTCAGTCCCGCTAGAGAATCAAAGTAAAAAATTCTCCGAGATCATTAGTGAGGGCTATTGATTTTGAATAAATAGTGGGAGTTTCAAATTATTATAAAAGTCCTTTTATTTAAACGGAAATTTCGTATGGTAACCCTTAGTTACAACATTATTCACGAGGTGTACTAAAGTTTAGCATAATCTATACGGTAACCCTGAGTTGTATACGAAATTTGTAAAATAACCTTAAGGTTTAAACAAAATTTGTCAAATAACCAAAAAGGTTAAAAAATTACATTTAACTATTTAATTTATTAAAAAATCAAAAAAACTTAAATTTTAAAAAATAAAAACTATAAAAAATTAAAATAAATAAAATAAATAAAATTAAAAAACAGAAAAACAGAAAACTAAAAATAAGAATAATAAGAATAATAATTTTTTTAAAAAGGTTTAAATTTTTTAAAATATAATTTAATCAATTACCGTAATATCAAAGTTTTTATTTATATAATTTTGTTCAATTTTTATTATATTTTTACATTATAAATAAATTAACTAAACATATTTAAAAGAAACATTTTGTCAACGTATTTGATTTATAAAGTATCTTATTTATTTTTTTGTTAATGGCCAGCTGACCTGACCACTGACCATATAAATTAAGTGTTTCTTTTAACGAGCAAAACCGATCACCAATTTTTTTTTGATATGTTTAAGTAGTAACTTTCAAGGGTCAATTGGCCATCAACAAAAAAAATCATATTACGGTACTCAATTAAATCAAATTCTTTTAAAAATAATTAAACCTTTTTTAAAACTTTATGCTTTTTTTTTAATTTTTCTTATTTTTATTTGTTTTTTAGTTTTCTATTTTTTCTGTTTTTCGGTTTTTGTATTTTTAATGATTTTGTATTTTTATATTTTTATGTTTTATTTATTAAAAAATTTTAAGTTTTTTTTTTTAAATTAAATAGTTAAATGTAACTTTAACCTTTTTGGTTATTTGATAGATTTCATTTGAATCTCAAGGTTACTTTGTGAACTTCATATACAACTCAAGGTTACCGTGTAATTTATGCTAAATTTTAGTACACCTCATTAATAATGTTGTAACTCAGGGTTACCGTGCGAAATTTCCATTATTTAAAGTATGGATGAATTAATTAAATAGCAAAAAAAAGAGCCTAATTAGGTAGATATTAAGGAGTGTGCAAAAATTAGGTAAATGGCAAAACCCCCCATCCCCCATCCCCACCCCACTCCCACCTAGTTGACTCGGTCGTTGACCGGATTGACTCGCCCGTTGACCGAGTTGACTCGGTCGTTGACCGGGTATTGACCGACCGCTGACCGACCGTTGACCGCGCGTTGACCGACTGTTGACCAGCGTTGATCGATCGTTGACCGGCGTTGACCGTCATCACAATCATCACTATAATCATTTTCAAAACCGTCATCACAATTTTTCACCATCATCACAATTTATTTCATTATCATCACAATTTTTTGATGACAAAAAGTATAATTAAAAGTAAAAAATTGTCATCAAAATGTCTTGATGACATTTTTTGATGACAAAAAGTATCATTAAAGGCATTCAACCACATAAAAAAAACCGTCATCCCTCGTCATCACAATTTTTTTCACCGTCATCGCAATTTTGTGATGACAAAAAGTGTAACAAAAAGTAAAAAGTGTTATCAAAATGTCTTGATGACAACTTTTTGATAACAAAAAGTATCATCAAAGGCATTCAACCATATAAAAACAACCGTCATCACACGGTTCGAACCGTCATCAACTGTCACCACTTGTCATCGTTACTTGATGACGGTTTGATTGTCATCAACTATCATCTCTACTTGATGGCGATTCGATTAATTTGTCATCAAAAGGGCCTTGATGACAAACAAGTGTCATCAAACTATCATCACTTAAGCGTCATCAAATATGTGTCATCACTGTCATCACTACTTGATGACGGTTTGATTGTCATCAACTATCATCATAAATGTCATATCTACTTGATGACGGTTCGATTGTCATCAATTATCATCACTATTTGATGACGGTTCGATTAATTTGTCATCAAAAGGGCCTTGATGACAATGATCTTGAAGACAAACAACCGTCATAAAGTGTCATCACTCAAAGTTTGTTCGTTTTTATTATCATCACAAAAAAATAGTTGTCATCAAATCTCATCACCACATAAAAATAGTTGTCATCAACACATAAAAAACAATTGTCATCACAAATAAAAAAATGAAGTTGTCATCAAATATTTATCATCATGTTTAATTTTTTAGTGTCATCAAATATCATCACGTTTCATTTTTTTAGTGTCATCACATAAAAAATTTAGCATTATTATTGAAAGTGTCGTCATCACGTACGTTTTTTCCATAAACTGTCATCACTACTTTGATTGTCATCAACTATCATCACAAATGTCATCTCTAGTATGACAATTCGATTGTCATCAATTGTCATCACTATTTAATGACGATTTGATTGTCATCAACTGTCATCATTACTTGATGACAATTTTATTGATTTGTTTATCACCAAAAGGCCTAGATGACAAATAAGTGTCATCAAAGGACCTTAATGACATAATATTAGGATACATTCATTTGTTTGTCATCAATTATCATCAAAAAAAATAGTTGTCATCACCGCATAAAAAACTATTGTCATCACTAAAAAAATCAAATTGTCATAAAAATTATCATTTGTCATCACTAAATATAAACATGTCATCAAAAAATGCAATCAAAGATCATTAGTAAGCCTATGTGGGATTTGAACCCACATCATTATGCATTAAGCACATTGATCTACCATTTAAACTAATAGGCTAACCAACATAATGCACAAAAAACACCTAACAATCATCAACAATGTGCAACAATGAACAAAAAATTGGGAAAATATTAGTGGGAAAAGTACCTCTTAGGCTCAACTATCATAAGAAGAGTAGATCAAAGACTGTTAATCAGCATAAATCTTGTAAAAGAAAATCAATCAGCATAAAACCTTATGTAAGAAAGCACTACAAGAAATTCTACCAAAAAAGAAAGAAAGCTTCATTATCAATTCAAGTTTAAAAGGAGGAATAGCCGGTGGAGATGGCCATTGTTCACAGCTTTCTATAATTAATCAAGTCTTTCACACACGAATTTACTAAACACACTGATTGCACACTTCATATACAATTTCTCCAAAAAACACTCACCTGACAGATTTATAAATATTTAACTATTAATCACGTAGAGTTCAATAACTACTAACATGATTGATTTGCAGATATTGAACTATTAAATATGTGGAGTTCAGTAATTACTCACTTGAATTGATAATGAACTATACCTCTGTTGTAATACCGGGTTCGTTTTTCATCATGTCGGAAAAATGAGTTGCTTGGTTTACATTTAATCAAGTCTTTTAACCAACCAAGCGACCCGAGATATTAATCCGTTTTAGCAAATCACACATATATAGTTATATATATATGTTCTCGGGTTTGATAAACTCCGTTCAAGTATAATATAATCTTAATTATTGTAACCAAAGATATATCAATTCGGTATTTGCATCGTCCCTATCAATTGCTAAGTATACCTTGTATCAAAACCCTTATTGAAACATTCAAATATTTATATGTTAGTAAAAATAGATTAAAATTAAGTTTACTCTAATTTTCTTAGCCAAAAATCAACTTATCAAGATTTACCAATCTTTTATTCAAGATTCGATTCTATCCTTTACCAAAATTGTTATCCGTAATCTTTTCAACCTCGTATATTAAAAACCCGAGCCCTAGTATAATCGTATGCGTTCTTCAATTTTTCCGCCGGCGCTCTTGACGATTGTTTCCGACCCCCCACACCAGTAACCTTCTTCTCCTTTCTTCCGTCTGCACGGTCGTTCCGATCAATCGCCAATCATCTATAGGATAGGGCGCATCTGGGGAGGTCGCAGAAGTGCCGGATTTCGCCGCCGTCGTCAATCCCAGTTGGAGACGACCGCCGGTAAGTCCTTCTCCTCTGTTTTTTTTTCTTGTTGTTGAACTTGGGTCGGAACTAGGTTGGGTTGGCGTCGAAATGCGTCGCCGTCAGATCTAACGACGAGGGGGAGGTGAGTGTTGGTCGTCGCCGGAGGAACGGGGGCGGCAGAGGGTCGTCTCTGCCCTCCTTCGATGCCGCCGAACGGGGAGGAAGAGCGAGGCCAAGCGAGATGGCGTATTCGTCGGAGGAGCGGGGGGGGGGGGCGTACCAGTCAGGCGAAAGGAACCAGAAGGCGGCGAAGTTGCAGGCGAGAGGTTGAAGATGGTGTCGACCGGAAAATCGGTCAAGAGGTAGGGGTTGAGGCGTGGGGCGTGAACGGGACGGCAAGTAAAGGTCGTCTCCGTTCTCCTGTGAGGACCACCGAGCGTGGTTGGAGGGCGAGCAAGGCGGAGAAGGGCGAGGAGGTGAACAGAGGAAGGGGGCGGCCGAGTTGCAGATTCTCTCGTTAGGTTGAAGAAGAAAGGAGGGCGGGTCCCGCTTGGTTGAGGGTTGACCGGTCAAACCAGATTGAGGAGAGAGATGGGCCGAATCATTTGGCCCAAAAATGGGCTGGGAGTGAGCAGCCCTCAATTGGGCTGAATTTGTCCCATGATTAATTATTAGTTGGGCTGAGTGTTTAATAGATAGTGGGTAAGTGCTGGGCTGAACTTTTAATTAACATGGGTTGGATTTGCTTTCAAATTCCTCTTTTTATATATTGGGTTGGGAGATGGGTTCCGTATTGGGCTAACTTGTTCCTTATTATTAATATTGTTAGTGGGTTTGGGTGAATTAGATTGTTAGTTTTGGGATAAAATTTATAAGGGGTTATTTAGCACATTCTAATATTTATTAATTAGAATTTTCTTAATAAAAGTTAGGTATATCGGCTTGTATTTAAGTTAATCTTTCCCTTAATAATTCTTCTAGGGAATCATCTTCGCTCACACTCTTAAGTTCCGTCTTCCCGAGGATCCTTCGTTCGAGGTAAGTCGTTTTTCGACTTGCTCGGTTCTTTTCTCCCTTGTTAGATTGCGTATCGATATTGTAGGGCGGGTTTTGGGAACTAGTCCCGAAAACCTTTTAAATTGTTTTGGACCCCTTGTGTGTTGTGTGCGTTAATGATTTTAAATGTGTTTTATCGGAAAATATTTTGGAACGTTTTCTCTGTGTTGGTACCGTTTCCGACACGGCCCATTGTAGCTGGTGTTGAGGAAGAGTTGGCTACTTTGACCCGTGTGACTGGGAAAATCGTACCCCTTCAAACGAAAATTATTATCTGTGTGTTCTTGGCAAGCGCTCCAGTGGAGGCTTAGCCCGGACTTAGAAGGGTGATTGGGAAGTGGAGTGGGAGGGCCTGCCTCTGCACTCGGCGCGATGATGAGCGCCTTGGAAGTCGGATCGTGGACTAAGGAAGAATTGCTTTGTTGTGCGACTGTGTCTGTAAATGCGTATGTGACTTGTGTGACTGATATAACTAATTTAGGTATTGGCCTTTAGAGTTATGATTGCGGTTGTGGAATTGTATGCTGACTATAGATAAATGATTTCAAAATGTTCTACAGTTTTCATATTCTTTCTAGCTTGGTAGATTAGATGCTGACCCTTCGGGGAACATTTTTCAGTTCCAGGTATGAATCAGGGAGCCGTGCAGGAACCGAGGCAAGATGGCGGGCCGGAGCGGTAAAGAGCGCGTGTCATAGAGGGATTGGTTTTTATTAGTTATTTATAATAGTTAGGATTGATTTTAATATTTGTTAGACGAAGTTAGTATTATGTTCGATTATTATTTTATTTTGTTCGGATAGCTCGGTTCAGTAGTCGTTATGACGTATTTGAGTATTTATAATTTTCGGGGATTCATGCATGATACGTTTTTCTAAGTTTTATTAAATAAAGGTTGGATGTTTTATTATGTTTTCTCGTCGTGCCCGAGTTGTAAGGTCCTACAGTGTAGTTGTCAACCTAAATAATAGTACCTTGTAAGGTCTATTCCCTAGTAGTGCCTCGTCGAAAGACGGGGTGTTACAAATTGGTATCAGAGCCAGGTTGACAACAGGGCACATGGAACTGACCAACAAAGAGTACCCGAGGTCCAACTTAAAACCAAAACCGGCCGGTGTTTTCAAATGTTTTTACTGGGGTAGACATGTTGCATATAGGGGGGGTAGGTGACACGTCGCGACTCCGCCCCATCAGCCGAAGGACCTCACGTAGATTAGTAAGAACTACGTTAATAGATAGAATGTTTAAGTATTGACTGTGGGACTTTCTATTATAGATGGCCCCACCAATCAGAGCTAGAGCTGCTGCAACTAACGGAAGAGGCCGCGGAAGAAGCCGCGGTAGAGGCCGAGTAGGAGGTCGTGGCAGGGGTAGAGGAGAGATCCCTGTAACTGCTGATCCAGAGGTACAACAGGATAACCATCAGGAGGAGGTTGCTGAGAGTCAAGATGTGGCTGCTACTGTTCATCGAGAGGACAGTGCCTCGGTCGCTGGAGGAGGTCTCCCAGCAAACGGGGCTCAGGTGGGAGGAGGAGTACCACCAGCAGGATTGGCCCCAGAGGTGACTGCTGCGATTCAGCTGTTATTGCAGACGTTGATGGGTGCAGGAGCTGCACCGAATCTGAATGCAGCTGCGGGGCAACAAGGAGCTGAGAGAAGGGCACCAGGACCCGATTCTATTTTGGCTGCCCAGCTAGGAGCAGCGCCAGCTTCGAGAGGACCAGTGATAGCTGATCATGTGGTCGAACAGAGGAGACAGTATCGTGAGCCTCAACCTGATAAGTGGCTCGCGGAGTTTAGAAAGACTAGAGTACCGAACTTTGCTGGAGCTCAGGGTTCTGACGTAGAGCAGTGGCTGAGGAGGGTGAAATTTGCGTTGGATTCTATTAAGGCACCGGAGGAGCGGAAGATGTCCTTAGTACAGAGTCTGCTACAAGAGAGCGCTTTTGACTGGTGGGAGCTGTGTAGGGACCACCGGACTGAGGTTACTTTCGAGGAGTTTGAGAGACAGATTCGAGATCAGTATTGTCCTCCGGTGGTGAGGGCGGCTCGGGAGGCTGCTTTTCGGGATGCTGGACCCGAAAATATCACAGTATCTGAGACTATTTTGAAGTTTCAGCAAGAGTTGGCAGCGGTGCCAAATGCTGCCCCTACTGAGGAGTTGAAGATTGCGACCTTTCTAAAAAGGTTGCAGCCACATTTACGTGCTTATGTGTCTGGACTTAGACTCACGACATTGACAGAGGTTCAGCAGTCTGCTTTGGCGTATGCTATAGCCACTCTGAGGCCGGAACAGGTGGATGCTCAGGTAGGAGGAGGTAAGAGACGGAAAATGACAAATGCAGCGACTTCTAAGGGTGACGATCAGTCTGGACAGTACTCACAGAGTAGACTAGAGTTCCAGCCATCGGGACGCCAAGAACGATCACAGCAGAGTCGGGCTGCCGGGAATCAAAGACAGTGCTACAACTGTGGAAGTGCTGAGCACTTGAGGAATCAGTGTCCGAGTCCAACGAAGGATTGTTTTACATGTGGGAAGCCCGAACATCTTCAAAGGTTCTGTACGGTTGGCGCGCCTTCGTAGGGATCGGTACCGGGAACGGGAAATCGGGGAGTCCATCATCGGCCACCAGCACGGCAAACACCAGATCAGAGTGTTGTTCGGAGCGCAGGAGCTAGTAACACTGGCGCAGTTCCTACTCGAGTGTTTGAAATGAAGGGAATGGAAGGATCGGATGTCTTCGCTCCACTCGACGACCTAGCTTGAGATTTCTAATTGTCGGTTGATAGTATGGTTTAGCTGCTAGTAGTTTAGTTTTTCAGGACATGGGGATCTTTAGTTGTTCATTAGGTTTGTTCGGTTGTTTGAATCGGGATTTTGTTGCTTTGTTATGACTGTTTATTTTATTGATTGTTGCCCGGATAATTGTTTTGTGTTGACGTTGATCATGAAAACGGGATTGTTTTCTTTTGGATGGTTGCTTAGCTTCTTTATTGCCTATTCTAGATATGTAGTGTTTTATTAGACTATAGAATTCTGGTTCGAGGACGAACCTCTTTAAGGGGGAGAGGTCTGTGAAAACCTTGAATATCTTTTCTTCACCTCGAGTATCTTTTCTTCGTAATCAAGTTTCGGGACGAAACTTTCTTAAGGGGGGTAGTATGTAATACCGGGTTCGTTTTTCATCATGTCGGAAAAATGAGTTGCTTGGTTTACATTTAATCAAGTCTTTTAACCAACCAAGCAACCCGAGATATTAATCCGTTTTAGCAAATCACACATATATAGTTATATATATATGTTCTCGGGTTTGATAAACTCCGTTCAAGTATAATATAATCTTAATTATTGTAACCAAAGATATATCAATTCGGTATTTGCATCGTCCCTATCAATTGCTAAGTATACCTTGTATCAAAACCCTTATTGAAACATTCAAATATTTATATGTTAGTAAAAATAGATTAAAATTAAGTTTACTCTAATTTTCTTAGCCAAAAATCAACTTATCAAGATTTACCAATCTTTTATTCAAGATTCGATTCTATCCTTGACCAAAATTGTTATCCGTAATCTTTTCAACCTCGTATATTAAAAACCCGAGCCCTAGTATAATCGTATGCGTTCTTCAATTTTTCCGCCGGTGCTCTTGACGATTGTTTCCGACCCCCCACACCAGTAACCTTCTTCTCCTTTCTTCCGTCTGCACGGTCGTTCCGATCAATCGCCAATCATCTATAGGATAGGGCGCATCTGGGGAGGTCGCAGAAGTGCCGGATTTCGCCGCCGTCGTCAATCCCAGTTGGAGACGACCGCCGGTAAGTCCTTCTCCTCTGTTTTTTTTCTTGTTGTTGAACTTGGGTCGGAACTAGGTTGGGTTGGCGTCGAAATGCGTCGCCGTCAGATCTAACGACGAGGGGGAGGTGAGTGTTGGTCGTCGCCGGAGGAACGGGTCAGCGCGACCGTGAACAAGGGGGCGACAGAGGGTCGTCTCTGCCCTCCTTCGATGTCACCGAACGGGGAGGAAGAGCGAAGCCAAGCGAGATGGCGTATTCGTCGGAGGAGCGGGGGGGGGGGGGCGTACCAGTCAGGCGAAAGGAACCAGAAGGCGGCGAAGTTGCAGGCGAGAGGTTGAAGATGGTGTCGACCGGAAAATCGGTCAAGAGGTAGGGGTTGAGGCGTGGGGCGTGAACGGGACGGCAAGTAAAGGTCGTCTCCGTTCTCCTGTGAGGACCACCGGGCGTACTTGATTTCTTGTTTCTCCGTTCGCCTGATCACGAGGTGGTGCTTAAATTCCATATCATCAGGAATGAACCTCACTTCAAGTACATTGGATGATCTTTCAAACTCCACTCCATCATATGATTATACTCGAGAATCCACTAAACAAAACCTACAGCTAACAAGGCAACAACAAATGTAAGATTCAGATTTGTCTCAATTTGCAGGATGCCAATTGCTTTACTAATAACGAAAACAAAATTAACTTGGACAAGGAAAAGCGATCGATGACCTAGAATCCCAGAAATAGAGCTCACATTTCCAAATTTATTCCCCACAGCAACCATTTCCAAATCATGAGTGGGAAAGAACTTCACAACAAACACCCTCCCTGGAACAACTCTTGCTATATTATACTGCTCCAAACTCAATGACTTCGATTCAAATTTGCAACCATATATCTGAATTAGATATCCCCTATGTACTTGATTTCTTGTTTCTAAGTCTAGCTTCGCTAGTTGAGCCTTCATTCAAAGAACTCGAAATTCATTAAATTGATTTAATGAAGGCTTGTTTATCTGACTTACTATCATTCGAGCAAGAATCCCTAAATCCGAGAGGCCTAAAATTCGGGAGATTGGATGCTAAATCGATGAATATCCAGACGAAAAAACACATACCCTAGAGTTCGAAATCGAGATTGTCGATAATTGAGTTCAAAATCGAGATTATGCGAAGAGCCTAACACTCCCTACTCGTTCGGAAGCAGCGTTGTCATCCGTTGCTCGGTGATCGTGAATGAAGAATACTAGGGCGTCCTCCTCCTTCGTGTGTAGGTGAGAGGAATGTCGCCAGATAGAACACGGACTCGGGAGAGAGAATCTAAGGAGGATAGAAAAAAAAACCTTATATACTTAACAAAAAACTAATTTCTTAAAGGAGCTTAACAAGGGCCTAATTAGGGTGAACCAAAATGCTTTTGGGCTAAATTTGTTCTTTAAGTATTTGTTACGCTTATTTTTTTTTTTTGTGCATTGTTGATGTAGATATCATGGAAGTAACAACTATGGAACCTTAACATTGTGACACATCCTGGATAAGGAAAATTTGCTTAGTGGACCAAACTATCTTGAATGGCTCAGGAAACTGAAAATTGTTTTGTTACATGAAAGAAATTTGTATGTCCTAGAAGAAGAAGGAGTCGGTTGTACCGGCAGATGGCACCCCAGAGGCCGAAGTAAAGGCCTATGAGAAATTCATGGAGGATCAGATAGATGTAGAATGCATCATGATGTATGCAATGATTCCTGAATTGCAGAAGCAACATGATGGCATGAGTGCCAGGGAAATTGATGCTCACCTACGTGATGTGTTCCAAGAGAATGCAAGGGTTGAGCGTTATAATACCTCTATAGCCCTATTTAATTGCAAGATGCAAGAAGGTAGCCCAGTGGAGACTCATGTCCTGAAAATGATCGGGTACATAGAGCGACTCGGAAACTTGGGTGTAGCTATGGATCAAGATTTAACAATGGATCTTATCTTGTCATCATTGCCGAAGAATTTTTCTCAGTTTATCATGAATTTCAATATGAATGACATGAAGAAAACTCTACCAGATATTTTGGCTATGCTAAGAACTGTTGAAAATGACATTAAAACGTCAAAACCAGCAAAGCAGTCTTCACTAGTTCTCAATGTGAACAAGAACAAGAGAAAGGGCAAGGGAAAAGAGAATCCCAAGGCCAAGAATGTGAAGATATTTCACAAGCCAAAGAAAGGGGTGAAGAAACCTGTAGCTGAGGAGAAAGAAGCTACATGTTTCCATTGTGGCAAGAAGGGTCATTGGAAGAGGAATTGCACAATCTTCTTAGAGAAGAAAAACAAGGATGTTGGACCTTCAAGTATCTTAGTTGAGTGCAGTATGTCTGTTTCTACTTCATGGGTATTGGATACCGCCTGTTTTTCTCACATTTGTGTGAATTTGCAGGGACTAAGTAGGTGCAGAAGGCTTTCCAAAGGCGAGGTGGATATACGAGGTGTTAATGGAGCAAGGATTGTTGCTTTAGCCGTCAAGACTTATTCTATCACTTTGCCAAGTGGATTAGTTTTAAATTTGAACAATTGTTATAATGTTCCTAGTTCTACCAAGAACATTATTTGAATTCCGGTTTTGGATATTGAAGGTTTTACATTTGAGTATGTAAATCGAACTTTTCCGTTTTACTTGAATGGTTTGTTCTATGGTAATGGAATATTATATAATGGTTTATATCTTTTGAACTTATAAAAGCCAATATCATGCATCACTGAAAAGAAACAGAAAAAGGATGACTCAAACACTACCTATTTATGGAACTGTAGACTTGGTCATGTAAACGAGAAACGCATCGCTAAACTTCATTCTGAAGGCTATTTGGATTCTTTTGAATTTGATTCCATAGATAGATGTGAAGCGTGTTTAAAAGGAAAATGGCTAAGGCACCTTTTACCAAGAAAGATAAGAGAGTTGCAGAGTTGTTAGAGCTCATACACAATGATGTGTGTGGACCTTTATCAACTCAAGCCAGAGGTGGCTATTCTTATTTCGTGACGTTCACAGATGATTTAAGTAGATATGGATATGTTTATTTAATAAGGAACAATTCAGAGACCTTTGATAAATTCAAAGAGTTCAAAAACGAGGTAGAGAATCAACTTGACAAGAAAATAAAGGCTCTTCGATCGGATCGAGGTGGTGAATATTTAAGCCAAGAGTTTATTGATTACCTTAAGGAGTGTGGAATAGTTTCACATCTAACTCCTCCTGGAACACCGGAATGGAATAGAGTTTCATAAAGGAGAAATCGCACTCTTTTAGATATGGTAAGATCAATGATGAGTCATGCAAGTCTTCCATTGGCATTTTGGGGTTACGCTTTGGAAACAGCAATCCAAACACTTAACCGTGTTCCAACCAAGGTAGTAGATAAGACACCATATGAGATTTGGCGAGGTCGCAAGCCTAATATGTCTTATCTCAAAGTATGGGGTTGTGAAGCTTATGTGAAGAGCACATACTCAGATAAATTTGCAGTCAGGTCTATTAAATGCATTTTTGTTGGATATCCTAAGGAAACAAAAGGATATTACTTTTACATTCCTAATGAGCACAAGGTTATTGTTGCTAGGTATGCTACTTTCTTGGAAAAAGAGTTCATCTCTAAAGACAGTAGTGGGAGTAAGGTAAGTCTTGAGGAAATTCAAGATTCAACTAATGAGTTGGAACAAGAGCAATTGGTTAGGCCATCCCAGTCAGAACCTGAGATTGTAGAAATGCAAGAGTTACGTAGGTCCTCAAGAGTGCGAAAGGAACCAGAGAGAATGAGCCTTATTGTCACTGAGCATGGTGAAGTTTTGCTCATCGAGAATGATAATGAACCTTCAACCTACAAGGAAGCTTTAGCTTCACCAGATTCCGAGAAATGGCTAGATGCCATGAATTCTGAAATGGACTCCATGTACACCAACGAAGTATGGGAGTTGGTAGATGCACCAATTGGGGTTAAACCTGTTGGGTGCAAGTGGATCTTTAAAAAGAAGACAAACATCGATGGTAATATTAGTACCTATAAAGCAAGGTTGGTTGCAAAAGGTTTTACTCAACGTTATGGAATTGACTATGATGAGACCTTTTCACCAGTAGCCATGCAAAAGTCTATCAAGATTTTGCTTGCAATAACAGCTTACTATGACTTTGAGATTTGGCAAATGGACGTGAAAACTGCTTTCCTAAATGGGAAGTTAATAGAGGAAGTTTTCATGGAACAACCTCCAGGGTTTGAAACCTCTACGAGTACATATAAGGTTTGTAAGTTGAAGAGATCCATTTATGGATTAAAGCAAGCGTCTCGGAGTTGGAATTTGAGATTTGATGATGCAGTCAAGAAATTTGGCTTCATTAGAAATTCAGAAGAACCTTGCGTTTATAAAAAGGTTAGTGGGAGCACATTAGTGTTTCTAGTTTTGTTATGTGGATGATATTCTTCTCATCGGGAATGACAAGCCATTCTTGGAATCTACCGAGGCATGGTTTTGCAAGTGCTTCTCCATGAAGGACCTAGGTGAGGCAGCCTATATCTTAGGAATTAAGATACACCGAGATAGGTCTAAAAGGTTGATTGGTCTAAGTCAAGGCACGTACATTGACAAGATCTTTAATAGATATAAGATGCAAGATTCCAAGAGAGGACTTTTGCCCTTGTCACATGGTGTACATCTCTCTAAGCAAATGTGTCCAAAGACACAACAAGAGAGAGACAAAATGAGTAATGTACCTTACGCTTCTGCGGTTGGGTCTATTATGTACACTATGACATGTACACAGCCTGATGTCTCGTATGCAATACGCATGGCGTATAGATATCAGTCTGACCCAGGTGAAGGTCACTGGAGTGCTGTTAAGACTACTCTCAAATATTTGAGAAGAACCAAAAATCAATTTTTGGTCTATGGGGGAGAAGAGGAGTTGGTGGTCAGAGGTTATATTGATGCTAGTTTTCAAACAGATCAAGATGATCTAAAGTCGCAAATGGGTTATGTGTTTTGCCTATATGGTGGAGCTGTTTGTTGGAAGAGTTCCAAATAAGATACAATTGTTGACTTTACGGCAAAATCCGAGTATATAGCAGCTTCGGAAGCAGCTAAGGAAGCAGTTTGGATCAAGAACTTTATTATAGAACTTGGAGTGGTTCCTAGCATTGAAGGTCCAGTTAGATTGTACTGTGACAATAATGCAGTTGTTGCATAGGCTAAGGAACCTAGATCTCACCAGCGATCCAGGCATGTACTTCGGAAGTACCACATCATCAGAGAAATAATTCAAAGAGGGGATGTTGCACTAAACAGAGTTTCAAGTGATGAAAACATTGCTGATCCATTAACTAAGGCCTTACCTCAGCAGAAACATGATGCTCATGTGAGGGGTTTAGGACTTAGAGTTTGGCATTGATGTATGCAAGATACTATTATAGTATGCAAGTTTGTCGAACTAGTTTTACTTATATGACATTGATACATTTTATTTAAAAGGCAGTATTTATCATGTTTATTTTGTTTTTCTGCTAACATTTAATATTGATAAAATCCTTAGAATATGATGTCTTGTGTGAATTGATGATATAGTTATTTACCGTCAGTGGGAATTTTACAAACAAGGTTATATTCTTAAAACGTCCTTGGTCGGATTAGTATCTAGAAGGGATATCGAAACTACAGACCAACATGTGAATAGACTCTAGGTTCATCTCGCTGAACCGAGGGATAGTTCTTCCAAGTCATTTGCATGGGTGCTCAAGGATAAGTAGAGCTACTGGACCGACCCGAATTAGAGGATACCACATATATATTAAAGCGTCATTGGTTCCTCCTCTAAATGAATGATTGTTAGTGATCTCATGACTTGAGATTGTCACATAGTCCTATGCATGGAGTCTTAACTTTGATGCCGTTAAACCTAGCTTTTATGAGTTGCAACTAATACGGTTATTAGGTTTGAGGCAAAGTGTAGAGAGGATAGTGATTAAGTCAAGAAAGGATTCATACCTCTCTTGGATTAGAGAGTAAATATCATTGGCCACTTGGTTGAGATATAAGTGACTCTAAAATCCATGGCCATGGTAGAGAAATTTTGATTCTAAGTTATCTTTGCAAACCGAGTAAATGGTTGAGCTTAGTGGTGACGCATTGTGCACTAACTTAATCTTGATATTGGTGATGAAGAGATCAAACTACATAGTAATCAGTTCATAGTGGTATATGGTTCACCAAGCATTTCTGTTTTGTTGGGTAGTCAACAACTGTTGCTAGACGGCTACCTTGACTTGTGTTGGATAGCACTACCTTCAAGATAGAAACCTAGAGGGTCGCACGCATAAGCACAATAGATGGGAAATTATAAAAGTTGTTGATTGGAAATTTCTAAAGTTACTAGGAATGAATCGACATAGTTTCGGGATTAAGTAACTATTTCGAAAAGAATCTTGAATATGAGAGTTGACTTTGAACCTAAGGTTAATAAGATAATGACTTGAGCTTGGTAATAGTACAAGTGGGAGATTGATAGTATATGCACAATAACCAATCTAGCGGGTCTAGATTTATCGAACCGGATTTAATGGGTCTTAGTTATAATTAGACTAATAAAATATTATGGAGAACATATATTTCGACAATCAATTATAAAGTAATTTAATTAATTGTGATTTTGGAAAATTAAATAAAGAGATAATAGATAGAGTTTATCTCTTATGGCAAGTGGATAAGTTGAAATCTTAACAGATTATTAAAATAATAATATATTTGTTAAGGTTATTAGATTCACTAGATTGAAAAAGATAGCACTGTCGTAGTATATAGGCGGTTGCATATATCGGCCGAGGGCGTGAAAATATTCTCCAAGGCATTTATTCTTAATTCTCATTAAAATATATCGGTTAGTGTTCTAGCAAGCAAATTCCGGTATATAAAATTGTTCTCGTTCGTGTGTGTGGATACCGCTAGAGGAGCAACACGTGGGGCTCTTTGGTGATCAAAAGAAAGGTTTGAACTTGCTATTTGGATTCGCGTTTGAGGTGATCATATGATCTAATTATTTATTCTACATTATCATACTGATCCTTGGAAGTTTGGGATGAAAGTTTTTGTCTTTTCCGCTGCGTTTACATCCCTAGAACCCAACAGTATATTGTTGTTATGTAATGATGTCCTTTCGCCATTCCTAGATTACATAGAAAGAGTAATATCATCATATCAATTGATTGGATCATCTCTTATTTCATTACTATTAATCTGTTGTTGAACTTCCAATCTCACCCTCGTTTGCAAGGACAATATACTTCCACTACAAAGACCACAACTGACAGTCAACAGTCAAGTTAAGCTAAAGGTCGGTGTTAAAAAAGGTCGGTGTGTACTTTTAAACTTGATTTAAAATCTTTTCTATTGTGGGAAATTTGTCATTCTTACAATTGCTCATTGTGTTGCTTTTAGAATGTTGTTAAGCATTAGGTATTCTTGATCATGTCAATCTGAAAGGCCTCGACGAGGGGACATTAGACTTGGCAACACATGAATGATCTCACAACTCTCAAGGTTTATTTTCACTAAAGCAAATCAAAAGCATTTTCAGCTTCTCCGTTGTATTTTGATAGAAATATGCCTCTCCTAACTTTTCTTATTAGAACAAGACAGATTCAACACACACCAGAATTGAACACACACACACACACACACACTTTTTCTGAATCAGATGCAACTGCTATCTTCTGCACTGAGATATATTATTCAGAGGCATTAACTTAATTACAACACACACCATACATATTTATACTACATTCTAACAACTGCCAATAACTAACATTTCTGACAGTTGAAACCAGATAGTTAAGAAACTGTTATATGGCGCTAGTTTCTTGTCTATTACAGGACACTAAACTGTATTAACAAACTTCTATATGCAGTACAACTTAATATAACTTTATAAACATAATTAACTAAATATATTAACCAGGCTTAAAGTCTTCATTCTCCCCCTTAAGCTTGGTTTATATATTTCATACCAATCCTTCCTCTTAATTCAACAAACTTCTGTCGAGCCAAAGGTTTAGTCAGTATATCTGCCATCTGATCATTGGTATGAACATACTCCACCTTAATCTTGTTCTGTTCCACACAGTCTCTAATAAAATGGAATTTAGTATCAATGTTCTTACTTCTATCATGGAAGACAGGGTTCTTAGATAGAGCAATTGCTGACTTATTGTCTATCTTCAACACTACTTCAGTCTCCCTCTTACTTTGTAATGTCTCCAAAATACTTTTCAACCAGATTCCTTGACAAGCACCTGCCGTGGCTGCTATGTATTCTGCTTCACATGATGACAAAGCTACCACTTTCTGTTTCTTTGAAACCCATGTTATAGGATTTTTGCCAAGAAAGTATATGATTCCACTAGTACTCTTTCGATCATCCACATCACCAGCAAGATCACTGTCACTAAACCCAACTATATCCACAAAGTCTGGATTTTTCTTATATATGCATCCAAGCTTAAGAGTTCCTTTTACATACCTCAAGACTTTCTTAAGTGCCTCCATGTGAGAAGTCTTTGGATCTTCCATGAACCTGCTTAGAACTCCCACACTAAAACTCAGATCAGGTTTTGTATTTACCAAGTACCTTAGGCTTCCAATTGTACTTCTAAACTCAGTTGCATCCACAGATTTGTCATCAACCTCATTCTTACTCAATTTAATCCGTGGCTCCATAGGAATAGCACAAGGATTGCAGTCTTGCATACCACATACATTCAGTATCTTCTTTGCAAATCCCTCCTGGCTTATGGTGATATCAGTTTCAGTTTGATTCACTTCAATTCCTAGGTAATAACTGAGTAGACCTAAATCACTCATGTCAAACTCTTCCTTCATCTCCTTTTTAAAAGATTCAATTGCCTCATTACTTGACCCGGTTATGACTAACTCATCAACATATACATGTAGGATCATCAAATCCTCTTTCTCTCTTTTGGTGTACAAGGCATGTTCAGTTTTGCATCTTACAAACCCCAAGGCTTTCAAGCACCGGTCTAGTTTATAATTCCAGGCCCTAGGTGCCTGTTTCAAACCATACAAGGCCTTATTCAACTTCAAGACCTTATTTGGATATTTTCCATCAATGAAACCCTCTGGCTGCTTCACATAAACCTCCTCAAATATTTCACCATTCAAGAAGGCTGTTTTTACATCCATGTGATGTATCTCAAGATTTCTTGCAGCTGCAAAATCTATGAGGGTCCTTATAGTCTCTATTCTTGCAACTGGAGCAAACACTTCATCATAATCTATGCCATGTTTTTGAACATAACCCTTAGCTACTAACCTGGCTTTGTGCTTCAGAATCTTCCCTTCAGGACTTTTCTTTAACTTAAAAATCCATCTAAGCCCAATAGCTTTGTGTTGCTTAGGCAGATCCACAAGATTCCGGGTTTTGTTCTTGTTGATGGAGTCAATTTCCTGTTGCATTGCTTCCCTCCATTTCAGTTCTATTGCAGCTTCTTCATATCTACTTGGTTCATCACAAGACAGAAAGCATAGCCCAATTTCTTCTTCCATTTCATGTGTATCATTATAAATTTCTTACAATGATCTAAACCTTAGAGGTGTGTGATCATAATGCACATAAGAGTCTTCATTTAAACTTGAGTTAGAGGATAAGATGTCACCTGGTGAATTCAGATTCTGGCTCTCATCATGCTGAATAACAGACGAGGGAGAGTTCAAATATGGAGCATTTTCACCAGATTCTTCAGTTTGGTTGGCGCCATCTCCTCTCTTTGTCTCAATTGAAATGCTGAAAATCTGAGTGTTCCCCTGGCTGGTCTCTTGACCAAGGTTCTTGCACCAGTTTACATCCTCAGTTTCATCAAATTTTACATCTTTACTGATCACTACTCTCTTCTTCTCATAGTCAAAGAACATGTATGCCTTTGATCCTTCTTCGTAGCCAATGAACGTCATTTTCTTGCTTCTATCATCCAACTTAGGTAGATTGGGAGTTACATTCTTTACAAACCCAATACTACCAAACACCCTAAAATGAGTTACCACTGGAAGTCTTCCAAATAGGATTTCATAGGGTGTTTTATCATTATTACATTTAGTTGGAGATCTGTTTAGGATATAGACAACTGTTTGTACAACTTCTCCCCATAATTCACTAGGCACCCCTTTAGTTTTCATCATGCATCTTGCACCCTCTATAACAGTTTGGTTTCTTCTCTCCACAACACCATTTTGCTGAGGGGAATATGGTGTTGTTAGAAACCTTTTCACACCCTCTTTTTCACAAAACTCTTTAAACTCAGTTGAAGTGAACTCTCCACCTCTGTCTGTCCTTAGAGCCTTGATTTTTCTTCCCTTTTCAACTTCAATTCTGGCTTTGAAAGTTACAAACTTAGCAAATGCCTCATCCTTATTTCTAAGAAACTTAACCCACATGTATCTTGAACTATCATCAACTAAAAGAAGGAAGTACTTGTTACCTCCTATTGTTGGTGGATTAATGGGGCTGCAGAGATCAGCATGGATCAACTTCAATGGCTCCTTTACTTTGTATGAGGCTTCATGAGGGAAAGGAGATTTGTGATGCTTCCCCACGGCACATCCATCACATAGTTGATTGATATGCTCTATTTCTGGCAGACTCTTCACCATCTTTTTCTTTACAAGTTTACTCAAAGCATTAAAATTCAAATGATCATACCTGGCATGCCATAACCAATTCACATCGGATAACTTGGCCATCAAACACTCTTGCTTGACTACTTGAAGATGCATTGTATACAACTTGTTGGATTGTCTCTTCACCTTAGCAACCAACTTGCCATTCTTCGAATACAGCTTCAAAGTTCCTTCCTGAATCACTGCTTTGCTTCCATTTTGATCCAGTTGGCCAAGGCTTATAATATTGGACTTAAGTTGTGGAATGAAGTAAACATCAGTAAGTGGCACATGCTCACCATTCTTGCTTGAGAAAATAATAGAGCCTTTTCCTGAAATATTGATGAGTGATCCATCACCAAACTTCACTCGTCCACCAATACTCTTGTTAAGACTTGTGAAATACTCTTCACATCCAGTCATGTGATTGCTAGCCCCTGTATCAAGATGCCACTTGCTGAATTTTGTAGAAGAATCTTCTTTTCTTTCTTCATTCTTTAACAAATAATTCTGCACTAAGGCTTCCTGTTTTTTTTGTTTCGAGAACAAGCAATGCAGGCTCCTCTTCCTCATCATTGTTCATGATTAAGTTAGCATTTTCCTCTTTTTCTTTGGAGTCACATTCAGAAGCGAAGTGCCCCATGGTACCACAAGAGTAACATTTGATCTTCCCTTTATCAAACTTCCTCTTTGACTTCTGATTTCCCTTATCTTTCTTGTGTGACTCTCCTTTTTCTTTACCTTTGTGTGAATCATGTCCACGGCTGTTATCTCCCTGGAACATCTTCTCCTTTCCCTTTCTTTTATCTCTGGCCTTCCATTCTGCCCGAGTCAGGAGTGCACTTTCCAGGTTTTTACTTCCAAAATCTTGAATCCTTTCTTCATGTGCTTTCAAGAATCCTATCAACTCGTCCATGGATTTGGTCTTCAAATCACTGAATTCTTCAATGGTAGAGGATATTTGAACGAACTTCGATGAAGTTGATCTCAAGAATTTTTTTACTACTTTCTCTTCATCCATCTGATTTCCAAGCCCCCTAAGTTTACTAACCACCGTGTTCATCTTGCTTGAAAACTCATCAATTGTCTCATTTTCCTTCATATTGAGCCCTTCAAACTCCCTCATCAATGTCTGAATTCGAACCTCTTTAATTCTCTCTGCCCCTTGATTCATCATTTTGATGGAATCCCATGCTTCTTTGGCACTTTTCTTTACCCCCAATTGAAGTAACACATCTTCTGGTATGGATTGATAGAGTGCCGCCAAAGCCAACTTGTCTTTCTTTGCATCAAGGGGTGGCGTGTCTTCAATTGCTTCCCAAACCCCTTGTGCATTCAGAAATACTTCCATTTTCATTGCCCAAACTGCATAATTGCATTTTGAAAGCATTGGATATTGGATGGATATAATTCTTTCTCCATTCATCCTTACTTCATTGAGATTCCCTCTGTTCCCGTGTTTTCCGTGTTTTCAGATTCTGTGTCGCTCTGATTCCAAATGATAGAAATATGCCTCTCCGAACTTTTCTTATTATAACAACACAGATTCAACACACACCAGAATTGAACACACACACACACGCTTTTTCTGAATCAAATGCAGTTGCTATCTTCTGCACTGAGATATATTATTCAGAGGCATTACCTTAATTACAACACACACCATACATATTTATACTACATTCTAACAACTGCCAATAACTAACATATCTGACAGTTGAAACCAGATAGTTAAGAAACTGTTATATGGCGCTAGTTTCTTGTCTATTACAGGACACTAAACTGTATTAACAGACTTCTATATGCAGTACAACTTCATATAACTTTATAAACATAATTAACTAAATATATTAACCAGGCTTAAAGTCTTCATATTTCAGCTTACATTTTTTACTCGCACTCTATGCAGATTGGAATGGTAGTGGCAGTTGTTGAGTACATTCGCAAGGAATGGCTCGAAAACAACCTCTAACAATCTACCATGGTATAAGGAAGGATGAGTTTTCTTTTTTGCCACCAAAATGAGAATTGTGATTCATGAATACTCAACTCCATTTATGCTTGTATTTTTGGCAACCTTTGATGCACCAGAAGGAAATAATGCTGAAGCAATTGTGGTCAGCCACTCAGCCTTCTAAAGGGCATTATAAACTCCAACTGGTGCAGCTGCTGCTTTTGATGAGGTCATTTAATTTGCTTTTCTTCATCTTTCATTGGAAACTATACATGGTCCATGTTAACTGTATACATGGCCCATCTTTCATTGGAGACCATGAAGGTTCAGTTTCAGGATAGTGAGGATCAGATATTATTAGCCGGAGTTTTTGTGTGTTCATCTCATATACATAATGTAGAAGCAGGGCAAAGCAAAAGGCTTCCTTTGGGGTCGAACTTGTTTCAATGTATAAATTCTTGCACATGTGATTTTGAAGATATTTTTGGCCCCAAGTCCACAACCCAAATTGTGCAAAACCGTCTCTAGTTGGCCTCCTTGAAGAAGGGTGACAGACAACTCTGTCATTGTCTCACTGATTATTTGTTGTTTCAGCGCTTGCCGCCGTGGGTCAACCCCTCCCCCTCTCTGATGATGAGTTTGCAGTCTTCCTTCTCTCGGACTTCGACTCCGTCGTGACCTCTCTCTCGACCATGTCTATTCTACCCAGCCCATCATGTCAGATAAACTCCCACCTCCTTGTCCACGAGTCCAAATTAGCCCACCAAACAAACCCTCTCCACACAAATCCCGTTTTCGTAAACAATACGAAAACATAGACTTACAACAGCCAACTCTACCGGAGTCGATTTCCCAAACAAGTTTGTTGCAATTAGAGGGATTGTTGAGTCAACTTCAATTGTCGATGAATTGTTGAGTCGAATTAAATTGTGAATTTGTGATGTGATAGCACATTTTTTTAACTCTATTTCCCTCTGAAAGATAATCAATTAGCTTAGTGAGGATCCAAGAACTCATATCGCAACAAATCCTGAATGAATGGATAATCATCAATATTCAAACTTAATTTAAGCAGTCAGCTTTCCTTTTCTTACTTACTATACAACAAAAAGTAACTGCATTTCTGAACCTGAGTTTGCTTGCAAAGAAACGGGCTTTCATCATGGTGCGACGGACTGACACAGGAGCCTCTGCTGCTGGCCATGGCACGTACTTGCTTTGTCCCTGAGCTCTTGGAATGCACTCATTGTCTCCGCGTCGAATCCCCCAGCAAACTAGGTAAGAAGAAACACAATAAGAAGCGAAACGAGATGCATGAAACTGGTAGATGGGGTAAAATTATATGTTTGGTGGCTCACCTGGTGAACCCGGAAAGCAAACCTAACACCTTGGACAATGAGCTCTTCTTCCTCGGGGCAACCGCCAACTGCTTCGAGCTCACAGGACACTCGTTTTACGTATTTCATTGCCAGTTTCATAGAGGCCAGTTTTATCTGTAAATTTGAAACTCATCATCACTCTTAACTATAAAATGATCAATACTTGCCTGATTTTATTTTGAGAGCTAAACAATGTGAAGAATAGTATCTGAGTTAAGCATCTATGGTCCAAATTAGTCAAGTGATCACAAAGAAGCGTCTACCTACTCTTGCTTCTTGTAAGAGGTTCAAGAAGCAAACAAGGACGACCCTTCAAAATGGAAAACAATAAGAGTTCATAAAGAGCTCAGACACCACCAAGGAATCTGATGATCTCTACTTCAAATCCTACAACAAAACAGAGAGTCCAGTAGTAAAAGGAGCATATTCTACTATATGTCATGCGCTCAAGTTTCAGGGTTCCTTGTGTGTGCTTATACAAAGCATGGGAGTAAAATTTGTCTTTCTAACTTAACTTACGTTTTTCCCTATGGCCAACAAACAAGCAAAAATAAATCAGCAAACAAATAGAGATTCGATTAGTTGATAAATTTTCACTGATAACTTCCAGTCCTCCACAATGGCGATTTCAAAAATTACCTGACTGACGAATCCAGTATCCAGCATCCAGTCTACAGGGATGTGGAACAACTTGAATCGGTTTGCAGCAGATTCTCTCAGCCGTGACAGATTATACACCCCATGCTCCAACCTAGACGTAAGAATATCCCACTTATATTTAGCTGAAATCATTGCTTAGAATAGATGATAACATGAAAGATGAAACTCTAGCTTGTCTATGTGCATACTTCTCAAATAATGTCTGCATTTTCTTCAGAGCAAGAGAGCACGGCTGCCTTGGATCATCCTTAAATCTAGATACCTCAGATTCAAGCTTCTTGAGATCACAATACTCGAAAGCAGCTTCTCGCAATGCATCAGCCTTTTGCTCAGGCCAACTGAAGTGTTTAAGAACAGCACGTTCATCCACCTGAACATTTCAAAACCAAAATAACTATATATCACCAAACAATGGCTAACATCGTTATAAAACAAGTTCTAACAATTTAAGTATAGTTAAGGGTCATTTTAAGAAAGTCTTAGCATACCAAGTAGGAAAGTTCATCATCTAGCCACTTCACAAACAAAACCACATCTTCTATATCAGTAAATGCAGCATTCTCAACCTCCTTGATCAAGAAAAGTATGAAGTCTCCTTGCGTCTCCACATCGGTTTTGATCTGTCACGAAGAATCCAAAAGCTACTTAATATTGAAAACTGGCTTATGAGTCATTCAACACTTCCGGGGATCCAATGATTGCCGCTTTTTCTTTGTATTAAATGATGCCCTTTTTTTCTAATTGATTGACCAGTTCAAATCCTATAGATCGAGTAGTGGTACGACTCCAGGATTTCGAAAATCTGTTCATATGAGATTTTGTACTGCTTTTGAAGCTAAATAGAAAATCCAAATTGAAAGCTGTGCATATCAATATACAAATAGTAACTGAAGTGCCAGTAAAGCCGTAAATATGAAAGTTAAACTCTCAACAGGACAAAAGGATGATTGAAGCAAACCTACCGCTAGCAAATAGGCCGAGCGGTTCTCGATTTCTCCGACCAAATCCCGAGCGCTACTCGCCGTGGCTTCCGACAAGCCGGCGGCGGAGTCGCGTCGCGAGTCACGCCGCATTAGGGAGTGGTAAAATTCCACCACTTCCGGCACTCGCCTCACCTTCGCGGGAACCGATTTTAATCCCTTAGCTGGTAGGGGCGGCGGCGGCGGAGGGGGCGCTGCTTTGGAAGGCGGAACTGGGGGCGGAGGGGGTGGCGGAGGTGGACGTGCGGAATTAGCCGGTGGTAATTGTACTGACTTAGACGGCGGAGGTGCGGGAACAGTAATGCTGCTGGTGCTACTGTCTGTCCCTTTTTTATCATCCAACGAGCAATCAGACGATGAAATTCGCTTTGGAGGCGGTTTAGGAACCCTAGGTACACGGGATCGGACAATAGGGGAAGCGGACGAGAAGGTTTCTTGAACCGCTTCAGAGTCGAAGCGAGAATCCCCCCTCTTCGTCTCCAACACTGACTTACAGCTTTCAACGTAATTGCTGGTACAGCCAGCGCCATCAGTGGATCTCGCTACCTTCTTTGCACTTAAGTTCTTCACAAGAATGGACTTGGTTGAACCTTCAATCGGGCCGTGGAACCTCTGCGACGCGGATAGCTCGTCGCTCTCAACTTTAGCCTTTAGGAGCAGCTTCTGCCTCACCTCTGCCACCTCCGACTCCAATTCCTCGACTCTTGTATGATTGCTTCTCCTCTCCTCTTCTAATGTGGCCACCAGCAGCTCGCATTGGTGAATAAGCCTCTGATTGTCAGACTCCAAGGCTCCGATTCTCTTGGCAAAGATCTCGAGGTCATTAGATTTGCTGGCGATCTCGCTCTCGAGGACAGGAACGATAGAGACAGCCTCCTTAAGAAGCTTGTGCTCAAGAAGCTCCGTCTGAAGGCGGTGCTCCCTCTCCCTGAGCTCTTCCACGAGGCGGAGTAGGTCAGAGACGTCAGGGGGACGGGGCTGGACCTGCGCGGACGAACGTGGTAGGTAGGCGCCGAAGGAGCGGCTGAAGATTGTACTCTTCTGAGTAGCAGTACTGTTGCCGGAGCTGGCAGGAGAGCTTTTGGAGGAGGAGCGAGGGTGGTGTGAGGGGGACTTCTGCAGGCCCATTGCCTGCTTGAACTTGCCGGTCACCATGGACGAGCAGATCGGAAGCCAGAAATTCGGATTTGGCTTTGCGATGCCAAACCACGGTCCCTATCTGTTTGACTGCACAGGTTAAAGATGGGGAGGGAAAAAGTGCCAAGTGGGGACACGCAAAGTTAATGAGGAACGGTCATATTTCTCTCTGCACCGATTTGAATTTTTTCAAAGCCAATCCGGGAGGGAGAGCCGTCTAAATTTTAAGCCAGCTGCGGATTTATAAACTTACCCATAATCTGCTTCATAACCCAATTTACAAGTTATGGATTTTAAGGATCGGGTTATGGATTGATCCATAACCTGTAATTAATTTTAAAAATTAAAATAAAATTAAAAAAGATAATAATTTTCAAAAGTTTCTATAAACTAACTTTTAGTTAACAAATTTTATAGGCATTTTTTAATTAAAAATCATAACAAAAATGTAATTGTTATGAATACATGTATACACATGCAATGCTACAAGTTACCCTTAGTCTTTCACCTATTGTTTGTATACATAGATGATTTAACATGTAATATTGTATAGTGTATGATTGGAGGTAACTTGTACAAGGTGAATTATTCACCTTCTTCACCTCCTTGTTTCCATGCATAAATCATGGAGATTCACCTAAGTTTTTACCTCACCTTTGGCCTATAAATATGGCCATCATCCATTGTAAAACTTGCACCAAAGTAGAGTAAGAAATACACTCTCTAAAGTTCTTACTCTCCCTCCCTCTCTTCTAATGATCTAAAAGTCCTCATAAAGTTTGTTTAAGTGTTTTTCCAAAAGTTCAAGTGATCTCGCTTTCATAAATCTTTTCATAACACGTTATCAGCACGAGTCTCTAATTACCAATTGAGCTTCACTAATCACCAAGGTACAAACTCTATCTCTTTCTAATTTTAATCATACAAGAAGTTTATTTTCTAAAACCGTTTTGAGGAGTATGCTCTGTAGTTGCCCGATGGGATCTTCTACATCAGAAACTTGGTTTTCTTTCTAGATTTAAAACGATTTTTTACCAAAAATAAATCATGCTTTTGGATATGTACAAGATACAAACAAAACATTAAATTTGCTTACCTCTTTTGAAGTTTAAACTGATTTCTCCTTCGAAAATCTTCAACTTCACCACTTGGATTGGAAGTAGGTTTTAACCAAAATGATTAAGAGCATGATGTTGGTAATCACAATAAGAATAAGGCAAACGAAAAGCTCAATAATAAATCTCCTATTACCGGCCCTAAGACGACGCATAATCTCGTCGTCGGCCATGGAGAATGTCGAAAGAAAAATTGGTAAAGGTGGTCGAATATGGAAGTGGAGGAAGGAGATAAGGTCGGAAGTGAAAAATTGAAAAGGGGGATGAAGGGAATCGGACTTTAACGACTTCGGACTTTGGACTTAAAGGACCTCGGACTTTGGACTTAAAGGACCTCGAACTCTAAGGACTTTAAAACTTTAAAATTCCCGCTATATAATTTTCTTTCATTTTATATGATCTCTTACTTTTGTCTTACGTTATTGTCTATACCTATATCTATATTGATTACTTCTCTGACTCACGCAATCTTTCTTTATGCATTCCGAATATATCATCTACATGCATATATTTATTATTTGATATGACATGTCCTTCAATCGTCTTAGACACGACTCATGCATTATATTATTGATTATGTTAACCTTTAATTTGCATATCTTTATATGTAGCAACTAATGGCAAACATCGCTAAGAGGGAGTTTGATATCCTTGACCTGTCGGGCCAGAAATACCTCGAATGGAGGGTAGATGCCATGGCTCACCTCAAGGCAAATGGCCTTGAGGAAACAATTGTGGCAAACAATAGTGCCACCCCACAGGAAAGGCGAAAGCCATTGTGTTCCTCCGCCACCACATTCATGAGAGTCTCAAAACTGAGTACTTATTTGTGGAGGATCCTATAGAATTGTGGGAGAGCCTGAATGAGCGCTATGCTCATCAAAATGAAGTTTTGCTCCCACAAGCAACACATGAGTGGAACACTATAAGGTTCCAGGATTTTAAGTCCATCACTGAGTACAACAGTGCTATCCACAGGATCACTTCTCAATTGAGACTATGTGGTAAAATGATCACTCAGGAAGAGATGTTGGAGAAAACTTTCTCCACTATGCATGCTTCAAACATATTATTGCAACAACAATATAGATTAAGAAATTTCAAAAGATATTCTGACTTGTTGAAAGTATTGTTGGTTGCTGAAAAGAATAATGAGCTCCTAATGAAAAACCACAACCTAAGGCCTACTGGCTCAACAGCTGCCCCAGAAGCAAATGCTATGAACAAAGCGTTCCATGATAGGAACGACAATGAACGTGGGCAACAATCACGCCGTAACAATGGGCGTGGACGAGGTCGTGGTAACTATGGGAGTCGTGGTGGTCGTGGTGGTCGTGGACGTGGCTGAGTCTACAACAAAACCCACGATAATCACCGTGAGAACCAAGGCTACAAAGGGGGTGTGAAGCAACAGGTCCAAACGGGTCCATCAGGATCCTCCCAGAAATCCAAATCAGCATGCTACAGATGTGGCGTGACTGGTCACTGGTCAAAGGTATGCCGCACAGCTCCACACCTAGTGAAGCTGTACCAAGCTGAAAAGAATAAAGAAAAGGCTACCGAGACTAACTACATCGATAACAAAGATGTGGATAGGTCACCTGTGACTAGTCTGGATGTCAATGACTTCCTCAACTTTGAGAATGATGATGGCTATGCCTTAGGGGCTTAATGGAAAGCACAAGCCTCTAAATATCTCTACTATCTCCCATGTTATTGCATAATACTTGCAATCTATTTTTATGTTTTAATATCTCTCTCGTAGGACTTTGTATAATAGATCTTTGTATAATAGAACTTGTTTAATATGCTTATCCTTGTATAATATATGAAGCTTTCATTAATGCCTTAATTCTCCTTTTCTTTATATTGATAGAAAACATGGACTTACCTAAAGTGAAATCCGATGGGAAGGAGCAATGTCTTTTGGACAGTGCGACAACACACACCATCTTGAGGAGTAAAGAACACTTTACTCAATTAAGAGTCTTTGAAGGCAATGTCACTACAATATCCGGTGTGTCAAAACTCATCGAAGGCTCTGGAAGAGCTGTCATTCTACTCCCAAAGGGAACAAAGCTAGTAATAAATGACGCACTATATTCGAGTAAATCTCGAAGAAATTTGCTAAGCTTTAAAGATGTGCGTCTAAATGGGTTTCATATGGAAACCATGAATGAAAATGGGAAAGAATACTTGTGCATCATAAAACATGAATCTGTCCATAAACAGATTCTCGAAAGGAGACCAACGCAAACCTCCGGATTATATCATACATACATTTGTCCGTTTGAGGTCAATGCAATGTTTAACAAAAGGTCATATGACCAAGCTACATTCACATTATGGCATGACCGATTGGGTCATCCAGGGGCAGTAATGATGCACAAAATCATAAAGAGCTCACTTGGACATACATTAAAGAACATTAAGGTTCTTCCATCCAGTGATTTTAATTGCACTGCTTGCTCACTTGGAAAGCTAATTATCAGGCCTTCTAAAAACAAGATTGCAAGTAAGAATCCTGCATTCTTACAAGGAGATATATGTGGGGCAATTGCTCCACCATGTGGACCATTCCGATACTTTATGGTGCTAATTGATGCATCTACACGTTGGTCACATGTAAGCCTACTATCAACAAGAAATGTTGCATTTGCTAAACTCCTTGCCTAAATAATCCGATTGAGGGCTCAATTTCCGGATTATACAATAAAGAAAATCCGGCTCGATAATGCAGGAGAATTTACATCCCAAACATTCAATGACTATTGTATGTCAATTGGGCTTGATATAGAGCATCCGGTGGCTCATGTTCACACACAAAATGGTCTTGCTGAATCATTGATAAAGCGATTGCAATTAATTGCCAGGCCATTATTGATGAAAGTCAAAATTACCACTATCGGCATGGGGACATGCAATATTACATGCAACAACCTTAATTCGATTAAGGCCAAGTGCAAACCATGAACAATCCCCTATGCAACTTGTGTCTGGTAAGAAGCCAAATATTTCATATCTAAAATATTTGGATGTGCAGTTTATGTGCCTATTGCTCCACCTCAGCGCACAAAGATGGGACCCCAAAGGAGATTGGGAATTTATGTTGGTTTTGAGTCTCCCTCGATAATCAAATATCTTGAACCAACAACTGGTGATTTATTTACAGCTAGATTTGCTGATTGTCATTTTGATGAAAATATATTCCCAGCCTTAGGGGGAGAAAAGAAAAATGGGGACCCACATGTGAAAGAAATCACATGGAATGCAACTGCATTATCCCATCTTGATCCAAGAACAAAAATGTGTGAACAAGAAGTACACATTTACTGATACAAAGAAGGTAACTAAATCACATAAACCTGCTGCAAATGCTCCAGCAAGAATTGAAATACCCAATGGATTGCCAGATGCATCCATCGCAAGCGAGTCTACAACACGCCGAAAGCGTGGTAGACCATTACGTTCAAAAGATTTGAAATTGAGAAAGGCAAGGAGCCAAAAGGGTATAGCAGGAGAAGCCACAATGGATCATGAGAATGATGATAAAGGCAAAGATATTGAAAATGAGAATACCTCAACAGAGGATGATATTCTAGACAAGAATAATGATATCGACAATTTTGAGATTTTCATAAACTATGTGTCCACAGGCACGCAATGGAATCGAAAAGATGTAATTGTCGATGATGTATTTGCCTACTCAGTGGCTAGTAAATATTGTAATTGAAGATGATGATTTTGAGCCAAAATCGGTCGATGAATGTCGACGAAGAAATGATTGGCCAAAATGGAAAGAGGCTATTCAGGCAGAACTAAAATCGCTTGAAAAGCGAGAGGTCTTTGGACCAGTAGTTCATACACCAAATGGTGTGAAACCAGTCGGCTATAAATGGGTCTTTGTACGTAAAAGAAATGAGAAAAACGAAATTGTAAGATATAAAGCAAGGCTTGTAGCACAAGGTTTTTCTCAGATCCATGAAAATGATTATGAAGAAACATACTCTCCGGTACTTGATGCAACTACATTGAGATTCCTAATTGGCCTAACTGTCTTTGAAAGGTTACAAATGCGCCTCATGGATGTCGTGACCGCATATTTATATGGATCACTTGATACAGACATCTACATGAGAGTCCCCGAAGGACTCAAGCTGCCTGAGGCCAATAATTGTGGACCTCGAGAAATGTTTTCCATAAAATTGAGGAGGTCATTGTATGGACTAAAACAATCTGGACGAATGTGGTACAACCGCCTCAGTGAATACCTCATGAAAGAGGGATACAAGAACGACACCGTTTGTCCATGCGTTTTCATCAAGCGATCCGAAAAGGGATTCGCTATTATCGTAGTTTATATTGACGATTTAAACATCGTCGGAACTCCAAATGAGCTTCAAGATACTGCGAAATATTTGATGAAAGATTTCGAGATGAAAGATCTCGGACAAACAAAGTTTTGTCTTGGCTTACAAATTGAGCACTTAAGGGATGGAATCTTTATCCATCAGTCTAATTACACTGAGAAAGTTCTTAAAAGATTTTACATGGACAAAGCACACCCTTTGAGCTCTCCAATGGAAGTTCGATCCCTCAATGTAGAAAAGGATCAATTTCGTCCCCGAGAAGAGGACGAAGAGGTTCTTAGTCCTGAGGTACCATAAATAAGTGCAATTGGTGCTTTAATGTACTTAACTAACAATACGAGGCCAGATATTGCTTTTGCAGTAAATTTGTTGTCCAGGTATAGCAATGTACACACAAGGAGACATTGGAACGGGATCAAACATATACTCCGCTATCTCCGAGGAACACATGATCTTGGGTTGTATTATCGTAACCAAAGGGATGCGACCTTAACTGGATATGCAGATGCAGGGTACTTGTCTGACCCACACAAAGCCAAATCACAAAATGGCTATGTGTTCACATATGGAGGCACTGCCATCTCTTGGAGATCAACAAAGCAGACTGTGACTGCCACATCATCAAACCAAGCAGAATTAATTGCTTTATATGAGGCAGGAAGAGAATGCATGTCCCTTCGAGCAATGATTCAATTCATCCAGAAAGAAAGTGGAATGAAGCCAATCACCGATGATCCAACAATATTATATGAGGACAACTCAGCATGCGTTGCTCAAATGAAGAAGGGTTACATCAAAGGAGACCGCACAAAGCACATATCTCCAAAATTCTTCTCCACTCGTGAATTGGAAGAAGCTGGTGAAGTGGACATCCAACAAATTCGGTCAAATGACAACTTGGCTGACTTGTTCACAAAGTCTTTAATCCCCAAGAAATTTGGAGAACTGGTATCCAGAATTGGAATGTGCAGACTTCGAGACATATGTTGAAGTCAGGGGGAGTATCATACGCGTTGCACTCTTTTTTCCTTTGATCAAGTTTTTATCCCATTGGGTTTTGCTTGACAAGGTTTTTAATGAGGCAGCATCAAGGCATACAAATGGGATCAATGGTTGCACTCTTTTTTCCTTCGTTCAGGTTTTTATCCCACTGGGTTTTTTCTTGACAAGGTTTTTTAATGAGGCAACGTCTACGCATATCCCACAACATCAAAGAAGGTGAATATTCAAGGGGGAGTGTTATGAATACATGTATACACATGCAATGCTACAAGTTACCCTTAGTCTTTCACCTATTGCTTGTATACATAGATGATTTAACATGTAATATTGTATAGTGTATGATTGGAGGTAACTTGTACAAGGTGAATTATTCACCTTCTTCACCTCCTTATTTCCATGCATAAATCATGGAGATTCACCTAAGTTTTTACCTCACCTTTGGCCTATAAATATGGCCATCATCCATTGTAAAACTTGCACCAAAGTAGAGTAAGAAATACACTCTCTAAAGTTCTTACTCTCCCTCCCTCTCTTCTAATGATCTAAAAGTCCTCATAAAGTTTGTTTAAGTGTTTTTCCAAAAGTTAAAGTGATCTCGCTTTCATAAATCTTTTCATAATAGTAATGGTATATTTGGAGTATTTTTAATAAGGAAATAAATTTCCAGGTTATATGCGCATGTGCGCATGGCTCAATTGGTTGAGCCTCTTGCCCATGTGCAAGAGGTTTCGGGTTTGAGCGTCAAGGTGGTGGTTTGCCCTTCGTTCTTAGAATTGGTTAGTATAGGCTAGACAAGTAGTATTCGGGGGTGCCTTTCGTGACTTGACTCGTAAATTGCGGGTCGAACACACGACTCGTAAGGCCGTAAATATATTGCTACCCTTACACATAGCGTGTAAGCTCAATTCTCACGCTTCTTAACATGTGTCTTCATATTTGTGGGGAGATTTAAGCTAGTATTAAGAGCTAAAAAGAATTGTGGGGAGCTTTAAGCTAGTATTAAGAGCTAAAAAGAATTGTGGGGAGCTTTAAGTTAGTATTAAGAGCTAAAAAGAATGTGTTCGAGGTGCACACATTCGAGACATGGTATGTCAATTTGGTAAACTTTCTCGTCTCAAGAGAGTTTCGCATAACATTACTAAGACTCAAAAGGACAAGGTGCGACCAAAATCATGGTTCTATGTGCGAGATGATCCATACCTTTGGAAGGATTGTGTTGATCAAGTAATCTAACATTCTCCCAAATAATAAGGTACACTATGTCCTAACTTTTTGTCATTCTTATGCACATGGGGTCAATTTGGAGAACATAAAAGGACTAGGAAGGTATTAGACATATGATCTTATTGGCCACATGTATTTCGGGATGCTTATACTTTCTGTAAGTCTTGTGATTGATGTTAGACTGTTGGGAACATTTCTAGAAGAAATAAGATGCCATAAACATGCATGATTTTTTGTGAAATTTTTTATATTTGGGTTTTGGGGAATTGATTTTATGGAACCCTTTCCTAACGGAAACTTATATATTTTGCTTGTGGTGGAGTACATTTTCAATAGGGTTGTCCAACGGGTTGGTTGACCCATAACCCGACCCGACCCACCCGTAATTTTATGGGTCAGAGTTTTTAGTTTACGGGTTACGGGTCGGGGTGTTTTTAGTTTACGGGTTACGGGTTGACCCGTAATATTAAAAAAATAAAAATAAAAATTTATTTTTATAGTAAGTGAAAGGAAGAAATAAAATTTACGGGTTAAATGAGTCAAAAAAGGGTCGAAAAAGGTCAATTTTACGAGTAAAAAAGAGTTAAACGGGTCAACTTTGACCTGTTTGACCCTTTTCCACCCATTTGACCCAGTCAAACGAGTCAACCCATAATCTGACCCGTAACCCGTTTTACGTGTTGCGGGTCGGGTCATGGGTCAACTTAATTCTTTTTACAGGTCAACGGGTCGACCCGCAACCCGTAAAGCCCTAGTTTTCAAGTGGGTGGAAGGAAAGACCATCAGGACTAATGATTCTAAAGTGGTTGCGTGCTTCTTGAAGGACAACATTTTTTCTAGGTTTGGAATTCCAAGGGCTTTAGTTAGTGACATGGGAACTCACCTCTTCAACAAAACAATGAATGCTCTATTGAAGAAATATCATATCACAATGAGAGTTTCAACTGCCTACCATCCACAGATTAATGGGCAAGCTGAAGTGTCCAATAGAAAAATCAAGATTATGCTTAAGAAGACAGCTGCTCCAAATAGGAATGATTATAGTGTAAGGCCCCGTTTGGTTTGTCGTGACATATAGAAACGTAAACGGAAACGAAAATGAAATGAATCTAGACTATTTTTAGTGTCATAATACATTTATATAAAAAAAAATCATCCAACAATTTATCCATTGTAAAAGTGAGATGGAAGGAAGTGATTCCACCATTTTGTTACCCCAACCCTTGATGGAAGAATGATTGAGGTGGAGCAAGCTCCATTTTACAATGGATAAGAGGTTGTGCAAAACAAGTTGATTTTTTAATCAATGTATCATAACACTAAAATGGACTACATTTATTTCTATTCCGTTTACGTTTCCATGAATTGCAACCAAATGAGGAGGCCTAAGACTAAAGAATGCTTTGTGGGCTTAATGTACTACTGCTTACTAAACTCCTATTGGGATGTCACTTTTATAGATTGGTGTATGAAAAAGCTTGTTATCTTCCACTAGAACTTGAGCACAATGCATTTTGGGTTGTAAAGAATTGCAACATGAGAATTAATGGAGTTGGAGATTTTCGAAAATTACAACGGCAAGAATTGGAGGAATTGCGACTTGATGCTTATGACAATATTATCATTTACAAAAACAAGACTGAGGCGTGACATGACAAGTATTAAGAGTTATTATATTTATATTTGTTATAACAGTTTTTTTAACTTATGTCCTTAGGGCATATGTTAAGTGCACTAGTTTTATAAACTAAAACCCTACAAGAAAATTAATGAACCCTATAAATTAAATGTAAATAAATTTAAATAATAAAATTCAAAAATTAATTTCCATTTTAAGTTTTTAAAACTATGCCCTAAGAGCACTTTTATCGATGCCCCATTGATGCTAGATTGCTCTTTTTAATAATAAATTAATAGAGATTGAATTCTCTTGGAAGAGAATCGATTCTCTTTTGGCCTCTAAAGAGCATCGCTAGTCTTTACAATAAATGCAGATTTAAAAAAAAAAACAGATACCAAAACGCGGCATTTTGGCCAAAGGGGGGCCAAAACGCCGGGTTTCACACGCTGGAGAAGGCTGAGCCTTCTCCAGCGTGGCGCCACGCGTCGCCCTATGATTGGGCGATGCGTGGAGCTTTTAATACATTTATAAATGTATTTTAGCAACCCTAAGCTTAAAAAAATTTTACCATAAGTCTTGATTTTTTTCCCCTCTACATTTAGACATCCATATTGACTATATTTGACATACTTTTAAAAAAATGTGTATTTTGGGTATCTTTATCTCTAAAAATACTTAAATATTGTTATGTTATGGTAATTTGATGAAATTTAATCGCTTCAAACTTGTAATAATTTCAAAAAACAATTTGTGTGATTTTTTGTGTCTACAATAATTTTGTTAATATTTTTCTAATTGTATTTGTTTTCTAAATTATTGAAGAGAAATTAGTTTATAAATTAGATTTAGTTCTCCATGACATTGGTAAAATCAAGATTTAAAATACATTCAAACCAAAAAATTACATGAAATGCAACACACGAATGAAAATACATAAGTGAATAAGAAAAGATAATTACTTCTTATAGAGAGTACAGAAAAATAAAATCAAACACATAAATGAAAATACATAAGCGACTAATTAAAAGTAACACATAATATAAAAACACCCTAATTTTCACCAAAAGCGGGCTCATTACGAAGAATTTCCCAAGCATGCTCCTCCTTAAATTGCCCTCCAGTATCAGTAGCATAAGCATTATGTGCCATTTGAAGAATCTCCATATCATCGCCACCGACATATCCTCCAAGAACCTATGCATAATAAGAAGAAAATTTAGAAACATTTTTTCTTACCCTGTACCATCTAGCCTTAAGAATGTAAGCTCTTCTTGTATGTTGGTGAGGTTGGGAATTTTCCATGTAGTAGGTCTCAACTCGTTCCCAAAAAGGTTGATTGGCATTTGCATTAGGGTTATTTGTGGTGTTTAGGAAACCTTGAACAAGGAGTACATCATCCTCTTTAGACCAATAGGTTTTTCCAACACTAAATTGGTCTGGATCCATAATCAATAATTACGAAAAAAGAGTATAATTTTATAGAAGAGTGTGGTAGTGTGTGACAAATGAACACATTTTAAGAAAGAGTTGAACAAGGAGAAAGTTCAAGATCGCGTCGTCGTCGAACACACATTGAAAGGGGGAGGGAGCTAGGCTATGCTCAACTACGAGCAGATTACTTCTCGGAGATATCAACTTACCCGGATAATCTCTTCCGACGTAGGTTCAGGATGAGAAAGGAGGTGTTCTTGCGCATTGTAGACCGACTAGAGCATGGGATGACATACTTCCAGCAGAGGCCAGATGCGACTTACAAGCTTGGTATTTCCGCACTACAAAAATGCACTAGTGCGATACGCATGTTGGCTTATGGAACTGCTGCTGATGCTTGCGATGAGTATCTTTGGATTTTTGGAGGCACTGCAAGACAATGCTTGTCACATTTCTGTGATGGAATCATTAATTTCTTCGACGATGAGTACTTGAGGCGGCCAACCCGTGCATACACACAACGGCTACTGCAAATCGGAGAGGCTCGGGGATTTCCTGGGATGTTGGGCTCCATTGATTGTATGCATTGGGGATGGAAAAATTGTTCCGCTGCATGGAAAGGCATGTTCGCCCGTGCAGATAAAAAACTCCAACAATTATACTCGAAGCGGTGGTATCAGAAGATCTTTGGTTTTGGCATGCATTCTTTGGGGTTCCAGGTACGTGTAATGATATTAATGTTCTTGATCGATCTCCAGTATTTGATGACATCTTGCAAGGTACAGCTCCAAACGTGACATTTACAGTCAATGGATACACCTACAATAAGGGATATTATCTCACTGATGGTATCTATCCGGCTTGGCCAACTTTTGTTCAATCAATTAAGCTTCCACAAGGCCCGAAATCTAAGCTATTTGCCCAAAAGCAAGGAGCATGTCACAAAGATGTGGAAAGGGGGTTTGGAGTATTGCAATCTCGTTTTGAAATAGTCTGTAACCTAATATTATCTTGGGATCCTGAAAAAGTTGGGAAGATAATGAAAACTTGCATCATTCTCCATAATATGATTGTAGAAAATGAGCGAGATACTTATGAAGGAGCAAGTAGATTCGGTAATGTTATTCCTTGATTTGATGAAGGTGATAATGAAGCAGATGAAAACGAGGATGATGATTTCTCATGGCAATCCGATAGACCACCGATTATGAGGAACTTCATCCAATCGAGAATTGAACTTCGGGATCCAGTTACACACCGACAACTTATGTCAGACTTAAGGGAACATATTTGGCAAGTTTTCAATGAAGAAGATTAGAGTGTTCAATTAATGTTCTCATTATGCTTTAAATATTTGCTATGTGTTTAATTTTTATTTTTCATGTAGTGATTTAAATTGTCGGTTTTAATTATGTTTCTTGTTAATGTTCTTGCATTTCTTGTAATGTGTTGGCTTAAATTAAATTACGAAATTATGTATTATTTTATATTCTTTGCTTTGATAATACAAAAAATGTATATTTTTTTAATCATTTATTTATGAATCATCAAATTAATTAATATTTTATATTTATAAATATACATGGATAGTATTTTGGTAATTGATAGTAAATGGTATATTTATAATTTTAAATGAAATGAATGGGTATATTTGTAAATTGATTGATATGAAAAAGTAACTTTTTGGGATGCTAGTTTATGGATTGATAAAATGGTAAATGGGTATGAGATGCTAGAATGATGTGGCGGAGAGTGAAAGGGGGAAAAATGACAAAAAGAGCATTCTAGCATCTTGATTGATAAACATGCTCTAAGCGCATAAGTTAGAAAAGTCGTTATAATCCATATATAATACGGGCCTAGCACTAACATTCCAACCTATGTAAATAGTCATATGAATCATATGGTTACATATTAGTATATTACTAATCTGTAGGCTTATGCATTTTGGATCCGTGTTAGGTAACATAAATGGATATGAATATCAAAATATCCATTAAGATTCTCGTCTAGATACATTTAGGATCCTCGTTTGTCAACAATTTTATCAAATAAATTTTGTTTCGGAAATTTCGCGTGGTAACCTTGAGGTTTAACATTATTCATGAGGTGTACCAAAATTTGATATAATTCACATGGTAACCCTCAGATTTATATAAAATTCGCAGCATAACCTTAAGTTTTATACAAAATTCATCAAAAGCCTAAAAAGATTAAAATTAACTTTAATTTTAACTTTATTTATAATTTTTTTAACATTCGTAAATGTAATCTATTCATTAATTTAATACCAATATTGTAGTTAAATAATTTTATTTTATTTTATTCAACCTTTATTATATTTTACCTTAAATTAATCAAGTAAAAACTATCAAAATGCATATTTTATCCATTTTACCGAGTTAATTTTTTTTAAAAAAAACTAATCAAATACTGTAAATTTTCATTATTTAATAAAAAGGATCAAATAATAAAATTGAAAATTTTTAGAATATGAATCACTTAAAATTTAAAATTACATTAATTTCAGTTAAGAAATTTAGGTGGGTTTAAGAAATTTATTTTGCATAAATAGGTTAAAATCTACTATAAATAATAAATAATTTTTGAATAATATAAATTTTATTAATGTAAATAGGTCAAAATTTTGATAATTTACATTAATTTTTAACGAAAAAAGAAGGTTTAATAATGTTAATATTTTCATTTTGATTCGTTAGTGGTCAACAAACAACAGGTGATCAAAAAAAAGTTAAGATACTTGTATAAATAAAAAACGTGACAAAATATTCATTTTTAATATGTTTAATTAAGTAATTTATAGTTTAAAAGTATAATAAAAATTGAAAAAATTATTTAAATACAAAATTTCATATTATGGTAATGGATTAAATTATGTTTTAAAATTTTTAAACCTTTTTAAAATTTTCTTGTTTTATTTGTCTTTTAGTTTAACAGATAAACAGAGTTAGTTACTTGTATTGTATTCAGCCTAAACTCTCTCAGTCAAGACTCTCCCAGTCAAGGTGAATGGATATGAATGCCCATGGATGGAATCCGGTAGAAGGCCGGCCACCAGATATAATGCCCAATTCCGAGGAATTGGAAGGGGATACTGAAAGAGGACAAAAAAGAACTAATATGAATGATTATAGGGAGGATAAAGAAAGAAGAATGCAAGGGATGGATATGGACATTGTTCAAGATTTCCCAGTGCTGAATAATAATTTGGAGAAGGAAAAGAACAAAGAACAACAAGTCGGTTGGGTCTCCTTTAAGGACAAAGTGGCTGGAAATGGAGGAGAAAATGGATTCACACAATATGATAATCCTTTTTGGGATGACTCAACAAAAGAAGATGACTTTGGTGGATGATGTTTGGGACAAAGAAGTGGAACCGAACTGTCCAGTTGTGTTGCTAACCGTGGAAGAAAAAGAGAGGATAAGGAAACCGTGGAGGGACACTATCATCATAAAAGTAGTGGATCAAGTCATTGGCTATAACCAATTAAGAAGAAAACTCATGCTTAAGTGGGAACCAAGAGGGGAAGTGAACATGATCGATGTGGGCAATGAGTTTTATGTAGTTAAGTTCCATAATGTAGACGATCTTCATCATGTTATGGTAAATGGACCATGGATAGTGGGGGATAGCTACTTAACAATTCAAAGATGGCGCCCAAATTTCATAGCAGAGGAGGAGGAAATACGCAATGTGGCGGCATGGATTAGGATTCCAAATCTCTCCATGGAATACTTTGATAAGGCTATTTTTTGGAAAGCATAGGCAAGAACTTGGGGAAAGTACTGAAGGTTGACAGAACAACGGCCAAAGGAGGAAGAGGAAAATATACCAGGCTTTGCACTGAGATTGACATTTTAAAAAGAGTTAGTTAAGCACTGTTTATCTGTTTAGACTGAATACATACCTCTTTAGCTTAACAGATAAACAGAGTTAGTTACTTGTATTGTCCAGCTAAGCACGCAAATGTGCTAGCTATATAAGTGATCAGGCATGTAAATGATGTAACAGATTCATTCATTCAATGAAAAGTTTTCCAATTCTCCTCTCTCTAAACACAGACAGTACGTTTGAGTCATTTTCGGATCGTTTGGGTGTGTTCGGTTTGGATATTATCCGATAAATTTAGAGGTCTGGGTCGATTCAGTGTTCAAATAAGTAGGCCGGATACTGACAACGATTGTGCCCCCATATATACGAGGTCCAGATTTACACACTGTATTTAGAAGGCCCAATTCCACAGCCCCAACCCCGTCCATACTTTCACTGCTGCACATTATCACTTGTCTCATCTCTTCCTCCTCCCTCCCAAATCCCAATCCTCATCATTGTCAGTTCAAGCTAAACCCCCCACCCAGGCGACAATGGCTGACGAAGAACCCCAACAACCCGAATTCGATTCTACCCAACCCGAAAACGCCGACTCCGATTCCGAGTCCGACTACCCGTCCGGCTATGACACCGCCTCCGACATCGAAGAAGAAGCACGCAATTTCCTTGAAGGCCGGTCAAGCGCAGCCGCATCCGGACAGACCAAGGCCAAACCCGAAAAATCCCCGGAGCAAGTCATCATCGAAATGTACCGCGAGAAGCTGCAGAGCGAGGACCGGCGCCGGCAAAATATGGAGAGAGACTTCCTCACAATGCCCGACGAGGAGGAGCAGTTCGATTTCCCCGAGGACAGAGAGCTGTGGAGGGAGGAGGATTTGAAGGAGCTCTGGGCCGATGCCCCGGTTTTCGACCCCCATCCCGGGTGGGACCCGGTAATGGCGGATGAGGAGGACTGGGAGTTGATGGAGGAGGAGATGAGGGACAAGGGCTTTCCGCTCGCGCCCTTCTATGTTCCGTACAGGAGGTATTATCCGCTGGTGCCGGACATTGAGCCGCCCAGGCCCAGCTGGTACGAGGAGAAGAGGTTTAGGCTGTTCAAGAGGTGGCACCATGATATTCAGTCTCCCAAAGATGCAATTCATGAGCTGGATAGGATTGAGGAGTTCCTCAAATGGGTTAGCTACGTTTTCCCTGATGGCACATCGTAAGAGTCTTGAACATTCTTGCATTTTATTTTAGCTTTCTTGGCCAAGTAGAGTTATGTCAATGATAGGGGTTTGAGGAATGGATTAAGGGCAAAATTGATAGGAAAATAAACAGTATATCATGTTTAGATGATTCCCAATGTCATTCCTCATTCCTTTAATATGTGTGAATTTGGTTTTAGGACTGTAACTAGTACATTAGGGCGAAATGGAGAGGTCTTGTTGGTTTCTTACTTCATCTGTTATTCCATTTGCATGCTCAGTTCTTAAGTGATTGATTGTACATACTGTCACTCATAAAGATGATTTGTAGTTGGTTCTATCTGTGTGCTTCACCTTTAATAGAATTGCCTAAAATACAGTACTGAGGCTTCACCTTTGATGAGTATGAGCTTAAATTTTAAGAGTGTGAAATTTATACTAATAGATAAGTACCATACATGCTATGGGGAAATACTAATTTGGATTTTTTGATGATAAGTTGTTTCTAATATTTTAGTTAGTGTGTGGCAGGAACATCTTTCTTATCTCCAATTCTATGTCCTTGTTGCTGAGCAGCTTGTTGTTTTAGATTTTTTAAATTGCCATTTGGCCCTGCTATTATATACATTGGATGTTTCCGTTTCCTGAATTATTTTTTGGTTGTATTTGATAAACATTAGTTTGACAAGTATTTGATAAAGTGTATATAATAACTTCAGAGGGGATGAGTAGGATGGTTTACAATTGTATGCTTGAACTTCCCATTGGTTATTTTTTTAACTTAAGAAATATTGTGAATCAACTGAAGTTACATACTTGTGCCAAAATTTACCATTTCAGCTATGAAGGTACTGTTTGGGATGACTTGGCTCATGGTAAAGGTGTTTATGTTGCTGATCACGGTCTTATCAGGTTTGTTGTACTTGAACTTTGGTCACTTTGGTGATGCACGCATCCTAACTAATGGATCTAGCATCTTATCGTATGCAAAATCTTATTACTTAAAAATGAATTTACTAACTGCAATGTAGGTACGAAGGGGAATGGATGCGAAATGACATGGAGGGTCATGGAGTCATTGAAGTAGACATTCCTGATATAGAACCTCTGCCAGGCTCCAAGTAAGTATAGCTTAGATAAGCAAACACATTATTTTGTTAATGTGAATAAAGATATAAACGGATTGGACAATTTTATTTATCAGGCTTGAGGCACAAATGCGAGCTGAGGGTAAAATAATTAAAAGAGATTATATGGAACTAGAGGATCGAAAATGGTTGGAGATGGACATGGAAGATAGTGCGCTCATATCTAGAGGGAAATATGTGACTCCTCTCTATGAAAACAAGGAATGGGTGAGACTATTTGGGAGGAAACCGTAAGTCATGTTCTCAAATTGTCTGATGGATTTAATTGTTTCATCTTCCTATTGATTGCAGGCACCATTCTTTCACTTTCCATTAAATGACTATAATGTATTAAACTCTCACTTTTTGCGTACTTTCTGGCTTAAGATTTTGAATATCTCCTCTTCTATCAGTTGGTGTATGAATCATAATATGACACTGCACTCCTCAATGCTACACGATAGTTAAATGGCGTCTTTGGTTAAATATGATAATGTTTTTAGGACATTTTATGATATTATTTTTTGGTAGTCTCCAATCTCTCCATTCAGCGTTGCCTACACATAACACAGATTGTAGCCTTGGGTAATTGAGAAGGTTTCATTATTCAAATTTGCTCTCAAGTCACAAAGGTTCTTCTCCACATGAAAATGACAAAAGATTTTCCTGCTTCTTTTTTCCTTTCTCTTGATGATATTTTCTACTCTTCAGTTTTGTATCTTCTGAAAATTGATTTTAGCACTGATAACACAATCAGCATATGCAGTAAATATAGGATCTAATATGCGCCTCCTATATCAAATCGTGTCCATATTTTTAAAGGCTGTATTGGTTTTTCTGTTATAGAGAGAAAGGCCGGTATCGTTATGCTGGTCAGTGGAAGCATGGCAGAATGCATGGCTGCGGGGTGTACGAAGTCAATGAGAGGACTTTATCTGTAAGTGCATCTTAGCAGTCAGTTACGAAGAAATAGCTACTTGGTGTGGAATGGAATCAACTATAACATTTCTCTACTGGGAAATATGGCTTATTTATTTTCTGATCGTTCAGTAAGTAAATTGCTGATGTTATTGCTCTATTCTCATCCATGGGAAGAAATAGCTACTTTATTATAAACTGCAGAAGTTTCTCGATTTATTGAAATCTGCGGTATATCTTATTTTTGATGAAAAGAAATCCTATCGAACTGAGAATACCTCTGATTTGCATATAGTCTTTTTCTAGTTTGTTAGGATTTTCAATTGCTGATGCTATAGTCTTTTACAAATTAAAGAAACTATTACTTACTGAAGGAACAGAAGATAAATAAGCCATATTTCCCAGTAAAGAAATAGAGTTTTCTAAGATTAAAAAAAGAATGAAATAAACACTACAATTTCTTTCTGGGAAATATGGCTTATTTAAGAGGACTTTATATGTAAGTACATCTTAGCGGTTAGTTAGGAAGAAATAACTACTTTGTAAATAAACATCCATGCCTTGCAAGATCAATGTGGTACAGGATCAGGTCTATTTAATGTCCTCAATCATCTTCTAATTGCAGGGAAGGTTCTATTTTGGAGAATTGCTAGATGAACCTTATGGCTGTGTGGAAGAAACTTCTGCGGTATATCTTCTTTTTGATGAAAAGAAATCTCCTTTCCCCATGATGAAGGTGTTATCTTTACATGATGGCATCTCAGTTGCATGCAGGTATAGCTGAAGTGGCTGCTGCTAAGGCACGGATGTTTATTAACAAGCCTGATGGAAGTAAGTATCTTCATATTTTTTGTCACAGCAAGTCTGTAACTGTCGGGGAAAAAAAATAGCAGTATAGATTTTCAAAAATTGTTAGGATTCTCTAAAATTTTCACTACAAAACCTCAACTTAGGAAATTATTCTTCTGTATAATATTTTCAGAACTAAATTATTTAACACAGGAAGCTACTCTAGTGAGATGCATTAGTTTGTCAACTTGAGCTAATGCCCAAGTTTGCTTTCTGTGTAGTGGTTCGGGAACAGAGAGGTCCTTACAGTGATCCACAACATCCATACTTTTATGAAGATGAGGATACATGGCAGGCCCCAGGTTTTGTTAATCAGTTCTATGAGGTAAGAATGTGTGCTACTCTCTTGATTGATGTTGAAATATATTTCTCGTTACTGCCATACTGTTAAATCTGTGCAGCTGACAATTTCACGTTGAAGGTACCTGATTATTGGAAAACATACGTTCAAGAAGTGGATCAAGAGAGGGAACTGTGGTTGAATTCCTTCTACAAAGCACCTTTAAGATTGGCTATGCCTGCAGAACTGGAACACTGGTGGGAAAATGGTAAACAACTCATGTCTAAAATTGAAGTACAGTTAGTGTTATCGTTCAGGGAAATTATTGACTTCATGGTTTTTTCTTCTCTCTGTTATCATTCTTTGTGCCCAACTGAATAGAGGAGAGTCCGGAGTTTGTCATTATAAACAAAGAACCAGAACCTGACCCAGAAGACCCCTCGAAACTCATATATACAGAGGACCCACTTATACTTCACACAAAAACTGGACGGTTAATTAATTATGTAGAGGATGAAGAGCACGGGATCCGCTTATTTTGGCAGCCTCCTGCTGAAAATGGGGAAGAAGTTGATCCATCAAAGGTCCAATTCTTACCCCTCGGCTTTGACGAAATGGAAGAGAAGAGTATTGATGATGAGGAGGATGAGGATGAGAAGGGCAAGGAGAAAGAGATAAAGAAAAAGCCAGGAAAGATGGCTCAGAAACTAATGAACTGGGCTGAGAAGCAAAAGAAAGAAGGTGAAATGAGGAAACAGTTGCTTGAGAAAGAGCTAGAGTTAGTTGAAGTAGAACTGTCCCTGGAGGAAGCCATCGAAGATATGGAAGAGGAGACGAAAATAGAAGGGAAAGAGGATATAGAAGATATGGAAGTTGTCACACAGCAAGAAGGGAGTTCGAAACAAGAAGAGAAATCTGTTCCTCCTCCTCCTCCTGCTGTCTTTGAGGAGAAAACTTCAACAGATGTGGAGGGAAAGATGGATGAAGATGTGGAGGAAGAGGAAGAGGAGGACGAGGATGATCTCCTGCCATCAAGTTTCGGGGCTGTTGGTAATGAACAGGATTCTGCAACAGCTGAGAGGAAAGGAAATGGAACGAGGAAATCTCCCTTTTCTACTCTTTCGTTTGCTTCCTCCAGCGTGCTCTCAACTGTGAGTGATCTACATAACCCTTTCTGTTCTTCTACAATTTCAATTTAGTTCAGTTCAATTAGATATTTTGTCATAAGTTAGGTCTCTGTGCACAAATTACACTTGAATAAAATTTCATTATAATTGAACCACCTATAATTCATACTGTATTGGCAAATTTACCACCTATTATTGTTAGTGAATTGTTAGGAAAAGCATAAAACATCTAAAATGCCTTTCATTTCAACAATTCAATTTATCAAATGTACTTGGTCCATTTCATGTTTTCTTGTAACTTTTTGATAGAGGTAAAATGACTATGGGTGTTGATAAAGATTGGTCTTGTGCAAAATATCCTAAAAATACATGTGATTTTGTGTAGTTTACCCTTAGATTTAACATAATTATTTGCTATGGGTATACAGATTCCATCTCGGATCCATCAATCTTTCTTATCATGGAAAAAGAATGCGGCAATTCCCCAGAAAATCCATGGCTCCGCTTGTGATGCTTTAAAAAGTCCCTTGGAATCATCAAGGTCAGTGAGTTTCCGTATGGTGCCCGCTCAGAATCTGAGGATAAGAGCGACTATACCACCTAGACAGGATTTAAGGGCTCATCATTACCCAAGGAGAAAAGCCAATTTGAGAGCTGGTTTGCTGAAAAAACCTCCTTTTCTAGAGTCCAGGTGCTCTAAGACACACCCTAAAGAAGCCAGATCATGGAATCTTGATTGGCTGCATGCCTTGCCTCAAACAGATTCAGATTGCATATTATCTTTGCATATATCAGCACATCATCATCTGGATCCTAATGCGGGTACTGCCGCTAAACCATAACTTATCTTCTCAAGTCTCGAAAGGATCGGAGCTTTTTTTGTAGCAACTGTATTGATTTTGTTGTCCCAGTGAAGTCAGTCAAAAGGTCTTTTTGAGCGTTACATCCTCCTTAATCCTTATAGAGAAGGAAACAATTCTTAATCATAACCTTCTGAGATTAAATTTATTGAGGCAATGGCTAAGTAGGTAATTTACAATTTATGTTTTTTTTTTGTTGACTCGTCTTTTGAAAAGGAATTTGATATAACTGGGGTTTAAAAGAAGGAAAATGCTATACGTCTCGCGTTTTATGCATGATATGTATCTTGCTTCGCTTCTGACGTGGACTGGTCCCACTACTTTTTTTAGCCTTATTTTCCCTTACTTTCTTTAGTGCTTGTTTGGTTGTTAAATAAATTCACATGAAGTTGGAAAATTCTAGCAAGTTAATAAAATATATGTGTTTGGTTGAATATTAACTATTGAAAATCCATGAAATTTAACTTCAAAGAATTTCTCAATTCCTACCTTTCAAAGTAATATAATTACTGAGTAGATAATTTCTTAGAAAATAGATTTTTAATCAAACATGTTTTTTAAATTCCTATGATTTGCAAGTTCATGTAAATTACTTCACATGAATTCAATTCTTTGGAATTATACTTCCCACATTCAACCAAACCAGCACTAAGTCTTCCCAATTCTCTCTTATTTTAACTAACCAATCAGATTTACTAATTTCTCTCACCTCCCCTTTATTAAAATTATTCGGGGGAAGTTGAAAGAAGCGTGGTTGATATCGAGTATCTTATGATCGTCAGGCTCATGAGGAAGGTTTCCTCCATGGGAGCAAAAGGAGAAAGAGAGCTTGATTTGAGGATTTTGGGGGCGACAAAGGAAGGGGAGGAAGAGGAAACGAGAATAATTTTTAATTTGGTACGAAGTAATTTGCTAAAATAATTTTCCAAATCTGGAAAAAAAATTCACCGATTTCGTGGTGCTGCCAAACTTCACCGGTGGTTTGCTTTCTTTGCCTCGCCTGGTTGAATCTGATTGATTTTCGCCTAATTTTTATTTTTCTTCATTTTTACTTTGTCAAACACATTGAATGATGGCTTGTTGGTCGACCCAAACCATGTAGGAAGGAAACAACCTTTTGATAATAATAATAATATCAACCTTAAAGTTTCGTATTCCACTATACTATTGAGGATCAAATCATGTGGGCTTCTTCTACAAATGAGAATTTTTGTGTAAAAACAGCAACAAATGTATGTTCGCAAAACACGATTAATGTAAACATCAACAAGAACTGGATTTGGCAAAAGAGGTTACCTCCGTGAGTTTAGAAAAGCTTACTTTGACTTTGATTATTTGTCGACAACATAATAAAGGTAGCAATCATCTCATTATGTTTTTGCCCCTTTACACAAAAAAGGATCACTAATCGAAAGCTAATAAATCATTCAATCTTATATTCTTATCGCTCATTCTGGTTTTTTTAATCTATAAGAGGTAGTTCTTAATTCGAATATTAATATTCTTCTCTTTTTTGTCGGAATGTTTTGAACTGTAGGAATATGCCCTATTTTTTAACCATGCAAAGATTGATCATAGTAGTAGACTAGCAGACCTTTTGATTTTACATTCACTCAACAATTTCAATGGATTCCTCTTGCTCATAAAGATTCTAAGACGTGGAAAACGAAAAAGGTCGAACAATTAAAATTGGAAGCGTCTAGATTTGGATTGGTTCAAACTAAATTTCAATGTCTCTAAACGTGATGATTCTTTCACTCATAATTGAATATATTTTTTATTGATCACAATAGTAATGTGATTGGTTTAGATAGGCACCACATCTCTTCTACTTTAAGTCTTTAAGTTGAAGAACTTGCATTGTTAACTGGGGCATGTTCAACTTTGCCTTTACATGTTAAAAGTTTATACATAAAAAGTGGTAATTATGGTTATTCATAGCCCTAAACGGAGTTGGAGGATTCCTCGTAAATTCTTCACTATAATTCATGATTTCCGCCATTCTTTCCTTTGAGAATGTTGCAATTTTTCATTATTTTAGGGAGTGTAATCGTGTTGCAAACTTTCTTGCAACCAAGAACATGAATTTCAAAGCCTTATTAAACGAATTGTCTCATCTATGTTCGCAGTGACATTGGAATGTCTTTTAGGCAACTCAGTTCTTGATGATTAATTAGAAGCCTCTTTTGAGAGAGTTCGAAAAATCATCCACTTTTATGATTTATATTGACCGAGTTTGCAAAAATAATCCACTTTAATTATTTAGACCCTATAATTTACGGATGGTCTAGTGTGAAAAATCATCCACTTTTATGATTTATATTGATTGAGTTCACGACTTTATAACCGAATGTTGTACATGGCTTTATAAGATCACACACACACATACACACTCAGTTATCTATAATACTATAAACTTAGGTTCTTGAGCAATTAATGCTCATACAATCTATAAGATTTTTTATAATTTCATTTCAAGCATATATTATTATATAAATATTTATCATAACAAAGTGTAATAAATGCATATTGGATTCTCAATGAGATAGCATAAGAAAAAGAAAAATTAATATCCTTAATCTAATTAAGTTGACCATAGAATTGTGTTTTTCTTATAACCCCTTTGGAGAATAGTGAAAGATTCAATCTAATTAAATTGTGTAACATATATGAAATTGATGTTTCATATTGAATCGAATTGAATGCCCCTCATTTAAAATGTAAAATCGTTTTCTTATAATCCACTATCAGTCTATCAAATCATGTCATGTCAATTAAAAAAAGCATGCGTTTTACTCCATAGTTGTCATTCCTCAATCCTTGCCACCTTCTTATTACTACTTACAAGACAATCATGTAGTATGATATTATTATTATTTTTGTAAATTTCTTCCATCTAATCCAATAATTTTCCTTATGATTTTTTTTGTATTACTATGACCAAAATCATTATTCTTATTTTTTTTTATCATTTATTATAAAATATTCTAAATATTAAAATATTCCATTGATAATGGTGTTTCATTGTATGTGGTTGTTTCCTTTGATATGATGCTTTTTGATTTTTAGAGAAAAACGGTATCCTAATTTTAGGTTGGTGTACTCATGCAGATGTTCAGTTCGATCGAGCCTCGATTGACTTTAAGGAAAGGATCAGTTTCAAGTTCAAGTTGCTTTCAAAATGGGTTCACATCCCAAAATCATCTTACTTTATTCACGGTACGTTTTAAAATCTCAAACTTGGTTCAAATTCGGTTTAAATTATTTGCTTTTGTACAATGAAGATCTAGATACACTTTTTGCGAGTTCATGGTCGCGACTCATGAGTAATGATAATTTTTTTCATCTCTTACTTCATTCATAGGATTACAATGATAATTTATTTTTAATTTTAATCTCCTTTTATGAGCTTTTAGAGATTATGAAACAAATCTCAATCTAACATTCACCTTTTTCACTTACTATGCTAATATATGAGATTTTATTTGAAAAATAATTGTTTTTGAATTTTGGGTCTACTTTATTTGTGGTTTATAATTTAGGATATCAATTTTGTACATATTGGTTTATGGTTTGATGCGTGAATTTGATGCTAATATATTACCTTTTTTATGTTGCTAAGTGAGCGGGAGGAGATAACGAAATATTTTAAGAGGTTCAATCCTAACTCCATCAAAGGTAATTTCTAATAATCTCGTTCTCATATTCACTCTTTTTACTGTAACATATTATTGTGTTAATATATGACATTTTGTTTGAATTGTTGTTTTTGAATTTTGGTTCTACTCAAATTTGTGGTTCTACTTTAATTTTGTGGTTTAATTGATAATAATAGTAATACCATAATAATAGATGTGTATGACTCATCTATGACTAACTAATTGATTTCAAACAAATCAAAGAATAGTTCTATAAAAAACTAAAATAAAAATAAATTCAATTATTAACATTGATTACTTAGAAAATATTATAATAATTGTATTGTATATTAAGTACACTATGCGCATCTAAAGTACGTTAGAAAAAAATCAAATACTATAACAAAATTATGAAAAAACTATTATAACAATCCATATTACATTTAAAAAAACACATGACCAATAATGTTAAAGTATACATAATTTAACCCGGGCGAAGCACGGGCATAATCCCTAATAACTTATAAGGTCATGCACACTCAATTATATGATCACATACATACACACACAGTTATATGATCTTGCACACTCATCTATAAATCATGCAAACTCATCTAAAACAAGTATTTCAACGACTCTACCACTCGATCAATTTTGCTCCATTTAATCCTTCTTTCATACATACATATCTTTACAACACACTTAATTAAAAAAATCATGCACACTTTGATATCATGCATACTCAGTTTTAAGATTATGTAGACTTAATTATAAAATCATGTGCACTGATTTAAAAAAGGTAAGGTCATGCACACTCAGTTATATATCATCTCTACCCATATTATCCCATCAAAATGATAATGAATGAGTGTAATATTGTAAGAAATGTATAGATATAAAAGAAAATTGGACAAATATTTTGGGACAACGGAAAAGGAAAATGGACAAACATTATAGAACGGAGAGAGTATTTTCATTATTACTTGCTCAAAAAAGCTGTTTTTTTAAATCTCAAATAAAATAAAATGTGTATCAAAACCAAAATATATACAAACTAAATAAAAAAATGTAAACACTAGGCCATGAGTTCCATTAATTCAACCCGATTGGAAGGAGCCTTCAGACATTTGGTTCGACGGTTAAGACTTTGGGGTAGTACGTACCCTAAGGTCACCGTTTCAAAGCTCACGGGTGGCGGTTTACCCATTCCTCACTAGAATTGGTTAGTATCCCGTTCTCATTTCTAATGGATGTTCTAAGCTAGCATAACTAGTATTTGTGACGACCATAATCATTACCCTATAAAAAAAATAACTCCATTGGAAGGATAACATCAGCGCTTTATAATATGTTCAATGCTCAATTATTTGAACTCCGAATGAAAGCAATCCAAACATCAACATATTTGAACCATTCAAACTTGGAATTTACAACACTTAAAATTATTTGTTGCAGCTTACAAGTTACAATATATATAGTCAGAATGAAAACATATTACGAATAGTCGTATTGAACAAACTGATGAGTTAGAATCTCGGGCTTCTCCTATGTCCAATTAATGCTTGGATTACATCATATCGAGATTATTTTATCGTGGTAGCCGATAACAATGGACTTTTTGAAGATAGCTATTCCTTATCGGGAAATGGAGAATAATATTGTTTAATACCGAGTATAGAGTTTGGTTCAAATAAAACCAACTCCTAACATGAAACGGAAGGAGAATTGTTGGCCGTTAGATTACATGATCCAAGGGTTGAGATTACTTCTGTGTTTTTACAAAAAAAAAATAACAAGGTGGCAATTTTGTAAATACATCTAATTTTCTATACCCTTAAGTGAATTTCTATCCCACGCACGACTCCAATTCGAATTCTTCCGCTCCAATTCGGATTCTTCCATTTTCAAATCGATCGAACTTCCAAAAAGAGACCGGGACGACGACTCGACTTGCGAACTCTCCAACGATCGATCCAAGGCTCAAATCGATCGAACTCTCCAAACGAAGGACGCTCAAAGGACGCTCGAAGGACGATCTCAACAAGCGAACTCTTCAATCTTTCTCACATTACACGATGCCTCCAAAAACAAATCGCAAAGGTATAAGCCCTAATTTTCTTCACCTTATGCCGATGATTTTTGTATGTTAATCGATGTGTTTTTGCGTTGGCTCGCTTGCAGTTTTCTTGTTCAGTAGTACTCTTTGTGATTTGCGTTTTGTTACGCCCTTTTTGTTGGGGCGACTGATTTGATGTGCTGTTTTGCTTGATTTGTTTGTCTGTGGATGTTGATCGATTGATACAGATGACGAATCGGAAGGATTAATACTTGAATCTATCGTGAGATGTGGCTTTCTATTGTGTTTCTGACGTTGGTTGTAGCATGCTTATGGTACTGAGTGTTAGAATAAGCTGATTTAGATGACATTTAAATTGATTTAGATGACACATCAGTTGTTACAAGAGATTTGTTGTGATTGTGAAACGTATATAGTGCATGTATTGAGCAGGTTTAAGCATCCAACCTTCACATATTTGCATATTAAAGGCTCTGCTTTAGTTGATCTTGCTGCCTTCATTTTTGATATTTCCCTCTGTTCCTGTTTACTTTTTCATGTCTGAAACTTGTTATTTCCCTGAGTCCATGTCATTTTCTGTTTCTACCTTGTTATAGGCATTAATCATATTGTGTTGTGCATTTATGAGTTAAGTTTTATGCTACTTTTTTCTTTGAATTCTTGGTCATTATTCTGATGTGTTCTATTTCATATGAAAAGTTACAAAGGAAATACATCTACCTGAAGGGACAATGAGGATCTTGGGTGATGAACAAAAATCCAAATCAGAGAGGAGGAGCAAAAACAAACATGACCCCGGAAATAGAATGGAAGCTGGCACCTCCTCTGACCAAGGTAAGAAAAATCATAGAATCCAGGATTTTGTATAAGTTTGAAAAGTGCATTGAAAACTTTGAAAAGTGCATTGAAAGCTTTGAAAAGTGCATTGAAACATAGGAAAAGTGCACTGATAAATGACATAGGAAAAGTGCATCATTTGATTGAAAAAGTGCATTAAAAACTCTAAAAAGTGCATTGAAATGTTTCAAAAGTGCATTTATAAATGACATAGGAATAGAAAAGTGCATCATTTGATTACAAAAGTGCATTGAAAACTCTGAAAAGTGCATTGAAATGTTTCAAAAGTGCCATATTCAGCCGACTTCACTCCTCCCTCATTCAACTTGTTTGAAACTGAAGAGGATGATGTTGAATCTGAAGGAGGAGACAAGCAAGAAACAGATTCTGAACAAGAGCAGGTAAATGAAGTTGAAGAGGTTAATACACATGAAGAAAGGGAAGATCTCACCATAGTTGGAGGTAAAACAGATTCTGCAAATGAGAATGCATCCACTAGGCTACAAGAGGGGCCTAATGAACAACTAGTAGGTGAAAATGCAATTGTGATCGCGACTGAGATTGCTAAGGAGTATGACCAACAAGTTGTTCAACAAGTGGATGAAGGGGAAAAGGTTGAAGAGGAAGTGAAACAAGGGGAAGAAGAGAAAGTTGAAAAGGAGGAGCCATCAAAAGTACAAAAGCCAAGAAAGAAGCGGGTATACTTGTCAAAAAAAATTCTCTCTTTTCATTTAATACATTTGTGTTCATATTTTAATAAATATATATTTAATTGTTTTAATGTTGTATATTGGATAGGAAAAAAGAAAGATGGATAGTCCAAATCCTGTTGTTGTAGGAAAACGACACAAGAAAGCTGGAATTTCAGTGGTAAGCCCTTACGAAATGAGAATGATCAATATCTTCCATGAATTAAGACAAGAGGAAAGGCACATGTGGGAGTTTGCAGTTAAGCCACTTGGTCAGGAAAAGGAAATATATGGCAGTGAACAGTAAGTTCTATATTCAAATTCTTATTGTTTTCTTTTTCCCTTTTAAGATAAGAAAAAGTGCAACATAAAATGTGTAAAGTGCATCAAAAAATGTGAAAAGTGCATTCTAGATATAGGGGTAATACTAGACACGTATAAAAAGTGCACTCTTAAGTGTGAAAAGTGCATTGTTAATCATGAAAAGTGCATTCTTACGTCACATGTACCATGCTTATCAGTTTATAAACCACTTAGTCCTAAAAAGCATGTAAAAGTGCATTAAAAATATGTAAAAGTGTATTAAAAACAGATAAAAGTGCACCAGAACTAATAATAGTGCATAAGAAAAGAGGTGCAAGTATAATGTCAAAAAAGTGCATTAAAAACATGTAAAAGTGCATTAAAAACAGGTAAAAGTGCATTTAAAAACTGATCCTTTTTTGAACTGTTTTAAAAAGGAATTCCAGCTTTGTATTTTCTCATCTTCAAAAACCTAATGTGTGTGTTTTTGTTATGTAGAGAGGTGTTGTTCAAACGTGGTGATCTCACTGCCACAAGAGCAAATTTCTCTTCCATGTCAGAGGACTTGGCTCCTTGTGTATTTGATTGTTTCACTCTTTATGTCAACGAAATGGAGAGATTGAAGAGCAACGAGTCGCCTTCAAGATTGATTGGCAAAGTGTACAGTACTGTAAGTATTTCGAGGATTAAACGTGTATCTTTTGTAATTGTTATTTTAATTTTGATTTGACTTTTAAAGGAAATCCGTTTACACAGTCTGATGAAGTTACCCAAGATGTATTTGATGATGGAATGGACTTGGCTTTAGGAATCGTTGAGGGAAGGCTAATGAAGAATATCGACTTGGTAATTTTTTTTTTCATTAAAATTGCAAGTAAAACTGTTTTCACTTTAATTCCAGTGCTTGAAAAACTAACAAAGGTTTTGTCTCCATTTTGTAGATATTGATTCCTGTGATTTTGGAAAATGAAACTTACGTTGTAGTAAGTTTCAATTTGAAGATCAATGGAATTATGGAGCTTCTTCACAACTCAACAAAGAAGTAACAAATTGAAGAATTCTGTCAATTCAAGTTTTTTGACCTGGTAAGCCTTTTTTTATATTTGCTCCCTTTTCCAGATGTGTGTGTATTGAATAAGCTGATGAAGGTTGTTTCATGTGTGATGTCATGAGTATGAAATATTGATATTTGTATTCTGTTGCAAACTGATTGCATTGCATTAGATTTTGAACTGTTAGAAAATACTGGTAGTTCATTAGTCGATTCACTACTGTAATTATAGCAACATGATAACTACAACATGATTCTGTACTGGTAGTTCTTGAAGTCTAAATTTTATGCTAGATAAAACATTACCAGTTAATTGTTGGGATCTCCTTCTTTTGTGTGATGTAGACAATTGTTGATGTAGACAATTATTGGATAAAAAAGTGCATCTTAAATCAGAAAAAGTGCATCATAGAGTATAACAAGTGCGCCATATAGTAGTTGTATATAGAAAGTGCACCATGAAGTAGTAAAAGTGCATTTTAAACTGTGAAAAGTGCATTCATAAATATAATTATTAAATGATGTAATTTTATATCTTATGCTGCAATTTTATACCTTGCAGAAGACAAAGGTTATAAAATATCTCAAAAAGTGGAAGCTCTATGCAAAAGTTGGCAGGCTTGAAGAATACAATGGGATAGACAAGCTCAACCTCGAGTGGGAAGACCCAAAAAGTGATGTCAACGAGGGGATATATGCTATGCGTCATTTGGAGACATATATGGGTCCATCGAGCAAAATAGAGGAGTGTTGGGGGAGAAAACTCTCGAATAGTCAAATCATAAGGGCCATGGATATGCTAAGGAAGAAGTACGCCTACGCCATCATCAACTCAGAATGTAATGAAATGAAGAACACAGTGATGGAGAAGTTAAAGAATGTAGTAGCTCAGATGGTTAGAAAGTAGCCATGGCTACTTTCTAACCTTGAACAATTTAGATAGCTATGTTAGGACTTTAAGAGTCTACTTTTTTTGGAACTATTTCTTTGAACAATTTGATTATCGGATTTCTGAAAGTTGCAAGTGCTTTAGGATTACTTTTGTGGATCACAAGGGTCATGAGGTTTTTGTGGCGTGTTTTCTCTGAAATTGCAGTACAAAAACCTTTTTTTAGGGGAATATGATGCATTACTCAATGAATTAGTACTTATGTGGGTGAAATCAATTTTTCAGGATGCTGTTTGTTATGAATTAGTACTTGTCGTATTTTCTCTGATTTGCAATAGTGAGTGAATAAAGTAGAAGAAAGTGGGACATTTTCTCCTGGAATTTTGGTCATCAAAAGAGCTAGCTCCAAAAGCAGTAAAGTTAGCTCCAAAACCAGTAAAGTTTTGATTCAAGTTTTGTGGTTACACAAAACCAGTAAAGTTTAATTTCATGGCTTACTAACAACATACACATATTCCCAAAAGTGCATTGAAAAGTTCCAAAAGTGTAGTGAAAAGTTTCAAAAGTGCATTGTGACATAGGAAAAGTGCATTGATAAATGACATATGAATAGTGCATCATCTGATTACAAAAGTGCATTGAAAAGTTTCAAAAGTGCATTGAAAAGTTACAAAAGTGCATTGTGACATAAGAAAAGTGCATTCATAAATGGCATAATAAAAGTCCATAGTTAAAGTGCATCAATATAAAGATAAAGTGCATTAGGATATTGGTAAAAGTGCACCAATATATAGTTAAAGTGCATTACAAATACCATTAAAGTGCATCGATATAAAGCTAAAGTGCATTACATTCCTTTAAAAAAAATACTTAAATTGGTAATGATAAAGTGCAAAATTAATATTTATAAGGTCAAAAATGTCTAGATAGGTAAACTAAAAAATATAAAAATGATTTGTTGATGGTTGCCCTGAAGAATGAAGTCAACCTGAAAATAAAAAAAAGGGGACACATTAGAAGAAAGTCTTAAAACAGAAAAAAAGTAAACACAACAAAAATACTTACATGATGTATTTGGGTCAAATTCTTCCATCTCAGCAAATTCTTCACTTTCCTCAATGTTTTCCTTACCTGCATTTTTTGGAAATAAAAATGTAAATTTTTTGCCAATGCATAATGTCAAATAGTGCATTACAAACTTTAATAAAGTGCATCTAATGGATAAAAGGGTGCACTATAAAATAGAAAAAGTGCACTATATACAAGTAAAAAATGCAAAGTAATATACTTACAAGTTGACCTGTTGTGATTTGCATACTTCTTGCATCTACCACATTTTCTTTTCTTTTTATTGCTGGTTTGAATTCCGGACTCCTTACTACCTAGAATTCTCTTCCCACTCCCCTTGGTCTTAGCTTGTTCTGGTGGATGGATACTTATTGTTGTAGGCAATGATGTACCAGCAAATTCTTCAGCAATTTGTGCATTAAAGGAGCTAGAACTTTGCATAACCAAGCCTTTTTTCATAAGAGCTTCCTTCTGATCACTAATAAGGGACACAAAGTCTTTCAGATGTTGAGTAGTATCTCGCTCTAAAAGTCCCATGCAGCAGAAAAAGTCAGAAATCAGTGTATTTGTTAACTTTTGCCTCTCTTCCAACTCAGCACAATGATCAACCAATGAACCGACAATACTGAAAATCGGCTTTACGTTTGCAAGTTTAGTCCACCGAGTGAGGACAAATCTGCTGGGAATGCGTGCCATGTCCATGTTTTTAAAGACAAAAAACATGTGGCGACAAGGCATGCCAACACGTTCAAACTCTCTGCATGAGCAAACCACATTGTCATCATTCTGAGTGTACACAGTTTGCACTGTGGGCCTACCAGCTTGCACAATGGTGTATGTGATGGCTTCGTTTTCTGAGACCATACTAGTCAAACGACATTCAAAACAAGCAGAACATATTTCCGTCTGAATCAAATTGAAGACAGTCAATGTGAAAACCTATGCTGCATGCCTTTCTAACTCAAGGGTAGTCCTAAAATCAGGAACCATAGTGGAAGACTCGTAGTTCAGCTTTGACTGTGTATGTCTCTGAGCGTCTAATGCGCTATCAAAGTGCACTGATAGCTCCACAAGCCTGTAATTTCTATCGGTAAAGTGACCAAAGAAATTATTTTGTACCTCAGATATAGAAGTTGTCCTAACCAACCCACCGAACATTATATCTCTGAAGTAGGCTGGGATCCAATACTGACGAATAGCAAACATATCATGGAACCACTTTTTGTTGTCGAGTGGATAAGAATCTATCAGAGCCAACCATTTCTCCTCAAATTCAGCCGGCTCGAGAGAATAATTCCACACAATAGAATGAAGTTTCTCCTTGAAAGCTGGACCATCTGCATCAGCTTTTGTCTTCTCGGGAACCTTCTGCATGATGTGCCACATGCAAAGACGGTGATGTGCATTAGGAAATACACGCGCTATTGCAGACTTCATGGCCATATCTTGATCTGTGACTATTATTTTTGGATCATTCCCCATTGCTTTCTTAAACCTCTCGAAAAGCCAAACATAGGATTCAATATTTTCATTTAACAACAACCCGACACCAAATGTAACACACCTTTTATGATGATCCAAACCGGTAAATGGAGCAAAAACCATTTCATACCTATATGAAAAACAAAAAGAGAGTACACGACATGAAAGTGCATTGAAAACAGGTAAAAGTGCATTAAAAACAGCTAAAAGTGCACCCGAAAGTAATAATAGCGCATAAGAAAGAAGTGCAAGTATAATGTCAAAAAGTGCACTGAAAACAGGTAAAAGTGCATTATAAACAGGTAAAAGTGCACCCGAAACTAATAATAGCGCATAAGGAAAAAGTGCAAGTAAATGTCAAAAAATGCATTGAAAACAGGTAAAAGTGCATTAAAACCAGCCAAAAAGTGCAAGTATAAGGTCAAAAAGTGCACTGAAAACAGCTAAAAGTGCATTTAAAATATGTAAAAGTGCATTAAAAATAGGTAAAAGTGCACTCGAAACTAATAATAGCGCATATGAAAAAATATACCTATTAGTCCTGTATGTAGCATCAAAGGACACAACTTCTCCAAAGAAGGCAAAGTTTTTTCTTGAGATCGGATCAGCCCAAAACAGCCTTGTCAACCGGTCTTGGGAATCCACATCGTATTCAAAGAAGAATGCATCACAAAGTTCTTTTTTTTGATTGAATTTATCGATTAACACCTGAGCGTCTGAACCAGCAAAGAATGCCAACAAATCTCTTCGGAAGTTTTTGAAATCAACAAGTGAAGCCCCCACGTTTGAATAGCCACCTACAAGTTCCTTAAACACCCTATGGCATTTTGTAGGACCGACATTGGCTTTAGAACAATCGAGGATAAACTTCTTGTGGCCCATATGCAGATTTCGATTGGACTTTAAAAACTGCGAAAATCTACGCTCCACAGGCATATGTGTATGACGCTCTACAAATGTGCTCACTACATAGCCCTTTCTCCCGGCAAATTTAAAAACAATTCTTGCCACACAACCAGCCCGTTTCGATCTTCTTTGACGAATTCGTTTAATTCGAGTATCCTTGTAACCTTCTTTTGAACATGTCATCCACTTAGTTATGACAGTGTCATCTTTTGTATGGCGAGTCCCGTGACGAACTTCGAATGCACAAGAAGATGCATATCTTTTGTAGAACCCCGTACCTTCATCCAAAGTGGTGAAACGTTGACCTTCATATGGTTTCAACTCGGATGGACACGTGGGCAAATAGTATGTCGTTCCCCCTTGAGATAGCTCAATGGAATATTCACAACTGTTTTTAGGTGATTCCTCATTCAGAATAGTAGTTGAAGAAGAAGAGTTTGATGTCCCCGCTACAACTAACATAAAAAGGGAAATATAAAGGTGTTAGTTGAAAAGCAGTAAAAGTGCATTGAAAGTATAATAAAGTGCATTGTATACTAGTAAAAGTGCATTACTTAAATCAGTGAAAAGTAAAAAGTCATACAAAGTGCTATTAAGTAGCAAACGTGCACTCTTAGGTGTAAAAAGTGCATTATTAAATGTGAAAAGTGCAATAAAAATATGTTCTCTATAAGATCAAAATATATGTTCTCTAAACAAAATGAAAAGTGCATTGTTAAGTATAAAACGTGCACTATTAAGGCTGAAAAGTGCATTGTCATATACTAGTTATACTCCTTTTATGAAAAGTGCAAGTAACTAGGAAAAGTGCACTATTAAATCCTAAAAGTGCATTATTAAGTCCTAAAAGTGCATTATCAAACGAGAAGTGCAAAAGTGCGTTATTTAAGTATGAAAAGTGCACTAGTAAGCCCTAAAAGTGCATTCTTAAGTCATAAAAGTGCAGTATTAAGTCCCAAAAGTGCAACGTCGATTCACACAGTTCAATCGATTCACTCAGTTTGGATTCGTCTGGTACTGAGTTCGATTCACACAGTTCAATCGAAATCCAACTAGATTCGCACTTCACACTTGACCAGTTCAATTGATTCCCAAAAAATCACACTGATTCAATCCCTCTTACCACTTACAACACAGATTCAATCACACATTCAATCCCTCACACAGATTCAATCACACAGATTCCGGAAATTGTTCGATCTCGTTCAATGTATTTATGAATCCCTCTTACCACGTTCTGCCATGGTTGGAACGAGAGTCGCAAATTCAAACTCGTTGAATTTTGGATTCGGCGATGGCGATCTCGTTCGGTGCGATCTCCTTGCGTTTCAATCGAATTCCACGATCTTCGATATGCATTTTTGCGTTTGAACGAACCCTAGACAGAACAAATTAGAGAGTTAAAAGACGTAAATGCCCCCGCGTCTAATAAAAGGGGAAATAAAATCAGCCTTTGGATCTCCTTGATCCAAGGGTCCAAATTTCTCCTTCCGTTTCATGATAAGGGGATGTTTTATGGGAAATATTCTTGTATTATTTTTCTTATTGCCATTTAATTTTAGGATTAAACTAGTTATACCCGTCCGGCCATGCACGACTACATAAATTTAATACTTAAGTTATTTAATGATTATGATTTTAACTTAATATAAAAAAACTCATTTATAAGAACACATATTATATAGAGTTTTACAATTAGTTTCATGTGAAACAAAGCCAAAATTATTAAGGTGAGTCCCCTGTAATTTTAATTGCTTAATGATAATTTATTTATGCAAAAATATAAATAAAAATTATTTGAATTAGAAATTTTAAAAATCTTTTACAAAAAAATATAAAAAGGTAAAAATAATCTAAATTCTTGTACTTTTTATCAAATTCAATTCTTTAAAATTTTTTTAATAAAAATTAAAAATAAACTTAATAAGAAATGTTGAAAAATAAATAAATAATGATTTTTTAATGATAATAAAATCATTTATATTTACATAAATAATTCAAAAAGAAAATTAAGAAAAAGATAACGTAATTTTTTTAATCAAAAGTCAATTTAGGCAAGTAATTATCTAGATTGAAAGTTCTATTTTTTTATCGAAATTTTATTTAAGATAAATCTCTTACATAAATAGAATCAAAAGTCAATTTAGGCAAGTAATTATCTAGATTGAAAGTTCTATTTTTTTATCGAAATTTTATTTAAGATAAATCTCTTACATAAATAGATAAAAATAAAATAATTTTCTTTGATTTAAAATACAATTCGACTTTATTTTTTCATATAAATATGTAGAAATTTAATAGGAAAACTAAATTAATATATTTATCTTAATATATAATATAATATCTAATGTTCTATAATTTATTTTTAATTTTAGATAAAATCTTTTAGATCTATCCGAATTCCTAATATATAATAGATAACATCTTTATTTTAGATAGAATCTTTCCTGAATTAATTTATCTTATTTCTATATTATTTTAAAATAATATTAACATATATAAATTCCTAAAATAAAAAATCCTATGTGGCGAAATCCTAGGTGACTTAATGTGGGAACGACATGTAGGAAAATCCTAGATGGCGCAACGTGGTGCCCTTATTCCTTGCGTCTTTTATATATATACATAGATTCAATGAGCTAATGTGCTAGCCCTATTATGCAATTTTGGCATGATATTAGCAATTTGGACTAGGTGTTTGGACTTGACGATGATCTGTCGACTCTAAGATCATGATATTGTCAAGTACCAACTGAATCAGGGCCATCAGGCTAGTTATCACATGAATGCGTATTTGAAATTTGCATTAAAACTTACATTATAATGCGCAATTGTATAACTAGTCAATTTAATCAGTATTTTTGCGAAAAATGAAAGTTGCATATTCCACCTTGATATTTACTCGTGTTACTATTGGTAATATGTATTGTTGGTATACTAATTAACTAGTAGTTTCTTAAGTTCATACATTCTATTTCTTAGAAGATGTCTTTTTAGTCTTTTTTTAATTTGATAAAACATTAAAACATGTGTTTTTAATATTTTCACTTTTTTTTTCAATTATACATACCCCTATTAATTACCTTCTTTTTTCATGATTTTCCTCATGCATAGTTTTAGTCAAACAAGAGAAGCTAGAGGGTTGTCTAATTAATAGGGGTAAATTAGGTAAAACATTATTTCTTAATATACTAGAGTACTGATCCGTCTGTTGGACGAGACAGTGTTTATATCTCGTGTTTATTAGTTTTTAAATGTTCAAGTTTTTAGAAATCATAACATGTGATTATTCATATTAATTAATTTTATTATGAAATTATTGAATGTATATAAATTTTTTTGAAAACATACATATATAAATTATTTGATTATTTAATGAGTGCATACTTATTTAAGATATATGAATTTCTTTTCCGTCCTAATTTGACAGTCCAAACATTATTTTCATTATATATACTAAATCTACTATCGATGTTTAGGTTTATTTTTTGTAACTAATTTTTTCATATTTTGATTAATGCGATTTTCGTGTATATAAAATTGTGAATAATTAACAATAATATTTTATCTTTCATTTTCTTTCTAAGCAAAATTAATGGTCATTATATTATTTTATTTTAAAATAAGAAATAGGTAGTTGTAAATATTTATTTAATTTTCTTCAAAAAAGAATTTATATATTTATTGTAATTTAATGTTGGGAGAAATTATTATAAGAGAATGGAGTATTTATTAAACGTATTTGTTAAAATCCTTTTGTATTTCACAATATTTTTATTTATTTATTACAATAAGGTTGAATACAAAAAATAGAGCATTTATGTGGCTTCAAAGGGACAACTTTTATAATTCTTAAGATAAGATAAGATGCATAGAGTATTAAAAAGACACATCATAAGAAACGGAGGGATTATCATATATGTTGAATTGATATAAATAATTTGGTACTACGTATTATTTTGAGTTAATTTTTTTCAAAAGTATACGATGGTCCTAATATTGAATTAGGAGTAGGGTTGTAAATGAACAGAGTCGTTCGTGAAAAATTCTGTGTTCGACGCGGTTAAATCTTGTTTGTGTTCGGTTCGGTTTGTAAATGAACCAAACTTGAGTACAAATTAAGGCTCGAAAGATAAATGAACTGAGCATGAGTATAAGATAATCCGGCTCGTTTGCTCATGAGAAAACTCGATTATATGCTCATGAACAAGCTCGATTATACACTCATAAAAAAATTAGATTATACGTTCATGAATACTATACTATTGTTGGTGTACAAAATCTCGGCTTCAATTCGTATTAAATACACCAATTAAGAACTCCTCCTCTTCCGCTCCGTCTTCAATCTCTTGACCTAGAAAAACCTGCAAAACAATAGACACAGGGGGCGGGGACCCCCTAATCCACCTCCGATGCCTAAGTCAGAAGAGCAATTGTCGTTTGAGCGTCGAGGTACAACAAGAGAGCGATGAAACCCTAAACAGTCGAGCTAAGCGAATATTAGCCTGCCTAGGATTTCTGAATATGCTATGCACATGTGTCTCTCCCTACACGCCCTAGGGCGTGTATTTATAATGGAAGAAGGGGAGAAGGGGGGCCGAAAATTCTATCCATATGGCCGAAAATATTATCCTTCCCAGGCTGGCCAACTGCCTTAAAGCCCAAGTCGGGAATATTCCACCTTCTCTCCAATTTAATTCTATCCTTAAATAAAAGATAGACTCTCCCATTAAGTTGCATAACCGCCATATAATTTTATATGGAAAATAATAAAAATAACTGCGCAGTAATTTTAATAAATACCTTTATAGCGAAAATAACTATGGTAATTATGTTTGTTTTACCCGCTCACAACTATATATATTATATACAACATATAGTTTATGTTTAATTACATAGTAAAGGTGGTGTTTCTCAAACCACATAGTTTAAATTTTAGTTTCACCTGTTTGTATAATTGATAAGTAAACGAGTTGTTCATTGATTTCTCTCGAAGAAACTAAATGAGAGGTTTGTGAGCAAACTCGAGCGCGATAAATATTTAATTAATGAACCAAGCTCAAACAAGATTTCAAACTCGAACTATGTTCGCGTTCGAGCTCGAGTTCATCTATTTTTAACCGAGCCAAGCTTGAGCAACTCAAAGTTCGTTCAAATCGGTTGAATCTATATACTATTACTAAAGTCAAATCACTCAATCCTACGTGTCAATCATTTAACTATGCGACCTAAGCAAATTAATTTTTACATTTACTAATTTGCCAATCTAAATCTTCAAATATTACTTAATTCTACCACATTATAATTTTCAAATACTATTTAATTAGGTCACTTTACTTATTGGTGATTTGTCATATTATACTTTCCTTTTCTAATTAGGAGTTTGGTTCAAATGAAATAAACTCTTATCCTAAAACGTGAAACAAATACACTTTTTCTAGTTCGTATTGCACTTTTCATACAAAAGTGCACTGAAAAGTACAAAAAGTGCATTCCAACAAAGTGCATATGAAAATTGCAATGAAAAGTATAATAAGTGCAAATCCGAAAAAGTGCACTCTTAAGTAGTAAAAGTGCACTACAAACTAAGAAAAGTGCATTCGTTTTAGGATAAGAGTTCGTTTCAGGATAAGAGTTCGTCTTATTTGAACCCAACTCTTCTAATTAGAGTATCTATAAAAATAATTTTTTTTTATAAAAGGTATTAATTCTTTAAGATCAATGTATATAAAATCATTACTATATCTTTCTTAATTAGCTTACGTCTATGTAACTTTTTAAAATCAATAAATATTAAATAATTGTATTTTAAAATAAATTTAGATTACATAATTATATAAAGGAATAAATTTATTGTATTCTCTTCTATGCAAATATATTCCTAAAATATCATGGTTACTTTTTCTTCTTATTCAATAATTATATATATTTCCTTAACGAGTATTTCAATTTGTATTTTTAAATATTTATTTAGATCAATTTTCTAAAGTAATTAAACAATTGTATTTTTAAGATCAATTTATATGAAATAATTTCATAAAACAATATCTAACATGCACGTAACTTTGTAAGATCAATTTATATTAAATAATTGTATTTCAGGATCAATTTATGTTAAATAATTACATAAAAATATTTTTTGAATTTTTATGTAAAAATGAACTATACTGCAATGTATCGTCGAATGAACCACTTACTCCTTCTAAGTGTTCAAATGAAAGCTCATCCTATATGATGATAATGGAAACAAACTTACAGATCGAAGGTCAACTTTTCACTTCCAGTTCCAAAAAACTTTGAAGCACGAAGAGAAAAATTAAGTTGTTTGCAGATCCAATGCAAATCACTGTAATATTACAATATTAATTTTCTTTCTCAAATATTATTTCGAACATATTTTTCTTATTTTAGTCTTATAGTTATTTCAAATATATTTTTTTATTGGTTATTTTATTTAGTATTTGGAGGTTAAATTATATGAAGTTATTAACATTAAGTTATATTTTATTTATTTAAAAATAATTATTAATATTTACTTAAATTATTTACTTATTTATAATAAGTATATCAAACAACTATTAAAAAATTCCATGCAAGGAGAGGTAAATCAACTAGTTCCAATTCTATTTAGGAGCAAATCCGATCTATTTTAGCCCCAACCATCCGGCCTCCTTCGGAATTTCCCTAATAATATATCAACGAATGATGACAAGTGCTTTTCTTCAGCAAGTATATATCTAAGTCAAACTGTCCTCTGTATTGCAATTTAGAACAAGTGGTACTAAATGGGTGGTAGATCTTCCATCTTGAAAGGATAATCCACTTCCTACTAACAATTAACAAACATCATAGCTAAAGCAACAAATCCAATGTGGCCACACAAATAATACCCAACGAAAAAAATAATCAAATCTCAATTCAAGACACTAATACGGAGTACTATTTAAACCTTGCATTAATTGTCAATTCCTCTCCCTAATCCTAGTGGTTTTGATTCCATTGCTCCTATTAATTTGGTGAAGCCAAAAGTTAAAGCTGAAATGAGGATAGCAATTATGTTCAACGCTCAATCATTTGTGGTCGAAAGTAAACTGCAGGGTTTTAATAAAATGAAGAAATAGATTTTGTAACATCATCCTATTTGAACCATTCAAACTTAGACCATACTAGTAATTCATTTGTTTCAGGTTACTAAAGTCAAGGTTAATGGTGAGATTGAACAAGTTGATACGTTTGAAACCTATACTTATTAATATGGTTTAATTAAATTACATCATGATAGCATCATTCCACCTGACCGAGCTCTTGTTTGACGGCGACCATTTTATTAGGAAGCTGAAAGTTTGGAGATACACATGTATATTACAAATGAAACATTGAGAACATGATCGACTACAATCTAATGCTTGGATGCAAATGGACATTTTGCAGCATCACCGGAATCCGAGTCAGCATTCTTCATAAACCCAGATAAGAGCTCTCCCGGATCCTAGTAGACCTCCACCTCTTCTACTTTCAGAGACTCGTCTACCTGTGAAGTCCATCCAAGTGACATATATGCAACTCAAAATCATGAATACAAACTGGGCGCACGTCCACACAAGAAAAGTCGAGCTTAACTCTTACCTTAAGATAGCCCATGCCGAAGAACTCAACCATATCCCCTGTAGGAGGATGGCCCTTGAAAGGGCCTTCAAAATAGCCCCAATGCCTAAACTTGAAGGCAATGCAAGGAGGACCCGAGAAGACGCTTATGACTTCCCAGGCGAACCCTCTAGGAAAGGCTGATCGAAAGGCTTCGTGAGAGGACTCAAAGCTCTCCTCCTCCGCCTTGTACACCTGATACTTGTCTGGTAGAGAGCTCATCAGCAGAGCATTGTAGCTCCCAATCCTTAAGCACTCTTCCCCTTGTATACCTGCCCTTCCATTCACGCCGAGTTTGAACTTGTCTGGGTTCACCGACTTGAACTCCTCCAGCCGGGTTTTGTGCGAAAGCTCCATCTCCCATGTCTTGATCGCGTTCTGAACCACTTCTTCTAGCGACCCTGCAGGCCATACCTGTTCATTTTGTTATGCTAGTCAGGACTTTCACATATATATCCATAATCCATGCTATGCTAGTCAGTCATACTATACTATACTATATGTACATATATATCAAAACCATGTCTAATTTGTTAGCTAGCTATTGTATTTTTATACTTAGGTGCAACTATATATATTAATACAGAGGTGTTAGGTGTGTAAAAGTGACAGAAATTTTACCTTACTCCTGCCTTGCTCAAAGAGAAGGTTGACATCATCATAAGTGGGAGGGCAACCATGTCTCCATGCTACGCTTTTAGCTTCTTCCTCGTTCAGAACTGACCTATACTTGTCGCCTTCCATCGATCCGGATGGTTTTTTGATACGAGACCTTGTTTGTTTGTGGAATCAAGAAAGGATTGAAATCTCTATGAAACCTCCTGTCCTGTTTGGATGACAATAAATGGGTGGAGTGCGGGGTTTTATAGAGCCAGTGGCTGGTGAGTTGGGACGATCATGATGGTGTAGGAGTACTACCAAAATACTTCCTCAATCAATTATTTTAGTGTACGGGTACAAAAATAGTTTTAAAACATCAATAATGAGGGTTCTTTTTAAAAACAAATAATAGTCAATATTTGAAAATTCAGATCTAGATTTTTTTAACCCACATTTTGGAAAGGAAGCAAAACCAGCTCGACTTAATGAAAAAAAATATAATAGATTTAATTTTTTATCTAAGTAAATATATGAACACATATAAAGATTTGAACCTTTGACATGCTAACATCTCTTTTATATCTCGTACCATAAGACCACCCTATATATAAGTAGTTAGATATAATTTTATTGTTTTTATAAAGGAATTAGTGTAGGTCACTAGGTTGGTCCGGTGCTTAGCATGTGATAAGGCTTAATAATTGATTTACTATATATATTAAAATTGATAAAGGTAGCCATAAATTTATGTTTATCGGTTTTAAAAATGTAAGGGTAGTTGACATTCCAACCAATACGAATGGAATTGCATCTGCTCCCATGCTGCAGCAGGGAGGAGAAAGGGCCCCTGGAATGGAATCTTGCATTTTTTTTTTATTTTTTACAAAGAAAGAAATTAAAGTGACCACTAATAAGCTAGTGGTCTCCTAGAGTATGTTGTCGGATGAGGGTAAGTAAACCCGAGTCAACTACAAGCGGGATAGAGGAGACGCGTCTGAAAGATCTAGCGATGAAGTCCGCCACCGAATTACACTTACAAAAGACATAAGAGATATTCTTACCCTGAAACCGGACAAGCAAGTAATGGATGAATACTAAAAGTGTAATATAAATTTAAAGAACAATAAGTTTTAATGGAATGGATTCTTACAATGTCTTAAATGATAAAAATACATTTAATAATAAATTAGGTTGGGTGAATACTAAGTCTAATATAAATTTATGGAAAGAATAAAACCTAAAATGTTCGATTACATACCAACGTATTAACTTTAAGTAATTTTATTCTCCTTAGAAGATGCCATTTTTAGGACGCTTTTTAATGTCATTCTTAGGACGGCTAGGATGCCAGATGAATGGAGGCTTAATAAGTTGATCCCTCTGTACAAGAATAAGGGAGATGTACAGCAGTGCGGCAACTACAAGGGTATTAAACTCCTTACCATACGATGAAATTGTGGGAGAGGACCATCGAGCTGAGGTTGAGGAGATAAGTCAAAGTGTCCGAGAATCAGTTTGGTTTTATGCATAGGAGATCGTCTATGGAGGCTATCCATCTGTTAAGGAGGCTTTTAGAGGCATATAGAGAGAGGAGGAAGAACCTTCATATGGTATTCATTGACCTAGAGAAATTGTATGACAAAGTGCCGAGAGAGTTGGTTTGGAAGAGTTTGGCAACCAAAGAAGTGTCTGGCACTTTGATTCAGATTATCAGAGATATGTATGAGGGCTCGATGACTAGTGTCTACACCCCAGGAGGAGACACAAAGTACTTCAAGGTGGAGGCTGGTCTACATCAGGGCTCAGCCTTGAGCCCCTTTCTATTCACGGTGGTGCTGGATGTTTTGACATGGGAAATTCAGGGAGATATTCCTTGGTGTTTGTTGTTCGTGGACGACATTGTCTTAGTGGATGAGAATAGAGATGGAGTTAGTAGCAGGCTTGAGACATGGAGGGATAAGTTGGAATCTAAAGGATTCAAACTGAGCAAAATCAAGACGGAATATGTGGAGTTCAAATTCGGGCAAGGAGCAAACACCAGTGACGAAGTTCGTTTAGGAGGGGAAATCATTGTAAAGAAGGAGAGCTTCAGATATCTGGGTTCAGTGCTACAGAGCAATGGAGGCATCAATGAGGATATTACGCATCGTATCCAACGAGGTTGACAAAAGTGGAGGGCAGCTTTAGGGGTTCTGTGCGATAAGAAGGTCCCACTAAAGCTCAAGGGTAAGTTTTACAAGACAGTTATCAGACCTGCCATTCTTTATGGGGCAGAGTGTTAGCCAATCATGAGGGTACATGTGCAGAGATTGATGGTAGCTGAGATGAGAATGTTGAGATGGATGTGTGGGCACACTCTATGGGACATGATCAGAAATGAAGACATCAGGAGCAAGGTAGGAGTGGCCAGTATAGGGGATAAGCAACGAGAGTCGAGACTCAGATGGTTCGGACATGTATAGAGGCGGGGTACAGGGAATCCTGTCCGCAGGTGTGAGAGCTTAGACCTTTGGGACTTTCACAAAGGCAGGGGACGACCTAAGAAATATTGGAGGGACGACATAAAATAGGATATCGAGCAATTAGGAATTTCAACAGAGCTAGCAAAATGTAGAGATAGCTGGAGGGAGAATATCAAGGTGGTAGATAGCTAAGCGCTAGGATAGACGGTCCATCGTTGTTTAAGTGTTTGGTTCTATTATGCTTTGTTCTGTTTTTCCGTTCTGTTTTGCTATGTTTGTCTAGGGTGTGTCAGTGCTCTTTATGCTTTATGGTGGTGTGTTGCTTGTTTTGGGTGTAGACCTTTGTCCTGTGCTTGTGGGGTTTCTGGTTGGTGGTCATACTTGGGCCTTTAAGGGCTCTCCCCCTCAACGTTAAGCCAGGGGTGCTCCCATCGTGGCCCCTCAGATTCTGCTGAAGCGGAGTTACATTGGGTCATTATTGTTGTTGTTGTTGTTGTTGTTGTTGTTGTTAGAAGATGCCATTATGGGCGATGATAACATATGACCCATGGGGGCAATCAAATTGATTCTTTGTAAAGGTCAAACTACACATTTTATGAGTGTTTATGAGCCTCATGTGGCAACTAAACATGTGAGTTTTTGGAAAGAGCAGGAAGTTTCAGTCAATAGCTTAGTTGGGCCTATTGTTATTAGTGGAGACTTCCAACTATATTCGTTTTTTTCATGAGAGGGGTAGCGGATTAGGGGGTCTTCATTATGATTCTGATATTTTAATAGCTTGGTAAACCGACTTGGCCTCATTGACATGGGTTTATTAGGTCCTCAGTTTACTTGGAGTATGAGGATTTATGACTTTTCGATGATTTTGAAGAAGCTCAATAGTGTGTTTACCAATATGGAAGGCCACCTCCTATGGCCTAAAGCAAGGGTCAAACATCTATCTTGTTTCTCTTAGGATCATAGCCTAATCCCTGCCTCTTTTGAGCCTGATATGAATATAAACAAGAAGAAGCACCCTTTTAGGTTTGAGGCTACTAGGCTTTCGCATCTGGTGTTTAATAGTAAGGTGGCCAAAGCTTGGTCGGCCTCTTCAAATGCTCTGCTCTCGTTGCGTTAAAAGACAATCTTCTTGCTTGGAACAAAAAAGTGGTAGGGAATATTCATATTTGTAAGCATAAGTTGATTGATAAAATTATGACAGTGTAGAGTAATCCGAACAAAGGGACGTGTAGAGATCTTTTGGATCTAGAAGCCAATTTGTAACTAGACTTGGAGTTTTTTTTAGAGTAGGAAGATATTTTATGGTTCCAAAAATCTCATGAGCAATGGATAACTCTTGGATATTGGAACACTTTTTTTTAACACTGCCATAATTATTCGTTGAAAGAGGAATAAGATTGAGGGGCTTTTGGGCCTGAGTGGCTCTTGGGTTGAGGATAATACTGCTATGGAAGGGACGATGTTAGGAAATTAATCCTTTGAAGAAACCAAGATCGATAATTCTAAGATATTAAAAACACTAATTACATATCTGAATCCATGATAATGATCGAACTTCTTGCAGAATCTAAATCGATAGTTAATGATAGCCACAAGTATGTAGCCTTCCTTAGCCAAATCTCTTTCTTTAGAGTTTTGCTTCTCTTTGATGGGTAGAGAATTTTGAAACACTAAATGATTTAGCGTATTGTGGACAATAACCTAAAATCTCTATTTATTTGACCTAAGAGAATCCCATTAGGCCTATTGAGCCAATCCGGTATCCATCCATTGGGCTCGTACCAATTATTTAAAGTCTATGGGCTTTACCTAATTGAATCACTTAAATTAAACCCAATATAATGAGCCATATAATACAATTGTTCCATTAAACTAGAAGGCTTTGCCGGTCCGATGGACGAGATATAAATTTGTGTTTTTTCCATGAGAATAAAAAGGTTTGAAGGGATTTGTGATCATCTGTAGGATTTTTCTTTGCATTTTGTAATAAAAGTAAAAACAAGGTTGATTAAATGTCCTATGGAGTTGGTGTGGTTAATGCTTGAATTTTGTTGAGGCTTCTTGGATGTTGTAATCTTCTTTACTTCAATATTCTCCTATTTATTTGACATCTTGTCTTGAGTATAAACATATAGCAGCACTCGTACTCGTGTTGTAGGTAAAAAGTGATTATGACATCTTTGAATATTAATGAGCATGCAAATGTTAAAGTTGGTTACTATTCACTTTCCAAGTTACACCAACAATGGGAACAAGTTCGACAACATCAGCAAACAAAAACGACCATAGCAAGTATAGGCAACCGACGCATCAACAACAATACCCACACGGAGGGAATCAGGCGGAGGTGGCCAGCTCACCGTGGTGCCCGCAGCCCGACCCCGCGTCAACCAACGTACCTGCGCGAGAATAGATTATCGATGTTGATTCCTACCAAATCCGAGTAAATCTGACCCAAAAACTCTCTTACTCTTCTTTGTTTTTCTAAAAATCGAGATTTCATAAGGATCTGATGTGAATTTGAAGAAGATACAACCCTTTTTATAGTTGGATTCACACCCTTTGGATTCCCCTAATTGAAACCCTAGAATTCAATTGACCCAAAATTGAATCCGAAAATTTAATAAACAAACACGAATTCGTTGAATTCCTGGCAATACCTTGTTTTCGATGCCGATTTGGATCATGCTGAAGCGGAACGTCATTTGTGTTAAATGTTCCAAGCACTAATGCATGTGTCGATTTGGATAACGATGGACATGAAGGGTTAAATAAACAATTGATATATTTCAGAATATAGAGCATTTATATATTTCAAAATATAGATCATTTATTGGACTTTGAGGGAGAGTTTTATATGTTGTAAAGAAAGATATGTAAACCCACATAATAAAGATTAAAAAATCTAACAGTCTCCCACCTGGGATACATTTACATATGAACCAAAAGAATAATTATATTAACCAAATTCCTTATGTGTACACATTTTTGACTAATTCTTTAGACTTCACCTTGATACCAAAATGGCCCGTCTCTTATACCAATATGAGATCAAGACGACATTCGCCATAGATCATTGTAACTAAACCTTCCGTTTTCACCAAACTAGTATATTCAATGACATGGATCAAGTACGGATGAGTGACATGGAAATTACATGCAACGTGATCTTAAAACATGTCTATTTCCAATTGGTCCTACTTTATTAGGAGATCAATCCAAAAAATTCTGAAATAAGTCCAGTAATCATTATGAATTAAATCATAACAACTTTATTATGCATAAATTAAATATAGAATATCTTATACATACTCCCACTAAACCAAAGTACCATAAGAATTCCAACACACAAAGAGCAGAATGCTCATCGAAAACTTTAGGAAGCAATCATTGGTTAAAGGATCCGATAACATGGAGTTGTCCTCATATATTCTATAAAATGCTTGAGTATCATGAATTTCTTCCTTCATGAACAAAAAATCTGATTTGATGTATTTCTCCATTCAACAATGTAATACTCGGGTTCGATTACGTTCGTCGGGGTCGAAAATTGATATTTCATTTGGAAGCAATTGAAATTTCTTAACGCGCAAGTAGCATCTTGATTTAAAAATAGTTACTAACAATTATTAATGCTTAATAATTTATATCCTAATGTATTTTTAGTCTTAAACTAATCTATCCTTAACCTAATCCTACCTTTTAATTAAGGACCCTTTACTCTTCTTAATCACCGCCGCCAAAGGATATTAAAAATGAGCCTCTTTCTCGCCCTCTTTCTTCGAATAAAACACCGCCTCGACCCTCGTATTCATCTCATTCGAAAAATTGATGTGTGTAGCTTTCTTCCCCGTAAGCAACAACATTGTTGTTCTATCAAGACACCACACCACACACGACTCCTCTTGCTTGCCTTCGCATTCATCAAGCATGGTTGTTGCATTGAGAATCGGTAACGACTCTATCCTTGATCACCGATGCCGTCTGTTGCAACAGGAGGAAGAAGCCTAGTCACCGTCGTGCTATTCTATTGCCACCTCCCTTCCACGATCGTTGGGAATGTGATCACTCGGTTCATTTTAAATCTAGCATTACACTTGGAAATCGTCATTTGAGGTAAGTCGTTCTACGACTTGCTTGGTTTTCATTCAGTTCATGTTAGACGTTGTGATGTGCTTGTAGGATTGTTTTTGGGGAACTAGTCCCTACTGCATTGTTTATGAAAATTGTATTTTTTTGTGATGTGTGTGTCATTCGTTTTTAATTAGTTTTATCGTATGTGAAATATTATGAATATTTTTTTCTGTGCTTGGTTTGAGAACCATGCAATGACGTGGAAGAGTTGCATTGCTAGAATGACATGCAATGATGTAGAAGGGTTGCATTGTCTCGTAGAATGCAATGGCAAAAAAGGTTGCATTGCCGCAAAATAAATTGTTTGGGTGCGTGTGATGTGTACCTGCCCTAGCCCTAGAGTCTCGAGACCGTGGAGACCCCCTTGGGCTAATCCGCAACTCCGTAGGACTCGTGACAAGACCCGTGGTCCGCCTCACCATCGGCACTACGACCCTGACCGCTCGAGTCGTGCCAGCGCCGGGCCAACCCGGCGTCGGCACATGAGGTTCTTGCGTCGCGCCTCTCGGACCGACGCACCAGCCCTTGGAACTGCCGAGTCCCACGCCCTCGGTACCGAGTCCCAAGTCTTGGTACCGCCCTCCAGGCCAACGCCTTGGCCTTGTCGTGCCACGCCTAGCGTGTCGCGACAGCCCTTGCGCATGCGCTGGCGCGCCGACGCCCTTGTCGCGCCGCGCCAGCCTTGTCACGGCCTTGTCGCGACACTCGCGACATGGCCACCGTGACCACTATCCGTTTTTACCATATTTAGTATTATTTCCTTTCCGAACCTTTCTATTTATGTCATTTCTATTATTGTTTTGATTTATGGGCTTGGGCCTAACGTTGGGCCACTTGCATGTGTAACCCTAGTTAGCCCCCACGCCTCTTTAGGGTTTTCTAGGAGCTCCTCTATAAATAGGAGCCTCCTCTATTGTATTCGGCACGCTTTGTTTTGATTAATGTTATGCTGTCGAGTTGTCTCCAGAACATGTGAACCCCGTTGGGAGATTCACGAGAGGATCGAAGATGGACTCGTAAATGGTCGTCTCTCGTATGGTTGGATAGATTTTAGAGTCGAATCGACTAGACTTTGGTGAGAAGAGAATTGAAAGGATGAGAAGGTGATCTCTTTTGAGGGAGATCGGAAGAATATGGGATGAGAAGAGAATATTGGGTTGACGCCTTTATGAAGTGTTCTGGAGAAATCTCGACAGCATAACATTAATCAAAACAAAGCGTGCCGAATACAATAGAGGAGGCTCCTATTTATAGAGGAGCTCCTAGAAAACCCTAAAGAGGCGTGGGGGCTAACTAGGGTTACACATGCAAGTGGCCCAACGTTAGGCCCAAGCCCATAAATCAAAACAATAATAGAAATGACATAAATAGAAAGGTTCGGAAAGGAAATAATACTAAATATGGTAAAAACGGATAGTGGTCACGGTGGCCATGTCGCGAGTGTCGCAACAAGGCCGTGACAAGGCTGGCGAGGCGCGACAAGGGCGTCGGCGCGCCAGCGCATGCGCAAGGGCTGTCGCGACACGCTAGGCGTGGCACGACAAGGCCAAGGCGTTGGCCTGGAGGGCGGTACCAAGACTTGGGACTCGGTACCGAGGGCGTGGGACTCGGCAGTTCCAAGGGCTGGTGCGTCGATCCGAGAGGCGCGACGCAAGAACCTCATGTGCCGACCCCGGGTTGGCCCGGCGCTGGCACGACTCGAGCGGTCAGGGTCGTGGTGCCGATGGTGAGGCGGACCACGGGTCTTGGCACGAGTCCTACGGAGCTGCGGATTAGCCCAAGGGGGTCTCCACGGTCTCGAGACTCTAGGGCTAGGGCAGGTGCACATCATCCTCCCCCACTTAGATTCGACGCGTCCTCGCGTCGAGCGTCGGAGTGGAAGGCACTTGACATCCGTAGAAACCTGCAAAAACAAAGAAATGGAATCGAAAAGAGAGGGTCCTTTACAAAGAGGAATCGTCAGTAAAGTATAAAAAGAAAGACAAGGAAAACTCCCTAGAAGTGGTTGTGCCGGGGACAAATCAAGTGGGGTTGGCTCGTAATCGTCCGGCCTCGGAGAAGATCCAGGGTCCCAGCTCTTGAGTCCCGTAGCTCCCTGCATTTGGAGCCAATTCGCACTAGGAACGCCGACAAAATATGGTTGGATCGAGCCAAGGTACGAAGTCCCCGAAACTGCGACGGCGTCGGGCGCCGAGGGGTTGTCCATCGGCGTGCGTCCTTGTTTCACCATTGTCCCTAGGCTGTCTTCATGGAGTGCATATGTAGGGGACATTTCGGATCCATTTGAATCAGAAACGCCGCTGAAAGTGGTGTCATGGCCAGAAACGCCCTTAGCGTCTTGTGCCGGCGCTAGCGGTGCCGTGCCGGTCTCCCTAGGATTGGTATGTTGCCTTTCGGCGTCATCCTGCACACGTCCACTAAAACACACAAGGGAAAACAAGTTAGTATGAAAATCAATGGACAAAGGTGGAGGTACTAACCTGTCAACCACGGAGTCGGTGTGTGCCAAGACGACCTCGGTAGGAGGAATGGAGGGCGCGTCCTCTTTGCTAATCTCGAGAAGGAGCGCGTGGGCCTCGGCCATGGGAGGAGCAAGAGGGACCGCTGGCTCGGAAGCCATTGTAACATGCTCAGCGGGCGCGCTAATTGCCTCGACCACGGGTAACGATGTCATGTGGCCCGTGGCCATCGGCGCTCTCGTGGGGGCGACCGCCGAATGGCTTATAGAAAGCTCTCGCGCTTGGGTCATGCGCCAAAGGATGGAGTCCTTAAAGGAGAGGGCTTTCACATGGGGGAGAAAATGTGGAACCATCTTGAGTAAAAGGTGGGTCCACGTCTTTATAGGACGCCGTTGTTGATAATATCTATCCTCTTGTACTCGTGCAAACCATCTTCGAGCATATCCGGTGAAGCATCCAATCGCAATGTCAAATTGCTCGTAGTTGTTGTAGTTTCGTTGCCCGAAGTACGTGGCCATGTGCTTGGCCCATGCCAAGAACGCTCCGGGGTCGTCAGACCCGGCAAAGCATCGCCGGTGAATGCCTGACATAATAGAGGACAGAGAAGAGTAACAAGTCCAACAATCAACAAAGCAAAAAGAAACGTCGAGACTTTGTAAGACTCACCACGCAAGTACTCTTAGTTTGCACGAAAAGTACTCGAAGGGTATGGGAGGCTAGGATCTCGACGTGCACAAGTATGGAACAAAGAGAGTAAGAACAAGCAAGCACAAACAAGCAAGTAAGAAGAGAAGTGATGTGGCGTCGGCTTTGGGTAAGCCTTGGCACGAGAGAGGAAAGAATAAGATTTGGGATCTCGGCCTTAAAGGGGAAGGCGAGATTGTATGATTAAAGATAGAAACAAACAAGATATGCAATCAATCACAAAGATATGCAATCAATCAATTAGTTGCAAATCAATTAAGAGAATATTTTGTGGGATAGGAGAGAGAGAGATCCGATTGCCTTCTGGGAACACTTGCCTTATTTTGGCTTGTGTGTCCCCACAAAATCTTTTTTTTTTTTAATTTATGAAAGGATAAGATTGCCTTATTTTGGCTTTCCTTATCCAATTTTTTTTTCTAATTTCGGCAACTAACAAAGATATGGGATATATTTCCCAAGATTCTTGCAACAACTAAGGAGATTTGAGATAAGGCCAAATCTGACCAAATCTCGCACCAAACAACCTATGCACACGACACACACAATCAAATCAATCGAACAAAGCAAGTAAGATGCAAGCAAAATTCGAAAACTCGATTCAATGAACCAATGCAATGTGCAAGTCGGCGGTTTTGGCGAATTTTTGTGTGGATTTTTCTGAATTTTTTTTCGAAGCAAATAACGATGGATCTAAGTGAATGATGGTAGATATGGCGGAAGCTAATGAAAATGGTGGTAGAAAAAAAAATTCGTGCAAAAAACGAGTAAAAGCGAGAGAAAGACTTACGCAATCCGAGGCTCTGATACCAGTTGATGTGAACCCCGTTGGGAGATTCACGAGAGGATCGAAGATGGACTCGTAAATGGTCGTCTCTCATATGGTTGGATAGATTTTAGAGTCGAATCGACTAGACTTTGGTGAGAAGAGAATTGAAAGGATGAGAAGGTGATCTCTTTTGAGGGAGATCGGAAGAATATGGGATGAGAAGAGAATATTGGGTTGACGCCTTTATGAAGTGTTCTGGAGAAATCTCGACAGCATAACATTAATCAAAACAAAGCGTGCCGAATACAATAGAGGAGGCTCCTATTTATAGAGGAGCTCCTAGAAAACCCTAAAGAGGCGTGGGGGCTAACTAGGGTTACACATGCAAGTGGCCCAACGTTAGGCCCAAGCCCATAAATCAAAACAATAATAGAAATGACATAAATAGAAAGGTTCGGAAAGGAAATAATACTAAATATGGTAAAAACGGATAGTGGTCACGGTGGCCATGTCGCGAGTGTCGCGACAAGGCCGTGACAAGGCTGGCGAGGCGCGACAAGGGCGTCGGCGCGCCAGCGCATGCGCAAGGGCTGTCGCGACACGCTAGGCGTGGCACGACAAGGCCAAGGCGTTGGCCTGGAGGGCGGTACCAAGACTTGGGACTCGGTACCGAGGGCGTGGGACTCGGCAGTTCCAAGGGCTGGTGCGTCGATCCGAGAGGCGCGACGCAAGAACCTCATGTGCCGACCCCGGGTTGGCCCGGCGCTGGCACGACTCGAGCGGTCAGGGTCGTGGTGCCGATGGTGAGGCGGACCACGGGTCTTGGCACGAGTCCTACGGAGCTGCGGATTAGCCCAAGGGGGTCTCCACGGTCTCGAGACTCTAGGGCTAGGGCAGGTGCACATCATCCTCCCCCACTTAGATTCGACGCGTCCTCGCGTCGAGCGTCGGAGTGGAAGGCACTTGACATCCGTAGAAACCTGCAAAAACAAAGAAATGGAATCGAAAAGAGAGGGTCCTTTACAAAGAGGAATCGTCAGTAAAGTATAAAAAGAAAGACAAGGAAAACTCCCTAGAAGTGGTTGTGCCGGGGACAAATCAAGTGGGGTTGGCTCGTAATCGTCCGGCCTCGGAGAAGATCCAGGGTCCCAGCTCTTGAGTCCCGTAGCTCCCTGCATTTGGAGCCAATTCGCACTAGGAACGCCGACAAAATATGGTTGGATCGAGCCAAGGTACGAAGTCCCCGAAACTGCGACGGCGTCGGGCGCCGAGGGGTTGTCCATCGGCGTGCGTCCTTGTTTCACCATTGTCCCTAGGCTGTCTTCATGGAGTGCATATGTAGGGGACATTTCGGATCCATTTGAATCAGAAACGCCGCTGAAAGTGGTGTCATGGCCAGAAACGCCCTTAGCGTCTTGTGCCGGCGCTAGCGGTGCCGTGCCGGTCTCCCTAGGATTGGTATGTTGCCTTTCGGCGTCATCCTGCACACGTCCACTAAAACACACAAGGGAAAACAAGTTAGTATGAAAATCAATGGACAAAGGTGGAGGTACTAACCTGTCAACCACGGAGTCGGTGTGTGCCAAGACGACCTCGGTAGGAGGAATGGAGGGCGCGTCCTCTTTGCTAATCTCGAGAAGGAGCGCGTGGGCCTCGGCCATGGGAGGAGCAAGAGGGACCGCTGGCTCGGAAGCCATTGTAACATGCTCAGCGGGCGCGCTAATTGCCTCGACCACGGGTAACGATGTCATGTGGCCCGTGGCCATCGGCGCTCTCGTGGGGGCGACCGCCGAATGGCTTATAGAAAGCTCTCGCGCTTGGGTCATGCGCCAAAGGATGGAGTCCTTAAAGGAGAGGGCTTTCACATGGGGGAGAAAATGTGGAACCATCTTGAGTAAAAGGTGGGTCCACGTCTTTATAGGACGCCGTTGTTGATAATATCTATCCTCTTGTACTCGTGCAAACCATCTTCGAGCATATCCGGTGAAGCATCCAATCGCAATGTCAAATTGCTCGTAGTTGTTGTAGTTTCGTTGCCCGAAGTACGTGGCCATGTGCTTGGCCCATGCCAAGAACGCTCCGGGGTCGTCAGACCCGGCAAAGCATCGCCGGTGAATGCCTGACATAATAGAGGACAGAGAAGAGTAACAAGTCCAACAATCAACAAAGCAAAAAGAAACGTCGAGACTTTGTAAGACTCACCACGCAAGTACTCTTAGTTTGCACGAAAAGTACTCGAAGGGTATGGGAGGCTAGGATCTCGACGTGCACAAGTATGGAACAAAGAGAGTAAGAACAAGCAAGCACAAACAAGCAAGTAAGAAGAGAAGTGATGTGGCGTCGGCTTTGGGTAAGCCTTGGCACGAGAGAGGAAAGAATAAGATTTGGGATCTCGGCCTTAAAGGGGAAGGCGAGATTGTATGATTAAAGATAGAAACAAACAAGATATGCAATCAATCACAAAGATATGCAATCAATCAATTAGTTGCAAATCAATTAAGAGAATATTTTGTGGGATAGGAGAGAGAGAGATCCGATTGCCTTCTGGGAACACTTGCCTTATTTTGGCTTGTGTGTCCCCACAAAATCTTTTTTTTTTTTAATTTATGAAAGGATAAGATTGCCTTATTTTGGCTTTCCTTATCCAATTTTTTTTTCTAATTTCGGCAACTAACAAAGATATGGGATATATTTCCCAAGATTCTTGCAACAACTAAGGAGATTTGAGATAAGGCCAAATCTGACCAAATCTCGCACCAAACAACCTATGCACACGACACACACAATCAAATCAATCGAACAAAGCAAGTAAGATGCAAGCAAAATTCGAAAACTCGATTCAATGAACCAATGCAATGTGCAAGTCGGCGGTTTTGGCGAATTTTTGTGTGGATTTTTCTGAATTTTTTTTCGAAGCAAATAACGATGGATCTAAGTGAATGATGGTAGATATGGCGGAAGCTAATGAAAATGGTGGTAGAAAAAAAAATTCGTGCAAAAAACGAGTAAAAGCGAGAGAAAGACTTACGCAATCCGAGGCTCTGATACCAGTTGATGTGAACCCCGTTGGGAGATTCACGAGAGGATCGAAGATGGACTCGTAAATGGTCGTCTCTCATATGGTTGGATAGATTTTAGAGTCGAATCGACTAGACTTTGGTGAGAAGAGAATTGAAAGGATGAGAAGGTGATCTCTTTTGAGGGAGATCGGAAGAATATGGGATGAGAAGAGAATATTGGGTTGACGCCTTTATGAAGTGTTCTGGAGAAATCTCGACAGCATAACATTAATCAAAACAAAGCGTGCCGAATACAATAGAGGAGGCTCCTATTTATAGAGGAGCTCCTAGAAAACCCTAAAGAGGCGTGGGGGCTAACTAGGGTTACACATGCAAGTGGCCCAACGTTAGGCCCAAGCCCATAAATCAAAACAATAATAGAAATGACATAAATAGAAAGGTTCGGAAAGGAAATAATACTAAATATGGTAAAAACGGATAGTGGTCACGGTGGCCATGTCGCGAGTGTCGCGACAAGGCCGTGACAAGGCTGGCGAGGCGCGACAAGGGCGTCGGCGCGCCAGCGCATGCGCAAGGGCTGTCGCGACACGCTAGGCGTGGCACGACAAGGCCAAGGCGTTGGCCTGGAGGGCGGTACCAAGACTTGGGACTCGGTACCGAGGGCGTGGGACTCGGCAGTTCCAAGGGCTGGTGCGTCGATCCGAGAGGCGCGACGCAAGAACCTCATGTGCCGACCCCGGGTTGGCCCGGCGCTGGCACGACTCGAGCGGTCAGGGTCGTGGTGCCGATGGTGAGGCGGACCACGGGTCTTGGCACGAGTCCTACGGAGCTGCGGATTAGCCCAAGGGGGTCTCCACGGTCTCGAGACTCTAGGGCTAGGGCAGGTGCACATCATCCTCCCCCACTTAGATTCGACGCGTCCTCGCGTCGAGCGTCGGAGTGGAAGGCACTTGACATCCGTAGAAACCTGCAAAAACAAAGAAATGGAATCGAAAAGAGAGGGTCCTTTACAAAGAGGAATCGTCAGTAAAGTATAAAAAGAAAGACAAGGAAAACTCCCTAGAAGTGGTTGTGCCGGGGACAAATCAAGTGGGGTTGGCTCGTAATCGTCCGGCCTCGGAGAAGATCCAGGGTCCCAGCTCTTGAGTCCCGTAGCTCCCTGCATTTGGAGCCAATTCGCACTAGGAACGCCGACAAAATATGGTTGGATCGAGCCAAGGTACGAAGTCCCCGAAACTGCGACGGCGTCGGGCGCCGAGGGGTTGTCCATCGGCGTGCGTCCTTGTTTCACCATTGTCCCTAGGCTGTCTTCATGGAGTGCATATGTAGGGGACATTTCGGATCCATTTGAATCAGAAACGCCGCTGAAAGTGGTGTCATGGCCAGAAACGCCCTTAGCGTCTTGTGCCGGCGCTAGCGGTGCCGTGCCGGTCTCCCTAGGATTGGTATGTTGCCTTTCGGCGTCATCCTGCACACGTCCACTAAAACACACAAGGGAAAACAAGTTAGTATGAAAATCAATGGACAAAGGTGGAGGTACTAACCTGTCAACCACGGAGTCGGTGTGTGCCAAGACGACCTCGGTAGGAGGAATGGAGGGCGCGTCCTCTTTGCTAATCTCGAGAAGGAGCGCGTGGGCCTCGGCCATGGGAGGAGCAAGAGGGACCGCTGGCTCGGAAGCCATTGTAACATGCTCAGCGGGCGCGCTAATTGCCTCGACCACGGGTAACGATGTCATGTGGCCCGTGGCCATCGGCGCTCTCGTGGGGGCGACCGCCGAATGGCTTATAGAAAGCTCTCGCGCTTGGGTCATGTGCCAAAGGATGGAGTCCTTAAAGGAGAGGGCTTTCACATGGGGGAGAAAATGTGGAACCATCTTGAGTAAAAGGTGGGTCCACGTCTTTATAGGACGCCGTTGTTGATAATATCTATCCTCTTGTACTCGTGCAAACCATCTTCGAGCATATCCGGTGAAGCATCCAATCGCAATGTCAAATTGCTCGTAGTTGTTGTAGTTTCGTTGCCCGAAGTACGTGGCCATGTGCTTGGCCCATGCCAAGAACGCTCCGGGGTCGTCAGACCCGGCAAAGCATCGCCGGTGAATGCCTGACATAATAGAGGACAGAGAAGAGTAACAAGTCCAACAATCAACAAAGCAAAAAGAAACGTCGAGACTTTGTAAGACTCACCACGCAAGTACTCTTAGTTTGCACGAAAAGTACTCGAAGGGTATGGGAGGCTAGGATCTCGACGTGCACAAGTATGGAACAAAGAGAGTAAGAACAAGCAAGCACAAACAAGCAAGTAAGAAGAGAAGTGATGTGGCGTCGGCTTTGGGTAAGCCTTGGCACGAGAGAGGAAAGAATAAGATTTGGGATCTCGGCCTTAAAGGGGAAGGCGAGATTGTATGATTAAAGATAGAAACAAACAAGATATGCAATCAATCACAAAGATATGCAATCAATCAATTAGTTGCAAATCAATTAAGAGAATATTTTGTGGGATAGGAGAGAGAGAGATCCGATTGCCTTCTGGGAACACTTGCCTTATTTTGGCTTGTGTGTCCCCACAAAATCTTTTTTTTTTTTAATTTATGAAAGGATAAGATTGCCTTATTTTGGCTTTCCTTATCCAATTTTTTTTTCTAATTTCGGCAACTAACAAAGATATGGGATATATTTCCCAAGATTCTTGCAACAACTAAGGAGATTTGAGATAAGGCCAAATCTGACCAAATCTCGCACCAAACAACCTATGCACACGACACACACAATCAAATCAATCGAACAAAGCAAGTAAGATGCAAGCAAAATTCGAAAACTCGATTCAATGAACCAATGCAATGTGCAAGTCGGCGGTTTTGGCGAATTTTTGTGTGGATTTTTCTGAATTTTTTTTCGAAGCAAATAACGATGGATCTAAGTGAATGATGGTAGATATGGCGGAAGCTAATGAAAATGGTGGTAGAAAAAAAAATTCGTGCAAAAAACGAGTAAAAGCGAGAGAAAGACTTACGCAATCCGAGGCTCTGATACCAGTTGATGTGAACCCCGTTGGGAGATTCACGAGAGGATCGAAGATGGACTCGTAAATGGTCGTCTCTCATATGGTTGGATAGATTTTAGAGTCGAATCGACTAGACTTTGGTGAGAAGAGAATTGAAAGGATGAGAAGGTGATCTCTTTTGAGGGAGATCGGAAGAATATGGGATGAGAAGAGAATATTGGGTTGACGCCTTTATGAAGTGTTCTGGAGAAATCTCGACAGCATAACATTAATCAAAACAAAGCGTGCCGAATACAATAGAGGAGGCTCCTATTTATAGAGGAGCTCCTAGAAAACCCTAAAGAGGCGTGGGGGCTAACTAGGGTTACACATGCAAGTGGCCCAACGTTAGGCCCAAGCCCATAAATCAAAACAATAATAGAAATGACATAAATAGAAAGGTTCGGAAAGGAAATAATACTAAATATGGTAAAAACGGATAGTGGTCACGGTGGCCATGTCGCGAGTGTCGCGACAAGGCCGTGACAAGGCTGGCGATGCGCGACAAGGGCGTCGGCGCGCCAGCGCATGCGCAAGGGCTGTAGCGACACGCTAGGCGTGGCACGACAAGGCCAAGGCGTTGGCCTGGAGGGCGGTACCAAGACTTGGGACTCGGTACCGAGGGCGTGGGACTCGGCAGTTCCAAGGGCTGGTGCGTCGATCCGAGAGGCGCGACGCAAGAACCTCATGTGCCGACCCCGGGTTGGCCCGGCGCTGGCACGACTCGAGCGGTCAGGGTCGTGGTGCCGATGGTGAGGCGGACCACGGGTCTTGGCACGAGTCCTACGGAGCTGCGGATTAGCCCAAGGGGGTCTCCACGGTCTCGAGACTCTAGGGCTAGGGCAGGTGCACATCATCCTCCCCCACTTAGATTCGACGCGTCCTCGCGTCGAGCGTCGGAGTGGAAGGCACTTGACATCCGTAGAAACCTGCAAAAACAAAGAAATGGAATCGAAAAGAGAGGGTCCTTTACAAAGAGGAATCGTCAGTAAAGTATAAAAAGAAAGACAAGGAAAACTCCCTAGAAGTGGTTGTGCCGGGGACAAATCAAGTGGGGTTGGCTCGTAATCGTCCGGCCTCGGAGAAGATCCAGGGTCCCAGCTCTTGAGTCCCGTAGCTCCCTGCATTTGGAGCCAATTCGCACTAGGAACGCCGACAAAATATGGTTGGATCGAGCCAAGGTACGAAGTCCCCGAAACTGCGACGGCGTCGGGCGCCGAGGGGTTGTCCATCGGCGTGCGTCCTTGTTTCACCATTGTCCCTAGGCTGTCTTCATGGAGTGCATATGTAGGGGACATTTCGGATCCATTTGAATCAGAAACGCCGCTGAAAGTGGTGTCATGGCCAGAAACGCCCTTAGCGTCTTGTGCCGGCGCTAGCGGTGCCGTGCCGGTCTCCCTAGGATTGGTATGTTGCCTTTCGGCGTCATCCTGCACACGTCCACTAAAACACACAAGGGAAAACAAGTTAGTATGAAAATCAATGGACAAAGGTGGAGGTACTAACCTGTCAACCACGGAGTCGGTGTGTGCCAAGACGACCTCGGTAGGAGGAATGGAGGGCGCGTCCTCTTTGCTAATCTCGAGAAGGAGCGCGTGGGCCTCGGCCATGGGAGGAGCAAGAGGGACCGCTGGCTCGGAAGCCATTGTAACATGCTCAGCGGGCGCGCTAATTGCCTCGACCACGGGTAACGATGTCATGTGGCCCGTGGCCATCGGCGCTCTCGTGGGGGCGACCGCCGAATGGCTTATAGAAAGCTCTCGCGCTTGGGTCATGCGCCAAAGGATGGAGTCCTTAAAGGAGAGGGCTTTCACATGGGGGAGAAAATGTGGAACCATCTTGAGTAAAAGGTGGGTCCACGTCTTTATAGGACGCCGTTGTTGATAATATCTATCCTCTTGTACTCGTGCAAACCATCTTCGAGCATATCCGGTGAAGCATCCAATCGCAATGTCAAATTGCTCGTAGTTGTTGTAGTTTCGTTGCCCGAAGTACGTGGCCATGTGCTTGGCCCATGCCAAGAACGCTCCGGGGTCGTCAGACCCGGCAAAGCATCGCCGGTGAATGCCTGACATAATAGAGGACAGAGAAGAGTAACAAGTCCAACAATCAACAAAGCAAAAAGAAACGTCGAGACTTTGTAAGACTCACCACGCAAGTACTCTTAGTTTGCACGAAAAGTACTCGAAGGGTATGGGAGGCTAGGATCTCGACGTGCACAAGTATGGAACAAAGAGAGTAAGAACAAGCAAGCACAAACAAGCAAGTAAGAAGAGAAGTGATGTGGCGTCGGCTTTGGGTAAGCCTTGGCACGAGAGAGGAAAGAATAAGATTTGGGATCTCGGCCTTAAAGGGGAAGGCGAGATTGTATGATTAAAGATAGAAACAAACAAGATATGCAATCAATCACAAAGATATGCAATCAATCAATTAGTTGCAAATCAATTAAGAGAATATTTTGTGGGATAGGAGAGAGAGAGATCCGATTGCCTTCTGGGAACACTTGCCTTATTTTGGCTTGTGTGTCCCCACAAAATCTTTTTTTTTTTTAATTTATGAAAGGATAAGATTGCCTTATTTTGGCTTTCCTTATCCAATTTTTTTTTCTAATTTCGGCAACTAACAAAGATATGGGATATATTTCCCAAGATTCTTGCAACAACTAAGGAGATTTGAGATAAGGCCAAATCTGACCAAATCTCGCACCAAACAACCTATGCACACGACACACACAATCAAATCAATCGAACAAAGCAAGTAAGATGCAAGCAAAATTCGAAAACTCGATTCAATGAACCAATGCAATGTGCAAGTCGGCGGTTTTGGCGAATTTTTGTGTGGATTTTTCTGAATTTTTTTTCGAAGCAAATAACGATGGATCTAAGTGAATGATGGTAGATATGGCGGAAGCTAATGAAAATGGTGGTAGAAAAAAAAATTCGTGCAAAAAACGAGTAAAAGCGAGAGAAAGACTTACGCAATCCGAGGCTCTGATACCAGTTGATGTGAACCCCGTTGGGAGATTCACGAGAGGATCGAAGATGGACTCGTAAATGGTCGTCTCTCATATGGTTGGATAGATTTTAGAGTCGAATCGACTAGACTTTGGTGAGAAGAGAATTGAAAGGATGAGAAGGTGATCTCTTTTGAGGGAGATCGGAAGAATATGGGATGAGAAGAGAATATTGGGTTGACGCCTTTATGAAGTGTTCTGGAGAAATCTCGACAGCATAACATTAATCAAAACAAAGCGTGCCGAATACAATAGAGGAGGCTCCTATTTATAGAGGAGCTCCTAGAAAACCCTAAAGAGGCGTGGGGGCTAACTAGGGTTACACATGCAAGTGGCCCAACGTTAGGCCCAAGCCCATAAATCAAAACAATAATAGAAATGACATAAATAGAAAGGTTCGGAAAGGAAATAATACTAAATATGGTAAAAACGGATAGTGGTCACGGTGGCCATGTCGCGAGTGTCGCGACAAGGCCGTGACAAGGCTGGCGAGGCGCGACAAGGGCGTCGGCGCGCCAGCGCATGCGCAAGGGCTGTCGCGACACGCTAGGCGTGGCACGACAAGGCCAAGGCGTTGGCCTGGAGGGCGGTACCAAGACTTGGGACTCGGTACCGAGGGCGTGGGACTCGGCAGTTCCAAGGGCTGGTGCGTCGATCCGAGAGGCGCGACGCAAGAACCTCATGTGCCGACCCCGGGTTGGCCCGGCGCTGGCACGACTCGAGCGGTCAGGGTCGTGGTGCCGATGGTGAGGCGGACCACGGGTCTTGGCACGAGTCCTACGGAGCTGCGGATTAGCCCAAGGGGGTCTCCACGGTCTCGAGACTCTAGGGCTAGGGCAGGTGCACATCATCCTCCCCCACTTAGATTCGACGCGTCCTCGCGTCGAGCGTCGGAGTGGAAGGCACTTGACATCCGTAGAAACCTGCAAAAACAAAGAAATGGAATCGAAAAGAGAGGGTCCTTTACAAAGAGGAATCGTCAGTAAAGTATAAAAAGAAAGACAAGGAAAACTCCCTAGAAGTGGTTGTGCCGGGGACAAATCAAGTGGGGTTGGCTCGTAATCGTCCGGCCTCGGAGAAGATCCAGGGTCCCAGCTCTTGAGTCCCGTAGCTCCCTGCATTTGGAGCCAATTCGCACTAGGAACGCCGACAAAATATGGTTGGATCGAGCCAAGGTACGAAGTCCCCGAAACTGCGACGGCGTCGGGCGCCGAGGGGTTGTCCATCGGCGTGCGTCCTTGTTTCACCATTGTCCCTAGGCTGTCTTCATGGAGTGCATATGTAGGGGACATTTCGGATCCATTTGAATCAGAAACGCCGCTGAAAGTGGTGTCATGGCCAGAAACGCCCTTAGCGTCTTGTGCCGGCGCTAGCGGTGCCGTGCCGGTCTCCCTAGGATTGGTATGTTGCCTTTCGGCGTCATCCTGCACACGTCCACTAAAACACACAAGGGAAAACAAGTTAGTATGAAAATCAATGGACAAAGGTGGAGGTACTAACCTGTCAACCACGGAGTCGGTGTGTGCCAAGACGACCTCGGTAGGAGGAATGGAGGGCGCGTCCTCTTTGCTAATCTCGAGAAGGAGCGCGTGGGCCTCGGCCATGGGAGGAGCAAGAGGGACCGCTGGCTCGGAAGCCATTGTAACATGCTCAGCGGGCGCGCTAATTGCCTCGACCACGGGTAACGATGTCATGTGGCCCGTGGCCATCGGCGCTCTCGTGGGGGCGACCGCCGAATGGCTTATAGAAAGCTCTCGCGCTTGGGTCATGCGCCAAAGGATGGAGTCCTTAAAGGAGAGGGCTTTCACATGGGGGAGAAAATGTGGAACCATCTTGAGTAAAAGGTGGGTCCACGTCTTTATAGGACGCCGTTGTTGATAATATCTATCCTCTTGTACTCGTGCAAACCATCTTCGAGCATATCCGGTGAAGCATCCAATCGCAATGTCAAATTGCTCGTAGTTGTTGTAGTTTCGTTGCCCGAAGTACGTGGCCATGTGCTTGGCCCATGCCAAGAACGCTCCGGGGTCGTCAGACCCGGCAAAGCATCGCCGGTGAATGCCTGACATAATAGAGGACAGAGAAGAGTAACAAGTCCAACAATCAACAAAGCAAAAAGAAACGTCGAGACTTTGTAAGACTCACCACGCAAGTACTCTTAGTTTGCACGAAAAGTACTCGAAGGGTATGGGAGGCTAGGATCTCGACGTGCACAAGTATGGAACAAAGAGAGTAAGAACAAGCAAGCACAAACAAGCAAGTAAGAAGAGAAGTGATGTGGCGTCGGCTTTGGGTAAGCCTTGGCACGAGAGAGGAAAGAATAAGATTTGGGATCTCGGCCTTAAAGGGGAAGGCGAGATTGTATGATTAAAGATAGAAACAAACAAGATATGCAATCAATCACAAAGATATGCAATCAATCAATTAGTTGCAAATCAATTAAGAGAATATTTTGTGGGATAGGAGAGAGAGAGATCCGATTGCCTTCTGGGAACACTTGCCTTATTTTGGCTTGTGTGTCCCCACAAAATCTTTTTTTTTTTTAATTTATGAAAGGATAAGATTGCCTTATTTTGGCTTTCCTTATCCAATTTTTTTTTCTAATTTCGGCAACTAACAAAGATATGGGATATATTTCCCAAGATTCTTGCAACAACTAAGGAGATTTGAGATAAGGCCAAATCTGACCAAATCTCGCACCAAACAACCTATGCACACGACACACACAATCAAATCAATCGAACAAAGCAAGTAAGATGCAAGCAAAATTCGAAAACTCGATTCAATGAACCAATGCAATGTGCAAGTCGGCGGTTTTGGCGAATTTTTGTGTGGATTTTTCTGAATTTTTTTTCGAAGCAAATAACGATGGATCTAAGTGAATGATGGTAGATATGGCGGAAGCTAATGAAAATGGTGGTAGAAAAAAAAATTCGTGCAAAAAACGAGTAAAAGCGAGAGAAAGACTTACGCAATCCGAGGCTCTGATACCAGTTGATGTGAACCCCGTTGGGAGATTCACGAGAGGATCGAAGATGGACTCGTAAATGGTCGTCTCTCATATGGTTGGATAGATTTTAGAGTCGAATCGACTAGACTTTGGTGAGAAGAGAATTGAAAGGATGAGAAGGTGATCTCTTTTGAGGGAGATCGGAAGAATATGGGATGAGAAGAGAATATTGGGTTGACGCCTTTATGAAGTGTTCTGGAGAAATCTCGACAGCATAACATTAATCAAAACAAAGCGTGCCGAATACAATAGAGGAGGCTCCTATTTATAGAGGAGCTCCTAGAAAACCCTAAAGAGGCGTGGGGGCTAACTAGGGTTACACATGCAAGTGGCCCAACGTTAGGCCCAAGCCCATAAATCAAAACAATAATAGAAATGACATAAATAGAAAGGTTCGGAAAGGAAATAATACTAAATATGGTAAAAACGGATAGTGGTCACGGTGGCCATGTCGCGAGTGTCGCGACAAGGCCGTGACAAGGCTGGCGAGGCGCGACAAGGGCGTCGGCGCGCCAGCGCATGCGCAAGGGCTGTCGCGACACGCTAGGCGTGGCACGACAAGGCCAAGGCGTTGGCCTGGAGGGCGGTACCAAGACTTGGGACTCGGTACCGAGGGCGTGGGACTCGGCAGTTCCAAGGGCTGGTGCGTCGATCCGAGAGGCGCGACGCAAGAACCTCATGTGCCGACCCCGGGTTGGCCCGGCGCTGGCACGACTCGAGCGGTCAGGGTCGTGGTGCCGATGGTGAGGCGGACCACGGGTCTTGGCACGAGTCCTACGGAGCTGCGGATTAGCCCAAGGGGGTCTCCACGGTCTCGAGACTCTAGGGCTAGGGCAGGTGCACATCATCCTCCCCCACTTAGATTCGACGCGTCCTCGCGTCGAGCGTCGGAGTGGAAGGCACTTGACATCCGTAGAAACCTGCAAAAACAAAGAAATGGAATCGAAAAGAGAGGGTCCTTTACAAAGAGGAATCGTCAGTAAAGTATAAAAAGAAAGACAAGGAAAACTCCCTAGAAGTGGTTGTGCCGGGGACAAATCAAGTGGGGTTGGCTCGTAATCGTCCGGCCTCGGAGAAGATCCAGGGTCCCAGCTCTTGAGTCCCGTAGCTCCCTGCATTTGGAGCCAATTCGCACTAGGAACGCCGACAAAATATGGTTGGATCGAGCCAAGGTACGAAGTCCCCAAAACTGCGACGGCGTCGGGCGCCGAGGGGTTGTCCATCGGCGTGCGTCCTTGTTTCACCATTGTCCCTAGGCTGTCTTCATGGAGTGCATATGTAGGGGACATTTCGGATCCATTTGAATCAGAAACGCCGCTGAAAGTGGTGTCATGGCCAGAAACGCCCTTAGCGTCTTGTGTCGGCGCTAGCGGTGCCGTGCCGGTCTCCCTAGGATTGGTATGTTGCCTTTCGGCGTCATCCTGCACACGTCCACTAAAACACACAAGGGAAAACAAGTTAGTATGAAAATCAATGGACAAAGGTGGAGGTACTAACCTGTCAACCACGGAGTCGGTGTGTGCCAAGACGACCTCGGTAGGAGGAATGGAGGGCGCGTCCTCTTTGCTAATCTCGAGAAGGAGCGCGTGGGCCTCGGCCATGGGAGGAGCAAGAGGGACCGCTGGCTCGGAAGCCATTGTAACATGCTCAGCGGGCGCGCTAATTGCCTCGACCACGGGTAACGATGTCATGTGGCCCGTGGCCATCGGCGCTCTCGTGGGGGCGACCGCCGAATGGCTTATAGAAAGCTCTCGCGCTTGGGTCATGCGCCAAAGGATGGAGTCCTTAAAGGAGAGGGCTTTCACATGGGGGAGAAAATGTGGAACCATCTTGAGTAAAAGGTGGGTCCACGTCTTTATAGGACGCCGTTGTTGATAATATCTATCCTCTTGTACTCGTGCAAACCATCTTCGAGCATATCCGGTGAAGCATCCAATCGCAATGTCAAATTGCTCGTAGTTGTTGTAGTTTCGTTGCCCGAAGTACGTGGCCATGTGCTTGGCCCATGCCAAGAACGCTCCGGGGTTGTCAGACCCGGCAAAGCATCGCCGGTGAATGCCTGACATAATAGAGGACAGAGAAGAGTAACAAGTCCAACAATCAACAAAGCAAAAAGAAACGTCGAGACTTTGTAAGACTCACCACGCAAGTACTCTTAGTTTGCACGAAAAGTACTCGAAGGGTATGGGAGGCTAGGATCTCGACGTGCACAAGTATGGAACAAAGAGAGTAAGAACAAGCAAGCACAAACAAGCAAGTAAGAAGAGAAGTGATGTGGCGTCGGCTTTGGGTAAGCCTTGGCACGAGAGAGGAAAGAATAAGATTTGGGATCTCGGCCTTAAAGGGGAAGGCGAGATTGTATGATTAAAGATAGAAACAAACAAGATATGCAATCAATCACAAAGATATGCAATCAATCAATTAGTTGCAAATCAATTAAGAGAATATTTTGTGGGATAGGAGAGAGAGAGATCCGATTGCCTTCTGGGAACACTTGCCTTATTTTGGCTTGTGTGTCCCCACAAAATCTTTTTTTTTTTTAATTTATGAAAGGATAAGATTGCCTTATTTTGGCTTTCCTTATCCAATTTTTTTTTCTAATTTCGGCAACTAACAAAGATATGGGATATATTTCCCAAGATTCTTGCAACAACTAAGGAGATTTGAGATAAGGCCAAATCTGACCAAATCTCGCACCAAACAACCTATGCACACGACACACACAATCAAATCAATCGAACAAAGCAAGTAAGATGCAAGCAAAATTCGAAAACTCGATTCAATGAACCAATGCAATGTGCAAGTCGGCGGTTTTGGCGAATTTTTGTGTGGATTTTTCTGAATTTTTTTTCGAAGCAAATAACGATGGATCTAAGTGAATGATGGTAGATATGGCGGAAGCTAATGAAAATGGTGGTAGAAAAAAAAATTCGTGCAAAAAACGAGTAAAAGCGAGAGAAAGACTTACGCAATCCGAGGCTCTGATACCAGTTGATGTGAACCCCGTTGGGAGATTCACGAGAGGATCGAAGATGGACTCGTAAATGGTCGTCTCTCATATGGTTGGATAGATTTTAGAGTCGAATCGACTAGACTTTGGTGAGAAGAGAATTGAAAGGATGAGAAGGTGATCTCTTTTGAGGGAGATCGGAAGAATATGGGATGAGAAGAGAATATTGGGTTGACGCCTTTATGAAGTGTTCTGGAGAAATCTCGACAGCATAACATTAATCAAAACAAAGCGTGCCGAATACAATAGAGGAGGCTCCTATTTATAGAGGAGCTCCTAGAAAACCCTAAAGAGGCGTGGGGGCTAACTAGGGTTACACATGCAAGTGGCCCAACGTTAGGCCCAAGCCCATAAATCAAAACAATAATAGAAATGACATAAATAGAAAGGTTCGGAAAGGAAATAATACTAAATATGGTAAAAACGGATAGTGGTCACGGTGGCCATGTCGCGAGTGTCGCGACAAGGCCGTGACAAGGCTGGCGAGGCGCGACAAGGGCGTCGGCGCGCCAGCGCATGCGCAAGGGCTGTCGCGACACGCTAGGCGTGGCACGACAAGGCCAAGGCGTTGGCCTGGAGGGCGGTACCAAGACTTGGGACTCGGTACCGAGGGCGTGGGACTCGGCAGTTCCAAGGGCTGGTGCGTCGATCCGAGAGGCGCGACGCAAGAACCTCATGTGCCGACCCCGGGTTGGCCCGGCGCTGGCACGACTCGAGCGGTCAGGGTCGTGGTGCCGATGGTGAGGCGGACCACGGGTCTTGGCACGAGTCCTACGGAGCTGCGGATTAGCCCAAGGGGGTCTCCACGGTCTCGAGACTCTAGGGCTAGGGCAGGTACACATCAGCGTGTGCGTGTGTGTGTGTGTGTGGACGTGTGGAGGAGGGTGTGTAGGTGGATGTGCAAAATTTTGTAGATGCGAGTGTTAATGTGTATGTGTGAGTAATTGGAAAATAGGTATGGATTTTAGTTGGTTTGTGTGTTGCTAATTTTTCTTGTGAATGTTAGGAGTTGCGTGTTGGTTTTTTGTAAACGTCTTACACTCTTACTGGTGCCGTGTAATTTCCAACTTGGATTATGATAGAAATTGACCCCTCGGGGACGTATTTTTCAGTTGCAGGTACGAATTAGAAACCGAGATGGATCCTCAGCCAAGTGGTAGAGTGGATGGATGGCACACGTATCAATAGGCTTGGAATAAGTTGAGAGTTCTAGTTTCTTTTTATTTGGTTGGGTTGTTAGAATTGTTTATAGTCGAATGAATTTAGTGTTGTGAAGTTTGGTAAAAGTTGTTTTTTTAAGATTAAGGGTTGGATTTCATGTATGTTTTCTAACCTTTATTTTTATAAATACAAGTTGGATGTCTCAATTCATTTTTCTCGTCGTGCCCGCGTTGCAAGATCTGAGTGAACTCGTTGTCAAGCTAGCCTATGTAGTACCTGGTGAGGTTTATTACCGAGTAGCTCCTCGTGGTAAAGATGGGGTGTTACAAACTGGTATCAGAGCTAGGTTGACTATAAGGGCAGATGGAACTGACTAACGAGTGTACCCAAGGTCCAATTTAAAACAAAATCAGGTGATGTTTTCAAATGTTTTTAAATGGGGTAGGCATATTGCATTTAGTGGGTAGATGACACGTCGTGACTCCGCCACCATCAGCTGAAGGCTATCATGTAGTATAGCTCTGCTAACTTTCTATTTCTTTGTATAAGATTTGACGTCGTGAAATCACATTCGTACATAGCTTTGGGCACTCCTAAGGGATTGTGTTTTAACTTCAAGAGTAAATGAATGTAACTGCATCTAGGAATCTTGATTGACGGAAGGATGTCACTCGTCGTGAGAAGATCAAACTGAACCCCTTTTATGAAGAAAACTTTGGAGTACAAATAGAGTGTAGGATGGGAATGTAAGTACTCACAATAGACTTGACTCACCTAGAGGTGATCACATGAAAATTGGATTATAGGATAAGGCCAATGAGTTGGCAAGAAGGGGCCATGAACTGTGAATCCATGCAGACAACATTACTAGAACATGTTTGAGACACTTTGAGTACCAACTCGTAAATTGAATGTTGTAGTATCAAGCAGAGAGGACTTAGGAGCTGAAGGACTCAAAATGATCCATGGGCACAAATTCTCAAAGGAGCGACATTTAGCAAGTAATCGAGAAACAGATTGGGAAAAATCACCAAAATAGAAAAAAAAAGAAAAAAGAAAATGACTATAACGTCACACCATTCATGAATGTTTGAGATTAGAAAGATGTGTAAGTCTAAGGAGAAAAAAAACATGCTCATACAACATATTTGGATGGAAGCAACCAAGGCACGACCTTGGCAGAGCCATATAGAACTCGAAGCTTAAGTATAATTCATGGAAGAGTATTTGTCGCAATGCCACAAATTGGAGTAAAGAAAACTTGAGTGAAGATGCCAATGAGCTAAGATCTTGATATTGGAGCATCCCAAAAGGTTTAGGCAGAGGAGGTCGGTGAATTAAAACAAGAGATGAAGAAGATTTGACATGGATCTGGTATGAGTCGATCATGGCCATGCAACTACTTTCTTGGGTCCCTTGGAATTTAATAGGTCAATTAAGATTGAAAGGGGTACTAACCTGAGCATAGGGAGATGTTAGTACTATGACCATAGCTACATTGTTTGAGCATGGACTGTATCAAATAGTTGAGACAAATCCGTCCGAAGCCAATTAGTGTGTGCAAGCTTTAGATACCTAAGTTGTGTAAGCATTGAAGGATGTCTACAAGAGGAACCACCATGACCATAACCCCAGTGAGAGGTAAATCGTAATATCAACTTGGAATCCGAAACTAGACTAATCTTACGGGTTTCATATTGAATGCCCCTAAGAGATGTAGGTTTTGAAGATAAACTTAGAGGAACTACAAAAGAATGGTTAAGTGTGTACTGATGTTGCACCATGAGGATCTCTGATGTTGGTTATAAAGAAGAAAGGATGGGTCCTTGCATTATGCATGGACTAATGAAAGCGAAACTTGCCATCAATAACGAGGGTCGTTTGGCGCAAGTTGATTATTGGGCGGAACAACTATAATGAAATGTAGGGATCCTCTGGAATTGGTTGTGTTAGGACGAGTGAGAGTTATTCATAGTTGTACCCGAACTTAGTAGAGGCTCTTGGAGCTAGAGAGTAGGGGTGAGCGAGAGTTTTTGACTCCATGTTTTGTTGTGTGGCTATTTTTGTGATCGTTTGTTTTGTTTGGTTGTTGAATGGATTGACTTAGTTGGTTGTTTGTTGGATGGATAATGTTTACACTAGGTGAGGTCATCATGTGAATTATTCTTCTATGCGTTAGCTAATCGCTTTGCGAATTAGGTTCGAGGACAAACCCTTTTAAGGGGGAGATGTTTGTGAGGCATCAAGAATCATTATAGTATTAGATGTTCTGATTAGTTACTTTCTAGAAGTTTCGGGAGGAAACTTTCTTAAGTGGGGTAGTACGTAATACTCGGGTACGATTATGTTCGTTGGGGTCGAAAATTAAGATTTCTTGATTTGCAAGCAATTGAAATTTCTTAACGCACAAGTAGCATTTGGATTAAAAATAGTTACTGACAATTATAAATGCTTAATAATTTATATCCTAATTTATCTTTACTCTTAAACTAATCCTACCTTTTAATTAAGGACCCCTCACTCTTCTTAATCACCGCCGACAAAGGATATTAAAAACGAGCCTCTTTCTCGCCCTCTTTCTCCGAATAAAACACCACCTCGACCCTCATATTCGTCTCATTCGAAAAATCGATGTGTGTAGCTTTCTTCCCCGCAAGCAATGACGCCGTTGTTCTGTCAAGACGCCACACCACACACGACTCCTCTTGCTTGCCTTCGCGTTTGTCAAGTGTGGTTGTTGCATTGAGAACCCGTAACGACTCTATCCTCGATCATCGATGGCATCCGTTGCAACAAGAGGAAGAAGCCTAGTCACCGCCGTGCTATTCTATCGCCACCTCCTTTCCACGATCGCTGTGAATGTGATCACTCGGTCCATTTTAAATCTAGCATTACACTTGTAAATCATCATTTGAGGTAATTCGTTCTACGATTTGCTCGGTTTTTATTCACTTCATGTTAGACGTTATGCTGTATTTGTAGGATTGGTTCTGGGGAACTAGTCCCTAGTGCTTTGTTTATGAAAATTGTATTTTTATGTGATATGTATGTGATTCGTTTTTAATTAGTTTTATCGTATGTGAAATATTGTGAATGGTTTTTTTTTGCTCTTGATTTGAGAACCAACATGTATGACTAAGAAGGGTTGCATTGCTGTAATGACATGCAATGATGTAGAAGGGTTGCATTGTCGCGTAGAATGCAATGGCGAAGAAGGGTTGCATTGTCGCAAAATAAATTGTATGGATGCGTGTGTGTGTGGACGTGTGGAGGAGGGTGTGTAGGTGAATGTGCAAAATTTTGTAAATGCGAATGTGTTAGGTGATCTTGGCGTTGCCAAGTTTTGTACGAATCCGTCGGTGGGTGCCAATTGACGCATGAGGGGATGGAACATATCCATTGAGATAACCGAAGAGGTCGTAGCCTTCAAGAATCAATTGAATTTGGTTCTTCCTTGTGGTGTAGTTTGTAGGCATGAGTTTTTGGCTATGTGGAAAGTGAACAACTAGAAAGGGTTTGTCATCCCGATAAGGATTAGGAAGAATAGTAGAGATCGTCTTCCATTGGAAGCGTATGTGTTTAATGCTGTAATGCTGTAATAGTGGTTAGGATCGTTAAACGACTGATACCATATAAAATAATAAAGAGTATTTGTAATGCCTTGAGTTTTTTTTATTAATGGAGTACAATCATTTATACATGAGAGAAAACTTAACTACCTATTCTAAAGAAGAGTAATGATAAAGTGGATCCTTATAATCAGAATAGACTAGGTCAAATTTCGACCAAAAAGAAAATAGACTAGGTCAAATATATTAACATATACTCCATTAATAACACCCATTGACCTTGTCCCAAGTTCAAGAAGAAGATTGACCATGAGTTGTTATGGGACGTGATTCGATTTATATTTTCGAAGAAAGGAGTATCTTCAAATGGCCCATTTACGTAGAGAAGCCACATTAGCCCAACTACCATCTCCAAACAAGGCCTATTCAGAAACTGAAACCCTAGCAATGAACCAGGAGGAGAGAATGGCCACGTAACGGGCCCCTCAAGAGAGCGGAAACTCCTCTATAAAGTGCCCTTCGACCACTCCACCTTCGCCTCTTTTCCTTCGCAAGGGTTTTGCTCTCTCCAGTTCTCGCCAATCGCCTCATCTCCCAAAACCCTGCTAGACCTTAGTCATCGTCAACAATGGAGTTTTGGGGCAAGTTTCTCTCCTCTTTTACTTTTGCTGCTTTTTAGCCGTGTTTTTCGAAACATTCTTCTTCTCATATAAGTCGACGATCAAATGTTACGGAAAATTAAAAAGTCGAGTTTGCTATCTAATATGTCTATGTTATTGCAAAGGCTGATTAAGATGTTGGTCGCGTATGTATGATCAGAATTTCGGGGTTCCTTTTTTATGCTTAATTGTTTGTTTTGTTTTATCATCTATATTTAGGATTATGATGAAATTTGGTGAAATAAATTTTGAAATAGTACGGTGGCGATGAATTTTGGTTCTGTGGGATCATGTGGCTGGAACATTTTGATGTGTTGTATTTTTCTAAATGACAAGTTCAGTGCTATTTGCTGTAAAACTATTCTAGTTCATTTGCAGTCTATATCTTCTGGTTTAAAGCTAGTATGTCAAGCAATGTGTTAGGAACACCTCTCTCTAGATGATTACTGCAAGATTGTATGACTTATTAGCTTGTTCTTCTACATTTTATTGTCCATCATCGTATGATTTTGGCCAAATGATTCTGAAGTACCAGTTGTTAATAGTTGCTTGCATTCGTGACATGTAGGTGTTGAACTTAAAGGTAATGAGCCTGTGAAGGTTGTACCGGTCATGAACGAAGTGATCCATCTATCACAAGTATGTTAATCTTTCTAAATGATGCAACCGTATATGATGATGACATGACTTTAATCATCTTTGGTTTTTTTTTGGGAAATTTCAGGCTACCCTTGCTGACCTCAAGAAAGGTAGCAAGCCTGTGACGCTGTCTGTTAAAGTTGGAGACCAGAAACTAGCTATTGGGGTGCTTAATGCAGACAGTACTCCACAACTGTCTTTCGACTTGGTCTTTGAGAAGGAGTTTGAGTTGTCTCACAACATGAAAAACGGATGTGTACACCTCACTGGGTATAAGTCTTTTATGGGCGAAGAATATCCTTTTCATGGTATTTTATTATTTTTCATTCCATTTTGATTACAGTTGGTGCTTATTTTGTTTAATAATGGTGTCTTAAGCCCATTTTGTGTCAGTAGTAGAGGATTAACTTCTCGGTGTTTATTATACTCCAAATTTGGTATAAAGTTTATTAGGCTATTTTTGTCAAGTTTGAAAGTCATTGTCTAAGAGCAATGAACATTTATATGGGGTTCGCTAAATATGCCTCTTCATGAGGATTATAGTAGTTCATATGTTTGCTAGACAAGTCTGCAACCATGGCCACTTTTTTGTAAAATCGTTTTGCTTATTCCTTGACTCATCGTTTTTCTTCTTTCACGGAGGGAGATCAGTTTTTTGGTAAGTTCAATACTACCAACTTCTTTTTAACCTATATATTCCTGGTTCTGTGTGTAGGACTGAATGCATATCTGACATTTTCATTATTTTGTTGTTACAGACTCTTCTGATGAAGATGATGAGGCATTTCCCCTTGAAGACAAACAGAATGGTAGATACTCTGTAATGGATATGCAGTATATTATTTAAGCAGGGTATGTTCGCATCTTTGTCTTACAGCTATACCTTCTCAGGAGTAGCTGCTCTTACCGCTGCAACCAAGGCTAAGCCTGCTACTCCTTCTGCTGCTGCCAAGAAGGATGTGAAATCTGAGGATGAAAGTGATGATGATAATGATGAGGAGGGTTCTGACGAAGATGACTCTGATGCGTCTGATAAGGTAAAATATACAGTAATTTTTTTACTTTGAATTCTGTTTTCATTGGTTTTTTTTTTTTTTAACTTAGTCTGGAATATTACATTGATTTCATAGCTGCTGAACAAGATCTTGCTATTAAAGGGAATGGTTGAATCTAGATATTGAAGCTTTGTAATTTTTTGTACACAGCAATTCATTTAGTTTTCCATTGCTGGGCATCAGAGAAACTTGATTTTCCCCTCTTTTATCTGATGTTGAATGTTATAGATTCCATTATTTCTGTTGTGAATCATGTGTTAGATGCTCTTTTATGTAATATTGGTACAATATGTGGGGGATGTTTCATAATAAGTTCCTAGTTAATATTTTTCTGTTGTGATCATAAGTTAGATGCTTTTATGCTTCTGCTATTTTCTATGCTTTAATGCATTTCTTAGTATTTGTTCTGCTACAACGGTTGAGGTCATAGTATCAATTAGCAACTTGTTTTTCTGGCTTGAGAGTGTCTGCCAAAATGTCTGCTATGTTATGGGTTGGTAAATGATATATGCCAAAATGTGAAATCATTCTGATTGTGTAATGTACAAATGTATTTAAGCGCTTACCTTCAAAATTTATGTTTAAAACTGCAGGAAATGGTGGTAGTTGCTGCTGAAGATTCTGACTCAGAGGAAGGTGATTCTGACTCAGAGGACGATGATTCTGAGTCTGATGATTCTGAGTCAGAGGAAGAACTTCCACAAAAATCGGTATTGTACTTCTTTTTTACCTTCTCTTTCCTGTTATTCATTACAATCAAGTTATATGCAACTAATATTTTAAGTGTAGGCTGGAGGGAAGAAGAGGCCTGCAACAGACACTAAGACCCCCGAGGCCAAGAAAGCAAAGCTAGTTACTCCTCAGAAGACAGGTTTTCTTTCTTTGCCCAATTGTTCCCTTCCAAATTTGAACTCTTCTTTCATGACATAATTTTGTGACTATTTATACTCTCTGCTGTTTCTCAGCTGGAAAGAAGGCTGCTGTTCACGTGGATACTCCTCACCCAGCAAAAAATGCCGGGAAGGGTGAGAAGTCCAATGTGAAGACACCCAAGTCTACTGGCCAAGTGACTTGTGGTTCTTGCAGCAAGTATGTTGGCTTTGTTGTGCATTGATTAAGTAGAAAAGTCTGTTTATTTAGTAAGGCATATAATTTACTGGGTGGTATAAATTGCTAAATTCCTGCTTCTTGTTGTAGGTCCTTCAACTCCCAGAACGCCTTGGATTCTCACTCTAAGGCCAAGCACAGCAAGTAGGCAGTAATTGGTGAGTTTCGAGTATAAAGAGGGTTTATTTTGGGGACTGTTGGAAGAAAGCCAGTTTGACTGAGACTTGGAACGTATTTTTTGGGTTTAGTTATTCGTAAGAGGTAAAAATGAGGTCTGTATTTAAGATAGTAAGTACTTGGATGGTGATCTAAACTGCACTCAGACTTGGAGCATGCGTCTTTTTGACTTGGGATGTGGTGGTAAATGATATGGTATCTAATTTGAGTTGATATTATTGTGTGATATTCTTCTTAATATTCTTCTTATCCTGATTCATGCATGATTCATAATATAGTCCATAGAATTCTTACTTGCTTAAGTCAGTGTTAATCCCCCAATGAAATTGTCTTCCACTGGTGGAATATTTTTTTAGAACTATCCAAAAATTTGATTGGATGATTCTGAATTGTGGTTTAGGGTTTTACCCAACCTTATGGCTTTTCTTGGATGGTCTGTGTAACCCTTGACTACATTAGTTGACGCTTTTAGGAGTTTATGAATTAAACACTTGTTAGTTGCAAATGCAAGGGATTTGAACTTGACCCTTCTTAGCTATTAGCATTCATACTCTTTGTCCCTCTTATGGCTTTCACCATATGGCTTTCAAATTCTTATTGGAGTCCATCATTGTGACCCTCGTTAAAATTAACCCAAAGAAGATGAAATGGTACAAGCGTTGAGATATGACATGTGACCTTTATCTTTTGAAAGGTTACGGGTCAACTCTTGAAAGACAGGTTGTGTCGTTAAGAGTTACCTCTCCATCAGAATCCTAGCAAAATCAATTCATTACATATAACGGTATTTATTCCTCTTGCACAAAAGGCTATGTTCTTACATTCAATTTTATTTAGAACTCGACAATTTGAGGAGGTTATTTGTCTCCCGAAAAACATAGAACATTTGGCAAACGAAGCGTAAGAACACTAAAGCTCCCTTATCACCTTGTTTATAACTACACAGGATCAACAACAGAAGTGGATAGATAGATAGCCAACACCATTTTTAAGAAAAAGAAAGCATACTTCATCTTTTCATATGCAGTAACATTTGGAATCAAACTCAGCATTTTTGAAGTAATTGGAGCAAAGGGCCAAATATTCCAGTTGTAACTGCAGATGTGTTCTCATCAAAACCGGAAAAATGACATTGTCCAACAAGCTTGACACACTAGTTAATTAAGTGTCCTATCTTTCACTAAATCCTACAGGGATTGAAACTTGTGAGTTTCACTACATACATGACATGCAAAGCCTAACTACTAGTCCCTTATAATGAACGCTCAACTCTTTCTCACATCGTTCCAAATGTATTTCATTGAAATAATGGATAGAGTTACATGAACGCGTCTTAGACTCTTAGTGGGTGGGTTGCAATGAAGCATATGTAAAATCAACCAAAAGCAGCTAAACAGAAATATGTATGCTGCAATGAAGTATATATGTCGCTCCCCCCTTCGCATTAAGCCAGGGGTGCCCCTATCTTGACCCCCCGGATTTCCTATAAGGGAAGCCCATTGGGTCAATGTTGTTGTTGTTGCTGCTTCTAAGCTCCCAGCATGACAAAAACACTAAACTATTTTTCATATATTTATATATACGTTCACCGTCACTCAAGCAAGCATCAGGAGGAATTCAGGAATAGCAATCATTAATATATATATATATATGTTACTCGATCATGGCATTTGACATGAGTAGTAAGCTAGGTATAAGAGATCTTATGCACTTCTGATATGTAGTAAGCAATGAATTGATGTATAGAAAATCAACCATAGTAGCAAATGTGACAGAAGAAACTTGCATTAAATTATATCTCCCGCCATCGACAGTTCGACACCACTCTTGAGAGGTTTGCATAGTTATTCACACAACCACAAATGAAGCCAAATATATCATTAGACAAGGGAGGTGAACTTTACTTATGGAAGGTGGATACCGAGCTTATAATAGAGACAAAAAATGATAAACCCATTACAAAATAGTAATATACAAGGATGCTGAAGTCATCAAACACTGCTTCTAAGCTCCCCCCAGCTAGAGATATAGAGACACCTCGTTTCATATATATCTCTAGCCACTATTATACAATATACATACACACTTGCAATTTCTTATGTCCTTGGATATCTTAAAGTTTCTATATATAGATTTGGGTTTATCTTTTCAAACTTCCAATTTTGCATCCTTTAACTACAATTTGGGATGCATACAGGGGAGATGTCTACACAATGGCCGCGCTCTGCCTTTACTTGGATTTGTTTATATTTTGGCAATTCCCTTGCCTCATGGTCCTTCATGGAAGACTAAAAAGCAAGATACAGTGTCAAAATCGTCCAAAGAGGCTGAGTATAGGAGCATGTCAAATACAACGAATGAGCTAGTTTGTTTCGAGAGTTTGCTGTCAGATTTCAAGGTTAAGATTCTCCTTTCATTTTCTCTTCAACATTACAACAAAGCAACCGTGCATACTACTGTTGAGAACCCAGTAGTTAATGGAAGAACAAGAACCAAACACTTAGAATAACAAGAAGGCTCTGTTCATCCTATGCATATGAGTCTTAACTTCAAGTAGTGATGTTGCACAAAGCCAACAACAAAGATTCCTCGTGTCCAACAAGATGGGTCTTTTGGTATCGCCACCGATTCCATCTCGAGGGAGCTTTAGATCATACTGCCTAGCTAGTTTACTAACACGCGCGTTGACAGTGACGGTTAGCAAATAATTGTGCTATGTCACTATTAGCTAGTCGATCGGGCTACTAATAAGTTGAGCAAGGAGTATGTGTGAGCTGTCATATAAATAAGCTTCTCGTGTGAGGTGGTGATCTAAGTATACAACTAACTGAACCACAACAAAATTCTATGTTTTGCTCCCTTTATATAATTGTGGAGGAACTTTAGCTCTTCGGTTTTCTATCTCCTTTCCTATCTTGATCCAACTTTCAAAAATCTGAAGATATCCGCAAAGGAAAAGTGGGTTGTTTATCCAATTGATTTACATTATAAACAAGATAATGCATTATCACACACAGCACTACCGAGGGATATGTAGAAGCATAAATATGATTCAGCACTTGTTTCCTTACAGACTGCTTGTGAAAGTTAAAGCAAGATTGGTGCTGCACTGCATACATGATCATTTCATTCATTTGACCACCCATCTTGAAGATGACAGCAGATCAGGGTCATTTTTACAAGAAACCAAATATTGCTATGGCAGTCTCTTAACGAATCAAAGAAAGCAAAAAAAAAAAGCTTCTTTCTGAAAAAGGCGGTTTAATGAATATCACAGCTATGGCAGCCAAGAATGAACAAAAGGCATGTAATTAGCATCGTCCAAGCCAGGTGTCCTAAAACGCAGCAACAGTTACACATCCAATATATTTGAAAAACCCCACCCACGGCCCCCACTTACAGGGAGAGTACACTAATAAGAACTCAGACAGGCCATTTAGTGACTACCAACATGGGTGATCAACGCAAAAAGAAATGAGAGAATTTATAACACGTATGTAATCTAGCCATTTCGATTATATTTTAAAGGAGAGATGATTTGCCTCAACATGAAAGAATAGAGCTAGTCAAGTGATTGAGAACAGCGTCTACCAAAATCCTTTTTTCCCTTCAGCTGGAAGCAACTGGCTTTGACAAGGTTTGCTTGATAGCTTCCGCGTATGTTCTATGCTGGTAGGTAAGGGTTGATTCGAGCAAGTCCCATAGTGATGTCTTTGGGTTCCACCCTGAAGACAAAAAAAAAAAACAAGGTTACACAAAGAGCCGTATGAGTGTATGACATTCATGCTTCTAGCCTTTTTGAATGTGCAAGACAACAGAGATGCAAAGTAGAATAAAGGGACGAAGGAATTACCCAATTGTCTGTTAATGATTGTCATGTCAGGTATTCTCTTGTCACTGTCATCATAACCTTCACCATAGAATTCTTTGGAGCTCACATCTATAGTGGCCTTCTCCAACTGTGCCTCTCCACTGACCTTTGCATAAATCTGTGCAAGATTCCACTTGAAAAATCTTTAGAAGATTGACAAAAAAATAAAATAAAACCCAGCAAGTAAATATAAAATGACTTGTTTAATTCACCTGGGTCATCATTTCAGCAAGCTGTCGAACAGTGACTTCATTGTTAGGATTACCAACATTAAATATGTGGCCATTTGCCCTGGCTGGGTTTTCCTGCAACGAAGAAATTTTGACTATGAAGTCTCATTCTTTACCAAAAAAAACAAAACAATAGAACAAAAAAATACAGAGCAAGCGGGTCTCATAGAGCAGAGAATATACTCACAATCATCAGCAGAACAGCCTCAATGGCATCATTGATGTAAATAAAAGTTCTCTGAGACTCACCCCCATCCACAAGTTTCAATGGTTCTCGTCGCAAGAGGTTCTAATATACAAAAAACACATCATTAAGTAGGTGATAATCTCATTACTCTGCACAAACTTCAGGGTAATATGATAACCAATGAAGACTCACGTTACTGAAACAGGCCAGAACTCTCGGAACACCCTCGCTGGGACCATCAATGCCTGGTATGAAATCCATCCTAGGACCAATCCAGTTGAAAGGTCTCACAATGGTGAACTCCAGACCATTCTCTGATCCTTCAGCTGAAAAAGTCGAGAACAAAAATTTGAGAAAAAAGGACATGCAGTGCATTCAAAGCCAAAAGAAAAAAGTTCAGGTTACCAACCATATATGAGCCTTTCAATCAGCTGTTTGGCACATGCATAGGACCACCTCTGCTTTTCAATGGGACCAAAAATGCAGGGGGACTCATCTTCTTTGAGCACATAGTATGCAGGATCCTGTCATATTACATGACATATGTACAATAAGAATTAGCACATTAAACATTCAGGTATGTGCATAGTGTTGTATACACTGTGACGATAAGGACCAGGAATCAAACCAATAGGAAAAGGAATTTTTCACATGTTATCAATTGCATGCAACACCAGGGTTGAAACAAGTAAAAACACATTAAAGTGCCTAATTGCAGTATAAAAAAAATACCTTCTGCAACAACGTATATAATTCCATTTGACAAACCAAAATTGAAATCCCAAATCAACAGACCAATCATACCACAAGAGAAATCCAAATGACGGACAAGATGAATTGCAGAAGGTATGCCAAAATATAATTCAATCTGTTCAATTGAATTGGAAATCCAAATGATGGGAAGGAAGAATTGTATATTATATGCCAACAAACTCACTCTACATAACTTGTTAATTAAAAATATCTAAGATTGTAGGAAAATAAAACATATTTAACATATTTGAAAGGATCATTTGAACTACAACAACAACAACAACATCTACCCAGTTTGAACCGAAACGAGCGGTATCTGGGGGGTCAAGATGTACATACCCTTGCCCCGAGTAGAAGTCGGGAGGGTATTTCGGGCAGGCCCAAAGGAAGGTGGGGAGAAGGGGGGGAGGGGGGGAAAGAGGGGGTAATAGGACAGGCGAGAGACTCAAACTAAGAACCAACCGAGTAAGAAAAAGCACTGAACCTTAAAAAGTAAAAGACTAAAAAGACTAAAAAAAGGGGAAAGAGCAAGAAAACTCCCTCTACGTCTTCTGTACTACTGCTCTGCCACTGTAATCTTCGCGCGCCATTGGTCCCTGCACATTGCCAAGTCTGCGGAAATTGCCAGAGCAGTGAGATCTTGCTTTATGACTTCCTTCCAACTCTTTTTTGGTCTGCCCCTTTCCCTGCGAAAATCCCCAGCGGCCAAACTTTCGATCCTCCTTACTGGGGCCTCTGTCGGCCTCCTCTGTACGTGCCCGAACCATCTGAGCCTTGATTCTCGGAGCTTTTCGCCTAAACTGGCCACTCCTACCTTGCCCCTAATCACCTCATTTCTAATCTTGTCTAATCTGGTATGCCCACACATCCATCTCAGCATTCTCATCTCTGCTACCATTAGCTTCTGCTCTTGCGCCTTTGTGATCGGCCAACACTCTGCCCCATACAACATGGCTGGTCTAACCACAGTTTTGTAGAACTTGCCTTTCAGCTTGAGTGGGACCTTTCTGTCACATAGCACTCCAGAAGCACCCCTCCATTTCTGCCAGCCCCTCTGTATCCGGTGTCTGATGTCCTCTTCGGCACTGCCATCACTCTGTACCACCGAGCCTAAATATCTGAACATCTCCTTTTTTGCTACGACCTCTCCTCCCAGACGTATTTCTTCCTCTGGTTCCTCCTCTTGATTGAACTTAAACTCCACATACTTTGTCTTGGTCCGACTCAGCTTAAAGCCTTCTGCCTCCAATTTCTCTCTCCAGGATTCCAACTTTCTGCTGACTCCTTCCCTCGATTCATCCACCAACACAATGTCGTCCGCGAAAAGCATACACCAAGGTACATCTTCTTGGATCTCCCTTGTCAGAACATCTAGAACTATAGCAAACGGGAACGGGCTCAAAGCCGACCCCTGGTGCAAGCCGACACCCACTTGGAAGAACTCCGTGTTCCCCCCCCCGGGGTGTATACACTAGTCAACGAGCCCTTATACATGTCCTTCAGAATTTTGACATATGTCCCTGAAACTTCTCTAGCTTCTAAACATTTCCAAATTAGCTCTCTAGACACCCTGTCATATGCCTTTTCCAAATCAATGAAAATCATGTGCAGGTTTTTCTTCCTCTCTCTGTACGCCTCTACCCATCTTCTAATCAAGTGAATGGCCTCAATAGACGACCTCCCTGGCATAAAACCAAACTGGTTCTCCGAAATGGAGGCTATCCTCCTTAGCCTAGCTTCAATCACCTTCTCCCATACTTTCATAGTGTGGCTGAGGAGCTTGATACCCCTGTAGTTGTTGCATTGTTGCACGTCCCCTTTGTTTTTGTACAGTGGGATCAAGCTGCTGAGCCTCCACTCTTCTGACATCTTTGCGGTGCGGAAAATAACATTGAAAAGTGATGTTAGCCAGTCTAGGCCTCTCTGCCCTAGACACTTCCATACTTCAACTGGGATCTCGTCCGGTCCAACTGTTCTTCTGTTGCTCATTTTTCGAAGTGCTTCTTGCACCTCGACCCTAGAGATGCGTCTGACAAAGACACAATCAGACTGGCTCATCGACTCTCGTGTCTCCATTGTAGTACCCTGGCCTTGATTTAGCAGACTATAAAAATACCTCTGCCACCGCTCCTTAATCTTACTATACTCAACTAACACTCTTCCTTCCTCGTCTTTTACACACTTCACCGTATCCAAATCCCTGCTCTTTCTCTCTCTTGCTCGAGCCAGCTTGTACAACACCCTCTCACCACCCTTTTCATCTAGGGCTTTATACAACCTCTCATACGCTTTTTCCTTTGCGATTGCCACTGCTTTCTTAGCCCTCTTATTCGCCACTTTATACTCTGCCAAGCACGCTTCTTTGTCGCTGTCTCTGCTTTCCATCCACTTTCTGTATGCCAACTGTTTACACTTAACCTTCTCTTGGACTTCTTCATTCCACCAAACTTCAGCTCTTCTGTTTCTGTTACTGCCCCTAGACATACCCAGCACGCCGCAAGCCACTCTCCGTACACACTCGGCCATCTTGCCCCACATAACATCTGCACTGTCTCCCACTTGCCAGACTCCTTTCGCCTCAGCCTCCTCTACAACCCTTTCCCTAAAACTCTGTACATTCGTCTCGTTCAAGCGCCCCCATCTGATCCTAGGCTGTGCCACGCTGGTGTTCCTCCCTTTTCTACAGACCCATTCCAAGTCCATAACTAACAACCTGTGCTGTGTCGAAAGACCTCCATTCGGAATAATCTTACAATCCCTGCAACTTCTCTTGTCCCCCTGCCTCAACACAAAAAAGTCTATCTGTGTCTTGTGTGAAGCACTCTGAAAGGTGATTAAGTGCTCATCTTTCTTTTTGAACCAGGAATTTGCTACTACGCACCCAAAAGCCACTGAGAACTCTAGCAACGCTCGACCTCCATCATTTCTGTCGCCATAACCAAAACCTCCATGTACATCCTCATAACCATCCCTCTGCCTGCCAATATGTCCATTGAAGTCTCCTCCTATCACCACCTTCTCTGTCCCGGGTATACCCCTCATCAAATCATCTAAATCTTCCCAAAAGCGTCTCTTCTCTTCTCCGTCTAAGCCCACGTGTGGGGCATACGCACTAATGACATTTAAGGAGTCTCCCCCAACTATTAGCTTTACCATCAACAGGCGGTCACTTTTGCGCTCCACTAGGACCACTTGGTCCCTCAACTTCGCGTCAACCACAATACCTACCCCGTTCTTGGTGCAAGATGATCCAGAATACCACAACTTCCACCCATCAATTTCTCGTGCCTTGTTTCCTTTCCACTTTGTCTCTTGAATGCACGCAATATCTACGCTTCGTTGTTGTAGGATCTTGACCAACTCAAACGATTTTCCAGTGAGCGATCCCACATTCCACGATCCTATTCTCAGGCACGCTTTTGCTCTCTTACCCCGGCTATCCTTACTGTACTTCGGTAAAGCCATAAGAAGACCTCGCTTGAGTGGTAACAACGACTCCCTTGTCTTGCTAGTGCCAAACCTGAAGCCTGCAAAAACAGAGACCACGAAACACCCAAAAACGCACAACACAAGGCAAACCAAACCAACAAACCAACTAGCAGAGGGTATCAAACGGAACTCAGTCAAGTGTAAGCACCAGTTTAGAGGGGACACCAAAGCAAGACCAAAAAACCAAACTGAAAACACAAACAGCTAACAAGAGAGCACTGGACACCGACCAGAAAAGGGGTACAGCAAAACCAAAGCTCAAGCTGCAAAGTGAAACTGAAAAGGAGTCTACAAGACACACAACACAAAGCCTGCGAAAGACACACAACCTGCGAAAGATACACAACAGAAACAACCAAACCACAAACCGAACAGAGTCGAAGGTAACAAGATCAACCTAGACCTAAACAACACTGTAGTAAGATCTACTACCCTATTGGGAAAAACAAGGCACTACAGCTGAGCACCAGCAGTAGCACAGCAACACACAGCAGCAGGCAAACAACAGAAAAAAACAAGCAAAAGCAGAAAGATAACCGGAGTTAAGATCAAGGGTCACCGGGATGGGCCGACAATGCCTAGGCCGGCGAGTTTGGCCCGTGGAACTATCAGAATCTGGCCTCTGCTAGGGTCGCCGAGGTGGGAGCAGCCGGTCGCGCCACCACCCTTGAAGAGATTGCGCAGGGGGATGAGAATGGTCGAGCGACCCTCTGGGAACGGGCGGGGAGCCAAGGTCGCCGGTCCTGCGAGGAGGAGGTGGAAGGTCACCGGAGCTGCCTCTTTGGGGGCCGGGCCCGGATTTGGCTCGATTAGGGTTCAGGGAAAAGGGCGTTGGGTGAAGCGCAGGGGCGCGCTGGGGGGGGGGGGTGGGGGGTGTCTGGGCCTCAAGCTGGGGTCCGGACAGGAGGAGGGCGCGCAAGAGCGACGGGAAGTCGCCGGAGTTACGCGCCGGAGTTGGTCACGGGAGAGAGATCGGGGAGAGAGAGAGATTATTTGAACTAATCAAACCAAAAACTTATTCAAGTGAGGGAAACTAGAACATCAAATGCTTTCACAGATCACAGACATTGCCAGGAAAGAAGCAAGGCAAAGTATCTAAAATTGCATGTAAATTTCTGCCAAGAGAAATGTTGCAAAGGAAACCATATATCTTATACATAAAAAATGGATGTACTTGGTATCAGGAATTATGTTTCTGTGATATATATACCTCGAGAAATAATCTTGGAATAGAGGACCTTTATGTTTTATAGACTGAATTATTACCAAGTTAAGTGGACTTGACAGGCAGTTAGCAATTGAGTCCAATCCCTATAGAGGTTTAAAGATCTGAATTGGATAAACAGAGCTTCGACATAGGACTTCACTTAGAAACCTCCCAGGCTCAAGATAACATAAATATTTCTTAGAAACTTCTACAAGATGTTAAGTAGATCTTGTGAATCGTCTAAATATATGGTTCCAACTTTGTCTATAGAGTAACAAAATAATACCACAACACCCCAATGCGTGCCTAGTATCTTGAATTCAGATGAGTAATATAAGGTTTGACCAACTACTAGAGTAATTTAAGAGGACATTGATCTAGTTTGTTAAATTATGGATTAGAGGTGTTTGTGTGTCCATTGGCTCTTATAAACAGCTGACAATTAGGAAAGGCCCTGTGGACAACTAAAATATTTTACTCCAAGATGGCCAAATTAAAGAAAAGGGCATCATGATGTATGACAAGAAAACTTAATCAGGAAAAGCACAGATGCAAATCTTAAGTCTTAAATAACAAAGAATCATCAGTGACGTAAGAAAAAGGAAAGGGCTAAAGCTTACCTGACGGAGAGGACTGTCTTTAGGAAGGAAGCAACCAACAGTTTTCCCATACACCTCACAAGTAGAAAAGTGGATGAGACGTTTGTTGTTCTCGGAACAGTACTTGACCTGCAACATAATCAGCCATATAAACATCCGTCACAAACAGAAGTCAAACTTTAGTACATTGAGCAGCCATGATGACGATATCTTGAAAAGCAAAATATTCAAAAATGAGAGATCTCTTCCTAAATTCGACTAGCATACCGCTGGGAGCGCATCGATGAAATTGCTGTAAATTGTATCCAAAGGACGAGTATTGTAGTCAGCCGGAGTACAGATCGCTGCTAAATTTATCGTCTACATCACGGAAAAAGAATCAGTCGAGCACAATTTTGCAACGAAATCAAAGACCATAATTAGGTAAAGTAGCTCCGCATATCAAACCATATCCCGCAATTTTGGCATGAAATTAACGAGAAATAAGTTGGATAGAGATAGAGAGATGACAAAGGCAATACCAGATCCGCCATCTTGATGAGGCCTTCGAGCCTAGAATCGTGCTTGATGTTAATCCGGTGGAACTGGATGCGATTGGCCCAGGCCACTGAAGATGGCTCAATAAGATGCTTGATCTTGTCATTGTAAACATCCACCGCCAGCACCTTGTGCGGCGTCTCGAGTAACAGCTTTTCACAAAGATGAGAACCGATGAAGCCTCCGGCGCCAATCATGCAGATCGTTAACGGCTTGATCGGCTTTCCGTCTAGATCTACTCTCGTCGTCTTCGCCGCCTCCATTCTATCTCCTTCTACTACTTTCTTTCCTTTGATTTTGTCAGAAAACAAAGAGACCTCTCTCTCTCGTTTTCTTCCTCTACTCTTCGGTGTGAGAGTATTTAAAACGATAGTCAGCCTGAGGCGAGGTTCCCGTTTCCAAGAAGCAGAAGACGTGAGGTTGTGGGGGCCTACTTGGAGCGCAATGCGTACTC